>JAGFNQ010000066.1:0-101367 GCA_024364735.1 Boesenbergia rotunda | reverse complement strand
GATTGGTAAGACTAAAAATTCGAACGTTGGGCTTGCAATGGTCGAGTTTGAGTGGGGGCAGTCGACTGGCCTTGGGGCAGTCGACTGGTTACGGGTTTTTCAGCCTTAAGACCTATTTAAAAGGGCTCGGGTTTGGCTGAAAACTTTTGACGAAATGAGCTTGGTTAGAGCTCATTAGTAGTCTTAGTGCTCAGAAAGTGTGTTCAAGTTTGTGGCGAGGTCTCTCCACCCACAAGGAGCTACACGAGCTAGCCGGAGGGCATCCGGGGAGTGATCCGCCGAAGGATCGAGGGATCGTCCACCTCACGGACTGTCGTAGAGTAGAAGCTTCATCTCCGAACCACGTAAATAAGTTGGTGTTAGCGATTGTCTATTGTTGTTATTATTGTTTCCGCTTGCGCACGCTAACATCGTAGGTAGAAGAATCGAAAGTTGCTATTCACCCCCCCTCTAGCAAGATGAACATGATCTAACAAGTGGTATCAGAGCGAAGGTCCGCTCTTGTTGAAATAACCGCCAAAAGAGCACAAGCTAGAGGAGAAGAATGATGGAAGATAAGTTGGAGGATGATATCAACACTCCACCATCCTATGATCATGAAGATTTTGGTTATTGGAAGACAAGGATGGAGACTTGGCTTGGAATGAATTGGGAGTGTATGATGGTAATAGAAGAGCCCTTTGAAATTCCAAGAGATAAGCACGGAAAGAAGCTCCGACCGAGATATTGGACTAAGGAGCAACAAGCACATTTTATGGCAAATGAGAAGGTAATTAGTATATTAATTGATATTTTGCCTAAAAATGTGTTGAGTGATGTAGGTAAATACGAAAATGTATATGAGCTATGGAACAAGATAGGAAAAGCCCATGAAAATCATACACAAGCTCAATTAGTGGAAGAGCCCAAGGAGACAAGTCAAATGGTCCAAAAGACAAAGAAGAAGAAGAATTGCTCATCTCATCAAGTGAAGTGGAAGAAAAAAGTGAGAGGTCATCCACTTCATCAAGAGAAGAAGAAGAAGTATCCATCTCAAGAATTGAGGGGGAGGAGTGACTCATCAATCCCGGAGCAAGAAGAAGCTCCTACCTCCACCAAAGCAAGGACAAAAGATCACATCTTATGCTTTGGATACAACAACAGGGGACACTAAAAGGATAAGTGTCCATTTGGTAAAAAGGAGGTAACCCCTAAACCCATTTCAATTTCTTCTAAATCTAACATGGGTTGTAGGAATGAAGAAGCCCAAGAGAAAAGAAAGAGAATTAGATGATTCACATGGGGAGAGCTAGGACATTATCACACCAAATGTCCAAGGAAAGGAGAGCTAAAGAAAATGGAGCAATTGAGAAGATGGGAGAAGGATGAAAGGAAGAAAAGAAGCTCACATCAAGGGGGAGCTCCAAGGGTAAGGGAGGTAATCCCTAATTCTAAGCATGTTTCAAATTTATCTATGTATGCTAGAAATAATGAAAAATGTTTGCTTGTGCATAATTTTGGATTTAAATATCATGATAGGAATAGGGTTAACAAGGTAGATCAAAATCCTAGAAAGGTCATGCATCATGATAAACCCAAGACCTTTGTACCTAAGGATCAAGGCATGAATCCCAAGAAAGGGAAACATATGCCTAGGAAGATGGGTAGGTCTAGGAATGTCTAAGGTGGACATGTGGATTCTGTTGGTGCCGGAAGCACCATATCGAACCTTGTTTTGATATTGGCAAAGGATTCAAAGTTAAGTACTATTTGTGATCTAATAAAGGTACTCAAGTGTGCAGGAAAGTCCTAGTTAATCTTGACAAGAAGTCCTGGTCGAGGACTGGGCAAGAAGTCCTGGCAAAGGGCTGGGCAAGAAGTTCGGGTCGAGGACTGGGCAAGAAGTCCTGACAAAGGGCTGGGCAAGAAGACCTAACTGGATGTTGGGCAAAGAAGTCCTGGTCGAGGATTGGGCAAGAAGTCCTGGCAAAGGGCTGGCCACCGAAGACCTAGCCGGAAGTTGGGCAAGAAGACCTGACCGAAAGTTGGGCACGAAGACCTGGTCAGGTAGATTGGGCAAAAGTCCAACCGGAGGAGCCGGTTGGCAAAAGGTAAACTCTCCTGAGAGGAGTAGGTGAGGACGTGTTCCCTGTCGAGGGAACAGTAGGCGTCGGTTCGACCTAGGGTTCCATTTGGGAGACCCGAAGTCAGAACCAAGACAGCTACGGCTGTAACCAATGTTCATTATGTTTTGGGACTAACCTAAGTTGCAGGGTTGAAGGACTGGTCGTCTGTAAGTGAGGGACTTCACTGGGCCTAGGCGCCCGAATGGACACAGGCGCCCGAATAGGCTCAGGCGCCCGTATGGATACGGGCGCCCAAGAGTGAAGGCAAAACCCAAAGCATAGCTGCGAAGCCACTGGACCAAGCCGGATCAGGCGCCCGTGAGGTCACGGGCGCCCCCATCAGCTCAGGCACCCAAGTGGAGGTGGATAAGCGCTGACCGAGCCCGCGGATAAGGATTCGCGCATCGAAGGGCACGTGTTAGGCGCCCCCAACGTCACAGGCGCCCGTATGAGCACTATAAAAGGGGGCTCACCCCCAAGGCTTCAACATCCATTCTTTCCAACGCTCCAAACACTTTCGCTCACGCGCTGCGCTCCAGCAAAGTTCCATTTCGAGATTTCAACGCCGACGACGACCCTCTGCTCTGGAATTCGATCCATCTCGGGCGTCGATAAAGTTTCAATTTACGAAAGTGTTGTAATTTAGTTTTTAAATTCTATATCTGTACTATCAATCTGTAATAATCTTTCCGAATATAGAATTGCCCAAAAGTAAACGGTCAAGGACCGTGGGCCTTAGAGTAGGAGCCGACCGCGACTCCGAACCAAGTAAAAAATTGACTTGTGTTCTCGTGCACTTTATCTTTTTCTGCTGCGTATATTCTTTAACTGTTCGAAAATTTGTTAACGATATTCACCCCCCTATCATTTTCTTCGATCCAACAGATTCTAGGGTTAAAAGCCTAGAAAGGGAAAATCAAGCTTTGAGGGCAAGACTTGATAAATTGGAGAAAACCTTAGGAAGATTCGCGGTTGGATCTAAGGGTTTAGATATGATGTTGGGTGGTCTAAAATCCAACAATGATAGATCGGGGTTGGGATACCGGTCTAAGATCTCCAAGGTCAATGGAAAGAAATATGCTAGGGTAGCATATGATTATGGCAAGGAGGGGAAGTCCAAAAATGGCAAGGGGGTGCCATTTAAAGGTAAAAAGAAGGACTTAACTAAGGACAAGGTGTCTAAGGTTAAGAAGGTTATTATTGAAGACCAAGAGTCACCGGGGGTACATCGGTGTGGTCTAGTATTTGTTAAGTCACCTAGGTAGGTGGCTAGGGCTAAGAGCTCAAGGGGGAGATCTAGGAGTCTTTGGGATATATGATGAATGGATCACGGAAGGTGTTCTTCTAGAGGTCTAGATGGACCATGGAGTGTGCCAAAAGAATTGGAGACGGACTTGAGTCTCAATTCTTGGATTTTCACACGATGGTTTTGAGTTTCATGCATGGAAAGATGACATTGGGGTCATAAAGCATGAAAGTTGATTTTTGATGTATAAACGCCATATAAATCAATGCTAGGGATGCATTGTGGGTTGATATGAGCAAAAACATCAAGAGGAAACCAAAACTAAGACTTTAGGTCAAGGTTCAATTGAACTTTTTAGCTAGTTTTGGATTTTGTGTCAAACTTGGGAATGATGATAGATATATTTTTGAATGTATTTTTCCAAGTAGGTATGGGTACCACAAACCTCTCCACAAAATTTGAGAATTTTTGAAGATTTGTGAAATTTTTGGTGCATTCTGAAGTTGGTCAGAAATGCTGAAAATCAAAATTTCGGAGTGCCAGTCGACTACCCCTGGGGGCAGTCGACTGATCTGGGCTGAATTGGGTTTTCAGCAGGCGCAAAATGTCCAATTGATGTGAAACAAGTGTGGAACCTTGTGGGGGGGGGGGTTAGTACACTGTGTTTATAATCATTTAAGGGTTAAAGAGTCCAATAAGAGGGAAATTGTTGGAGTCTTTTGATGTATGGCAAAGGGGGAGAAGTGTTAGGTTTAATTTGGGAAACCAAACATGTCTTTGCAAGAAACCCTAGGTTTAGGAGGAGATTAGAATAAGGGGGAGCATTGTTGCTCCATTCTTGGCGTAAGGGGAACCTTGGAGAGGTTCTTAAAAAGCCTTTGTAAGTCCAATGTAGGGAGAGCCTTGGAAAGGTTTTAAAAAGCCCGTTTTTGGTAAGAATTCCTAACTTGGGGAGGTTAGGTGTGGGGATGCCTTGGGATAGGATCCATGCATGTTTGCATTGCATATGCTTTGGTGGTATATGTCCATGATGGAGTCTTGGCAACGTAAGTCTAAATGGTTGTTTTTGCTATTTGTTTTCCCTAACTTAAACGTATTGCCAAACATCAAAAAGGGAGAGATTGTTGGGGCAATCTATGGTCCGGAGTGACCATGTGTTTTGATGTTTAGGCAAAGGGTTTAAGTTAGGTTTACCCTTGTGTTCTAATGTGTGTATGTGAGTGTGCAGGTTTGCAGGTTAAACATATTGACTTAGCTGGACGGCTTCGGGTATGGTGAAGGGTGGCATGGAGGCAAGCCGTGGGCTTGTATGCACCCGAGGGACCATGGATAGCAGGGACGATGAGCCGGGGGGCACGGACTTCGAGGCATGCATGAAGGATGGCATGGAGGCAAGCTGGAGGCTTGTGTGCGCATCCGAGGGACGGGAGCCAAAGATGAAGAGGGCGCGAAGGTAACAGTCGAGGCTGCTGGTGAGGAGTCAGCTGAGTCATGAGGGTACGAGTGCTGAGGGAATGTACTCAGGGAAATCCTAGGGGTTGAGTGCTGAGAGAATTATACACGGGAAAGAAACCTAGGTAGGGCAGTCGACTGGTAAACCCCATAGTAAGATCAGTCGACTGCTATGGGAGCAGTCGACTGGTAATACTAGAAATTCGAACGTTGTGCTTGCAACGGTCGAGTTTGAGTGAGGGCAGTCGACTGGCTTTGGGGCAGTCGACTGGTAGCGATTTTTTCTGCCATAAGACCTATTTAAAGGTGCTCAGGTTTGGCTGAAAACCTTTGACGAAATGAGCTTGGTTAGAGCTCATTAGTAGTCTTAGTGCTCAAAAAGTGTGTTCAAGTTTGTGGCAAGGTCTCTCCACCCATAAGGAGCTACAAGAGCTAGCCGGAGAGCATCCGGGTAGTGATCCGCCGAAGGATCGAGGGATCGTCCACCTCACAGACTGTCGTAGAGTAGGAGCTTCATCTCCGAACTACGTAAATAGGTTGGTGTTAGCGATTGTTTATTATTGTTATTATTGTTTCCGCTTGCGCACGCTAACATCGTAGGTAGAAAAATCAAAAGTTGCTATTCACCCCCACTCTAGCAAGATGAACACGATCTAAGACTTTGGACTCCCAACTAAGAAACAAAACCCTAATACCTCACGGTGTTGCGTATACACGGGGTACTTAGACTTGGTCTGGGTGCTATGGACTCCCAACCAAGAAATAAAACCCTAATACCTCGCGGTGCTGTGGATACCTGGGGTACTTAGGCTTGGTCTGGGTTCTACAGATGCCTGACCAAGAAGTAAAACCCTAATACCTCGCGGTGCTATGGTTGCCTGGGGTATTTAGGCTTGGTCTAGGTTCTACAGACGCTCGACCAAGAAATAAAAACCCTAATACCTCGCGGTGTTGCAGATGCCCGGGGTGCTCAGGTTTGGTCTGGGCTGGGTGTGCCAGATATCCAACCAATATCTATGCCGCCCCTACCTAGGAACGAGAGGAGGCTCGAGGACAGGAGGTTAATACACACAACCACTCGACATGAAACAAGCATCCTCAGTCATGGTAAAACTAGCAGAATCTGGTTATTGCTCGAAGAGCTTACACAACATAGATAACAAGTGTTTTCCTTCATCTTTATGGAAAATACATTGACAATGTCATCTCAAATGGAATACAATCAATGGATCCAGTAGATGAGATCACTCCTTTTCCCGGGTTCTTCCCTATCGCTTCAGCATCTCCTCATGGTCACGTAGCCCGGAACAAAGGGGAAGAGAAGGGGGAGTAGCAGCTACAACTCCTCCTCGGATGACACAATACTCCAGGCTCAACTGATGTCCAATGCCCAAAACTCAGGGAAACGGGTGATCAGGCGGAGGAGAGCAACCGGGGAGGGGTAGAAGATAAACCACTAGGAGATGCTCTCAGGTGAAACAAATGGTATCATCTCTGCCATGCTCCCCGGTGGAGCATGTAATGTCTTTTCCGAACTCTCCGGTGAAACATGTGGTTCCATCTCCACCGTGCTCTCCCGGAAAAGATGCAACATCATCTCTGCTATGCTCCCCAGTGATGCCGAAAACCCCTGGTAGAAGGGGGGACGATGGAGGATGTACCGGAGGGTGGTACGCTTCATGGGGGACTCTGGGAGCGCCTGACATAGCCCGGACAGACGGGACTTCGTACCCCTGTGGGCGGTAAACCTCCTCCCTTGCCGGGTTCCCCTCTAGGCTGCAACGTCTTTTACCTTTCTGGTCCATGGGAATGAGAAGGAAAGATGGATGGGAACGGACGCGTTGGCCTTCCACCTTTATAGAGGGGGCTGCCATCCGCATTTAATGCAGGCATGACGCAGGAGCAGTAATAGACGCTAATCCTGAAGCATCGCGTCGATTGGTATGCTCTACGGCGACTGGGAATTCGTAACCCTTTATGGGTCAATTCAATGGGGTTGCTTGGGGCCTGGAGATGACTGTTTGGAGGCCACAAATACTCAATAGAGAAAGGAGTCAACATGGGTTCCACAGAAGAGTAGCCGTGTGCTTGGTAGTAGGGCCTGCGGAGTTATCTTGGGGAGATCCGTACCTAGGATCAAACTCGAAAAATCTCTGAAGACGCCTGACATCACAGGAGGTGTTGGGTCCCTAGAACCGACCCAAGGGGATGCAGGGGACGAGCAGTGGCTCCCTGACTCCCTTACCTAAGGGGCTGAGAGGGGATGTCTATTCTTCAAAAAAGTTAATCTGCTATCTGGCCCCTATAGTCAAACAAAAATACCGATCCTTCTACTCTCTGAAGCCCTTGAGACGAAGACAAATGATATAGGGAGCCAAACGCAAAAGCATGTATAGGTCAGTAAGGCAAAGAGATATTTTTATTATAATCAAAACGGGTACAGCTGGGCCAAGCTCCTGGGTAACAAATAATCCTACAACTCTTTGTCCTCGGGAGGGAGCTCTTCCCAAACTCGGTCGATGCTCATAAAGCCCAGGTCGACATCCGGAGGCAAAAGTTGGGCCTTCTTCAGCTGGTCGATGGCCTCGTGGAAGCCTTGCTTTAAGCGCTTCATTACTTGGCCGGCAATGATGTCGCCAAATTCATCCGACTCCATGTACTTAGCCTTGATGTCTGCCACGACCTCTTGCATTCGGGAAGCCTCAGTAGCCCGAAAGTTGCGCACGTCGGCCTCAGCAACTTCCTTGGCACGCTTTAGCTACTCCATCTCAGCGGCCATTTTATCTTGGTCCGCCCGAGCCTGCTTGAGCCTGTCCGAGATAGCCCATACTTTCGATAGTGCTTGGGCTAGATCCTCCTCGAAGTCAGACAAGCAATCAGCCGCCATCCGGAGGTCGAACTCCTTCTGGGTGAGCTGACGTGCTAGGTCTTTGACACGCTCGTTTGACCTCCCGGTCGAGGCCTCCAGAAGTCGGATATCGCCCGACAACTTCTTCTCCTTCGCTTGAAGCCGGTCCCACTCCCGTGTCACCCGAAGTAGGCCGTTGGTGACGACCACAGCCTTCTCGGATGCCAAACGTTCCCGGTGCTTGGAACTCTAGAGAGAGGACTCCATGGCCAACAGGGTGTCCAGCTGATGCTCCACCTTCGCGCAGAGAGCTCTGCTGACCCCTGCTTGCATAAGTCCCACTTTGTGCTTGTGGTCAGCAGTGACCTCTACTCTCAGGGCCCCACGGGTCAAGGCCTCAATCTCGGGCTAGGCATACAAGCCACAACCGGCTGTCAGGCAGTCTTCAACCACCTATCATTGCACCAAGGAATTATAAAATATACAAGAAAATAGCATATGTACCGGGAACACACACCTTCAGAAGGGACTCACGGAAAGTGGTGAGAGGCCCCGCAGAGACTCGCATGGCTGCCCCCCCTTGGGACCTTGAGGTGTCAGCCCGACTCTCGGAAGGCAACGAGCCCCTGCGTAGAGGAAGTAGTTGGACAGTAGGAGCTCCGGGTGGTAGTGTAAAAGGGTCGGAGTCACCCTCCTCAGAGCTGGAAGTCCCGTCGGAAGAAAGACCCTCAGCAGGAACTTCCTTCAACTGCACCGAGGGGAATGATTGCATGGAAGCCTCCACCGCCGCATCTAGCCTTTTTCGAAGATGGTCAAGTTGCATTCGGTATTGGGTGGGCAATGCTTTCTTACCCTTAGTGACCTCGGCAGGGTCAACCAAAGAAGAGTTGGAGGCCTAACCACCTACCTCCAGAGCGGCAGTCGATGGAGAAGGTGGAGATAGGGGAATAGCTTCCCCACCATCGGAAGGTGGAACATCCTTCTTGGGGACAGGTGGAAGGGTGCTGGGGCCACTGGAGCGCAACCTTTTCCATCTGGGGCCTGAGCCATCCGGAACCTTCCTCTTCTGCCGACCAGAGAATTAGGTTGTTGAGGAGGCAGTAGGGGGCGACGACCCGTCGGTGACCCCTTCTAGATAGACGACAGCCGTGGGCGGGTCATCCACTGAAGGGACGCCCACCTTCGGGTCAACTAACGGACCGGAAGTCCCCCAGTCAGCTAACTGCGAAGGCACGACAGGAACTTTTGCCTGTCCTGGAGATGTGGACCCATTGGACGATTCAGCAGTCCCCTCCAAGGATTCAGCTGGAGCATAGAGCGCACCAGGAGCAACGGGGGGAGGGGCCAATGCCTCCTTGTTGGCCTCCTCCCACTTGATAAGGTGGTGCATTGCCCTCGGAAACATGAGTTCCTCTGCAATAACCAAACAAGAGAATATCAATTAGAACTAACATACATTGATGAAAAAGATGAACGTACCAAGGCTGGGGCTAATCTGGGTCACTTTAGAGCTAAGGATCGCTCGGTACATGAGCTCCTCACTCTGTATAGGACCTGGGACACTGAACTCCATGTTGGAGAGTATGTACCTGGCGCGTTGGTAGGCTGGACTCTGGAGGAAATTCCCTAATGAGGGAGGAGTCAGCAGATCCTCTGTCCAGCGGAGAGGACTGAAGGGCTGTGTAGGCAGTTGGATGAAGAAGAACTTCTCTTTCCACCCTTTGTGCGAGGAAGGGAACCCTCCTAGGAATCTATGGTCGGGACGCGCCGAAAAGCTAAAAGTCCCTCGCGAGCCGATTGGAACGAAGTATGAATGGAAAAGGCGAGGGGTCCGGGGGATGTCAAAGAGCTTGAAGATAATGTACGCCCCGCCCATCTGAGCAAAGGCGTTGGGAACCATCTGGTGGAGGGGGATATCAAAATAGGGGGCCACATTCATGAAAAAAAGGAGGAATTGGGAAGCGGAGCCCTGACTCTACTTGCCCCAAAAAGAAAGTAAGAAAACCTACGGGAGGCTCCATCGGTGTCTGGTCTACTTTAGGGATCACCACTGCCATCTCAGCCGGAATGCCGTCGGCCTCAATGGCCGCCTGCAGAGCCTCCGGCCTCACTCTTAAAGAGGCAGACTCATACCACTCCGCTCGATAACCTTCCATGGTTCCTAAGGGAAAAGACGAGAAGGAGGCAGAAGACTTGCATTAAAAAGAATCCTTAGAGAAGAAGACGAAGACGAGGTGCACCAAGCAACGAAGCCAGAAGGTGGTCGAACATCTTCATCTCCCCTTCATATACAGAGGAAGTCGTCCGCATGTGTGCAAGGGGGGTGGACAAGGCACGTGGAAGGCAAGGAACCGCCACATCGGGGTAGCGCCATAGAACAATCGCTTGACGTGAGCTTGCTACAGCTGCACACGCCAGTAAGAGATCGCAAAGAGAGCAATTGGGGCATGTGGCGATGAGGAATTCACGAAGGGACTTTTCACCATTAAAGAGCGTCATGCACCTTTATGAAGGATGGACATGTATCATTGCAGTGCCTCGAAAGACATAGAAGCCTTTTTGGGAAGACAAAATCAAAGAGGGACTGCCTTGAGACCCGAGGTAAATTCTACAATCCTCGGACCCGGTATAACTGTCAAGGGAGCAGTAATGGGTGCAAGGACCAACTGGAACATAGCTTCTTCATCACCACACTAGTCTGGTCAGTCAGCAACACTTCCTTCGATCATACTTGAAGGGAGGGACTTGTGATGGGGTTGAGTACCCCGTGGCAGACACGTGGGTTGAAGAAGCTAAGTGGCAAGATGTAGCGAGTTTGAACGACTCTCTTTTAGGAGTTCCTGAGACCCTCTCGGGAAGGGGATCCCCTGGGACCCCCCCTCCCCCCGCGGTAGACACGCCCCGGAGATCAAATCAGGAGACCCACTCCCGGGATCCCCTGGGGAAGGCAGGCCCCGAGACCACCTCGGAGAAGTGGAATGCCCGGGACCCCTGAGCCAGAAGACCGCGAGATCACCTTGGGGATGCGGAGCCCAAGAAGCACTTGGCCTCAAGTAACGGTCCCCTTTTCTTCGGATCTGTGGATAACCATCACCAATTATCACGGAGTCATCATGACCCATAATTGTCGAACGACCCGAACATAATGACGGCATGGACCGTTGCAAAGGTTATCCTGTAACCGATAAATCGGGGGGACGTGACAAAGATCGTGGAGACGCACGAAGGTAGCCACCACAGGTATAAAAGGTACTCCAACCCCTCCGGTAAATGTGTTACACATTCTCTACTACTTGCAGATCTTCTTGCCTTCTTTTCATCTCCTTCATCAAGGCACTGACTTGAGCGTCGGAGTGGGCTCCATCGGACCACCTCCGACGTGTTCCCCTAACACTCGTGTTAATCTTGCAGAGTGTGAAGTTCCTCCTCCAGCATCAACATCCGCGGGGGCTGAACCCTCGTAACTGGCCGTCGACGTCGATTCCTTCCGGAACAGGCACGTTTTTATATCCCCATCGCTATAGGAGAGTTATAATGCAAATGATGGGAGCCACATGGAGATGGTGGAGGGGCTGAAGCGAATGCTACATCTTATGATTCAAATATTCCACTAGAAGAGCTTGTTCTAATACGACCCATTCCTCATGAGCTACCACTTCAAACTTGGGAAGTTTTATGTAACTATTGGAAGTCTTACTGAGGTACAACTAATATTAATTGTTTTCAACATATGTTTACAGATGTATAATTTTATTAAAATTTCTTTTGCCAGAAAACTACAAAAATTAATAGAGAAAATGCAAACAAAAAGAAAGAGACCCATTCAAAGGGACGCACTAGTATTCCAACATTGTAATATAAGTCTGTAAGAATCAAAATTATTTTTTTCATCCTTAAAATATTGATGCTATTAATATTTGCTGATAAATTCAGATTGCTATCCTATTAGTCTCAAGAGAATGGTAGAAATCCATGTCATATAGAGATACAACTATTGAATAGAGGTAGTAGTAAAAAAGGAGATGGTCCTATTGATGATGAGGCAATACGCATTGAGGTAATAATATTGCCTCACATTTTAAGTTGACTTTTAAATATATTTTTCATTCTATTGATAATTTAATTTCTTATTAGAATTTACTTAAAGAGACTATGGATCATCTCCTCCAAGATAAACCGGAAAGAACACAACTAATAGAAGTTCATGAGGAGGCATTTCGATAACAATTTTTTTACGTAGATTTTTGTAAAAGTTGTTACATATGATTCAATTTTAATTATATTCTTTATTTAGTGAGGTTTTTAGACCTGAACATTCTGGTAGGATTCAATGTTTAGGAGCTGGTGGACTGCATAGCCAAGTGTTCCCAGAGCAATGTAAATGAAGCTCAATCTATTGATTATCACTCTAATTCAGAATTGAAAGACAAATTTAAGGAAAAGGGAGAGAAAATTAAAGATATAGAGTTGCGAGATGCACAACACTAAAGGGAAATGGAGAAGACGTATACAAGAAAATGATCAGTTGCAAACTTTTACACGAGTAATACTAAGTATAATGTTTGGAAGTGCTGGGGCTCTCAAGGACCCAAATTTTTGCCAGTACACGTAATAACACTTCTTATATAAGCAAATTAATTGTTTGAAATTATTTGTATAATTAAATACAAGATAGAGAATTTATTTATTTATTTATTTTAGATGGCAACTATGTTTGCAAATATTATGCAACAACAACTTCGATCAATAGCGGAAGAGAATAGATGTAGTTCCTCCCGACCATCAGAACCAAATAATCAATGAGGTTGGTCTTTAAATACAAATGGTCTTGTTAGAGTTTCTTTTGACAATATGTTTGTTACGAGATTAGAACGAAAAATGGCAACAAGAACAATAGAGAACACACCAGATTTACGTGGAAAACCCTTGACAGGAAAAAACCACGGGAAGAGGAGGAAAAATCACTAAGAACGACGGAATACAAAGTTGGCAACTCTTATATCATAATAAAGTAAAGAGAAGTGGAGAAAAAAGAGAAGTAGAGAAAAGAAAGAAGAGATAACCAAATAACTTTCTTGATTGATTGATACAACTTGTTTATAAGATACACAATTTATAGGGACCTTAGAATACTTAGTCAAATAAAAAATTAATAACAAAACTGTTAATTAACAGATTTATAAAGAATCTGTTAATTAATATATTAATAAGAAAATATCTAATAAATATTAATGGATTAAACAGAATTCGGGTCACCAAATTCTAACAATCTCCACCTTGACGCGAATTCCACAAATCTTCAAAAAGAACATTCTCCACCTTTTTCACATAAGTCCCACAGGCAAATCTCAGCATCTAGCATCAACCAAGTCCAAGTAATGCTTAAACTTAACTGTAGGAAGTGCCTCACATTAATGTGCTTTGTCCTCTCATGAAGCATCTGATCCTTCGTGAAGAAAATGACACTCTGACTATCACAATAGACTGTAGTAATTTGCAAGTCTTCGCTAAGCTCACTGAAGAGTCCTTTTAACCAAATAGCTTTTTTATATGCTTCCCGTAAGTGATCTACTTTTATCAATATCACCTTGTGACGGCAACATCACCTATTACTGTGGATCCCTGCATAACATATAAATTGGCAGTTTTCCTTAGTCCCTTCATCACAACAAAAGACACTTTACTGACCTTCACAGCTCCACCTTCACCAGTGTACTTGTACCCTTTAGAATCAAGAATACTTAAAGAGATCATATTTCTCTTCAAATTAGGAACGTGCCTCACATTACCAAGTGTCCGAATGACACCATCAAACATCTTAATTCTGACCGTACTAATACCAGCAATTCTGCAAGATGTATTATTGCCCATCAAAACGACACCACTCGAAATCGTTTCATATGTTGAAAACCAGTCCCGATTGGGACACATATGAAATGTACAACCAGAATCAAGAATCCATTCCTCACTCTGCTTCAAATCAGCATTAGAGGCAACGATAAGTTCACCATCACTGTAATTTTCGGCAACATCAGCTTCACCAGACTTCTCTGATTGTTTTTCCCTCGAATTTTCACCTGCCCTTTTATTCTTATTTTGCAGCTTATAACATTTAGATTTGATGTGACCCTTCTTCTTGCAATAATTACAGATCTTATCGCTATTTCTGCCCCTGATATTACCATCAAAGTCTTTCTCCTGAGTCCTTCCTCGAATAATAAGACCCTCACCTTGAGCCTCAGATCCTTCGACAAGCTGTTTCATTTTCTCTTTTGAGAATAATGAATCATAAACTTCATTCAATGTAAGAGTATCACGACTATATAAAATAGTATCTCTAAAAGCCGTATATGACGAGGGTAAAGAACACAGTAAGATTAATGCTAAATCTTCATCGTCATATTTGACCTCCAAAGCCTCTAAGTCAGAGACAATTTCCTTGAACACGGTCAAGTGATCTCTTGACGACGTACCTTCTGCCATGCGATGAGAATACAAACATTGTTTCAGACCCAGTTTGCTTGTAAGACTTTTTCTCATGCACAACTGCTCCAGTTTTAGCCATAGTGCAGCAGCGGATTTCTCCTTCAAAACATCCTGTAAAATCTCATTCGATAGGTGAAGGTAGATCTGAGATAGAGCTTTTCGATCCTAACGTTCTTTTTCCTCCTTTATCCATGTCGAGGGCATGTTGTCTATCCCAAACAGTGTGTCGTCCAAGTCCATATGTGCTAGCACCGCTCGCATCTTAACCTGCCACAGCGTAAATCTGGTGTTGCGATCCAAAAGCGGAATATCATACTTTATGCTTCCCGTTGTCATTAATCCCATTTGAAATTCTCAAAACCAACCTCGCTCTTATACCACTTGTTACGAGATTAGAACGAAAAACGGCAACAAGAATAATAGAGAACACACCAGATTTACGTGGAAAACCCTTGATAGGAAAAAACAACGGGAAGAGGAGGAAAAATCACTAAGAACGACAGAATACAAAGTCGACAACTCTTATATCATAATAAAGTAAAGAGAAGTAGAGAAAAGAAAAAAAGAGATAACCAAATAACTTTCTTGATTGATTGATACAACTTGTCTATGAGATACACAATTTATAGGGACCTTAGAATACTTAGTCAAATAAAAAATTAATAACAAAAATGTTAATTAACAGATTTATAAAGAATCTATTAATTAATATATTAATAAGAAAATATCTAATAAATATTAACGGATTAAACAGAATTCGAGTCACCAAATTCTAATAGATACCAATTGTTAGGACCAAAAGAAATTTAGATATCTCCATACTGGCATGATATTGTCCACTTTGGGCCTAAGCCCTCATGGTTTTGCTCTTGGGCTCTCCCAAAATGCCTCATGCCAATGGAGATATCAAATTCCTTATAAACCTATGATCTTTCCATGTGTTATTCAATGTGGGACTATGTTTGCACTCTTGCAACCCCTAACAGTCCCCCCCTTAAACGAAGGACCACATGCCTCCACTACAAACAGAAGCCCTATCCGTTTTTGATGTCTGATCCACCAGGACTTTGCCCCTCGGTCCACCTGACCTACTAAGACTTCACCACCTAGCCGCAACTAGAACTATCCTCTTGATCAAGACACGAGAGCCCACACATCCTTTATTTAAGGCTTAACGCACATGGTTAGATATGGATCATGAGGAGCAACCTGGCTCTGATACCAATTGTTAGGACCAAAAGGAATTTAGATATCTCCACAATGACATGATATTGTCCACTTTGGGCCTAAGCCCTCATGGTTTTGCTCTTGGGCTCTCCCAAAAGGCCTCAAGCCAATGGAGATATCAAATTCCTTATAAACCTATGATCTTTCCATGTGTTATTCAATATGAGACTAAGTTTGTATAACGACCCAGAAAATTTTCTCAATATTTTCTTTAGAAATATTGATCATGCCTAGATAGAGTCTCAAGGAGCATAGGGATACTAGTATGAACCTTAGCATGATTATCCATGATTTTCCATATAGATTAAGAAGCTAAGTAATAATGGGCCTTACATGGGCCCTTCTAATACCATGGCTATTAAAGGACCTTAGGTAAAAATTTTATCAAGAATGGAAATAGATTTTAATTAGAAATATTAACATGAGTCTTAGTGGGCTCTTATATGGGCCTTGGCAAAAATAATTATAAAAGTAATAAAAAGAAGTGCATGCACCAAGGATAGAACCTTGGACCTAGTGTATCACCATGCATGTACTAACCAATTCACCTAGCAAGGGAGTGCTATTGGTGAATGGAGAGGATTTTAGTTAAAGTTTAAGGAAGTGAAGGGTCACAATGAGAAGAGGCACCATGCCCCTTCATTTGCCCCCTTCACTTAGTATAAAAGAGAGAGGAAGGGAAGAGACAACTTATCACTTAAGTTATTGTTTTCTTCTTCCACCAAAGCTCCTTCTCTCCCTCTTCTTCCTCCTAGCCGAAAACCTACAAAGGGGTTTCCCCTTGGAGAAGCTTCACAAGAAGACTTATTCTTCAAGATCCAAGGGCTTCCTACAAGACTACAAGGACTAGGGGTGGTCTAAGGTCAAGGAGGTTCTCTTTTTGCTTCTCTATTCAAGGTTATAATCAAGATAAACCAAGGTTCCTCACCTGTGGTATAATGGTTTTTCCTTGATGTTTATCATGATATGAAGTTTTGTTGGGTTCCATGTTGGGAAAACCATGAACTTGACCCTTACAACTTTCGGCCAAGGTAGGTTTTAGAGTTAGGATGATGTTAAAACCTCATTCATGTTTCCTAATGTTTCCTTAAGATAAATAAAGAGGGTATAGTGAGTGGTGGAATTTTTTAAGCACCAAAGGCCCTTGGTAACTTTCGGCCACCACCATGGGTTCATGGTTAGGACTAGATCTAACTCTCCAAGCATGTTCCTTATGGTTCCTTAATATATAAGGGATGTTAATGGTGAATTGTATAAATTTTACATGCCCTTGTGCTCCTTGCAAGTTTCGGCCAAGACATAATATAGGGCTAAGAGCTAGGGTTAACTCTAATCATGGGTTCTAATGGCTCCTACGGTATTATTTATATGGTATTAGATGTTAATTGAGAGTTTTATGAATCCTCCCATGTGCTTGTGACCTTATAGGGTTTCAGCCAAGACCAAGATGTAGGGCTAGGAGTTAGGGTTAACTCCAATCAAGGATTCTAATGGCTTCCTATGGTAGTGTATATATTGTATGTGAATAGGTTCAAGGATGTTGTATGGTTTTTGGTAATGTCCAAACCCTAAGTTTATATGTCATGCATTATGACCCTGTATGTTATGTTATGTATCATGTTCTAGTAGGATTTATTTATGAATGTCTTCCACCATATGTTATGAACACGTGTGTCGTGAGGTAGGTAGACGTATGCATGCGTTAGGATAAACACTTTGGACATATGTATAAGATAGTTATGTAAACTTATTTATGTTTATGTTGAATGTTATGAACCTAGATGGTATGTATCATGTTCATATGAATCTTACCCATTCATGTTTTATGATAGATACCATGATCATGTATGATATGTGATATGTACCATGTATGTAATGCATGCTTACCTGAGGTACCGTGATCATGCAAGCTTTATGAACTAAGATGATGTTTATACCTCAGGACATAATTATGTATGTATGTCATGTCTTATGAATGAAAATGATGAATGAAGATAAGGTTCATGCCTTCGAGGCATAAGGATGATATGCAATGAAAATGATGAATGAAGATAAGGTTCATGCCTTCGAGGCATAAGGATGATATGCAATGAAAATGATGAATGAAGATAATGTTCATGCATGTAAGGCATAATGATGATATTATGCATTAAGAATGAATGATGAAATGTTAAGTATGCTTTATACCATGCCCCATGTAATAGGATCCTATTTATGTCTTTAATTATGCCATGTATGTTCTAT
Organism: Boesenbergia rotunda; assembly: GCA_024364735.1. NCBI lineage: Eukaryota > Viridiplantae > Streptophyta > Magnoliopsida > Zingiberales > Zingiberaceae > Boesenbergia > Boesenbergia rotunda. The sequence goes on along the minus strand of JAGFNQ010000066.1, from coordinate 83,759 downwards.
GAATGAAAGAAGCATGTGAAACTATTTTACTTTATGAATGAGTTTGTACCGGACCTAAGTAAGGTCCACGGTTCTGGACTACCGATGAAGTTGTCCACGGTTCTGGGACTACCGTAGCTATCCTTACCCTAGTAGGTCGAGATTAGCTACCTCGTATTTACTTAGGGATGCGCGCATATGATGTATGTATGTGGTACAAGCCAGGGCCCCCATGATGTGATGATTATATTTAAGTATTTATAAGTATGATTTTCAAATAAGCGTTCATATGTTATATGCATTTGACTCACGCATCCATTCATGTTATGCATCCATGTTAATAAATGTTTATTATGTTTATGTTTTATGATTAAGAACCATGGCATGTTAAATGTTTATTATGTTTATGTTTTATGATTAAGAACCATGTTTATTATGTTCATGTTTTATGATTAAGAACCATGTTTATTATGTTCATGTTTTATGATTAAGAACCATGCCATATTATGTTTATGTTTATGTCAAGAACCATGCCATGTTATGTTTATGTTTATGTTAAGAACCATGCTATGTTATGTTTATGTTTATGTCAAGAACCATGCCATGTTATATTTATGTTTAAGTCAAAAACCATGTTATGTTAAGTATTTTATATATCTATGCTTTGTATCAAGAACTTCTATATGTTAAGCATGTTATATGTTTTATGTATGTGATGTATGATTTTAGTGAGTAGGAAAAGAGTCTTACTAAGCCTATGTGCTTATAGTTTTACTTCCTTATACCGCAGATCAAGCAAGAGGATGTTAAGGGAAGCAGCAGGAGGGGCAAGAGTATGTGTGTGACAGTGACATGGCAGAAGAAAAAGAAAAGCTTTTAATATTTATACTTTGTCACATGTTCTATATTTTGCATTGTCCTCTTAAGTCTCATGCTATACTTATGATGGTTTGATACACTTGCTACTTATGATGCTTATGGATGACTTATGTGATTTTTATATCATGATGCTACGTATGATGTTAATATGCTAAGTTACCATGTCACCATGTTTAGGAATGATAGTTAAGGTATGTATACATGATTCAAGTGTTAGTTGCATGTAGGTATAAAGTTAATTATTCCGTTGCATTATGATGTTCATATGCCTATATGTATGTTAGCGTAACGCCGTCTTTCACCACACCGTAAGGTCTGGGAAAAAAGAAGACGGGCGTTACAGTTTGCACTCTTACAACCCCTAACAATTTTTATTTTTAAATTGATAAAATTAGTCATATGAGTTTATACTACTCTTACACTTTTGTTAGTCATATCCTACTCTTACACTTTTGTTAGTCATATCGCTGAATTTTGTAATATGCATAATTAGTATTCATGTTTAATCTTTGCAATATGGGAGTTGATGTCATGACCTCTTAGTTCAATAAGCTGAACGGAATATAGTCACTAAAAGTGATGTGTTTACATGAAAAATTTAATATAAACTGTTGATTATATATATATATATATATAAGTGATTGTTATCTGAATCTATATAAGTATCAATTGGTAGATCGATGCTCACTTACCATGGCTCTCTTGTTATCTTGATGCACTTTTGATTAAGTACATATTGCTCACTCGTATCGTTTTTGGAAAATGCTAATATCACCTTCTAGTATTTGTGTAGGCAGAAGCTTGAGGTATTCCTGAAAGAGAAAAGGGCTTTGAACCAAGAACGGTAAGACTTAATGGAGAAGGACTTGACTAAGATGGAAGGTGAGGTACACATATGATCATATTAATACTGCTAAAATAATTAAGTAGGTAGTTAAGGAGACATTTCCCCTTAAATGCATGATCACTCATGATATAGTTGTCTTTGAACAAAAAGAATAGGACAAGTATGTTCTTACTAAATGCAATAATTTTTTTTCCCTTTCATTTGCTTTCTAATTAATTTGAGTCCCATGAGAATTCTGATTTGTAAGAAAATTTAAGAAAGTAATAAGTTGACAAAATATAGAATTTATGTCCGTGTCATTTCTTAATTTGCTTAAGTGAAAGGAATATTTTGAAAATGCAGCTAGAGATGAACATGAGTGTTGGTTCCATATATGGTGCATTTGGTGGATGCATAATAAAATTGGTATAGTATAATGAAACCATTACAATAATTGGCTGATGTAGATAACCATTACAATTTTTATCTTCTTTTCTCACTTGTCCATGAAAGGGTAGGAAATCATTTCCTTCTTGTACATCATGTAACAGGTGGACTTGTAGCTATATTGTTGTTACATTTTAGCTTTATAACTTTCTTTAAACTAGCATTATATGTTTTTTATGTCTCTTTCCAATCTTTGAAGGTTGCTATTGAAGGTTGGAGCAAATGTCTATTGTCACTTGAAAAAAATACTTTTTGTTGCTTGTCACTTGGAGCAAACACCTTTTGTGATCAAAACACCTTTTGTGATCAAAACACCTTTTGTCAGATTGAGCAAATGTCTTTTGATGAAGAAAAGTTGTTAATGAAGGTTGTAAATATTTTGGAGAATAAAAGAAAATATTTTGTTAACGGTGTAGTTTGGTGTTGGATGTTTTTTTTAATAGTTTGGTGTTGGATGTTATGTGTTATGGATATTTTGAAATGAAATATGAATATTACTTATTGATTTGATTATTCGATTGTGTTATGAATATAAATTATATTTGTGAAGTGAATTATAAATACTATCAATGGATTTAGTTTGATCATTTGTTTTGGAATTTTATATATATATATATATATATATATATATATATATATATATATATATATATATATATATTAGCGATTTTTAACCCGCTGCTAATCACAAGGTTAATAGAATTCGTTTGAACCGCTTCTATATGCATTCCATATTATGGTTAATCGAAGCCTATAGAAGTGATTTTAAACCGCTGCTATATGCATCCATCAAAGGTGGTTCGAACTGCTTCTACTTGGAATCCACCAGAAGCGGTTAATACCGCTTCTATATACTTCATATACATCGTTCCAAAAGAAGTCTATCGAAGCGGTTTTTAACCACTTCTATATGCATCAATCAGAAGCGGTTTGAACTCCTTCATATTCATTCCAAACATTGGTCAATAAAATCCTATAGTAGCGATTTTGAACCGTTGCTATAGCCATCCAACAGAAGCGGTATTGAACCGCTGCAATAGATAGCCAACAGAAACGATTTTAGCACTTTCACCAACGGTTGATTTTACCATTTCAATTTTTTTACCACTGCCAACACCTGCAACAGATGTATAACCATTGCAATAAGTATTGCTACGGTCGGAAACCACAACTATAAGTCTCTAAAAACCACTTCTAAAACTTTTTTTTTATAGTGCCCCTTCATGACAGCCATGTCACAGTGGCTGCTCTAAATGATGCTCTTATAGAGGTGGAATCCTCCCCACCCTCTCACTCCCATATAAGGTAATATATATGGGATCGTTGTGATCAATAGAGGGGGTGGGGTGTATATCAATTACATATTTTCGGGAAATCAGATTCAACGCAGCGGAAAATAAACAAGTCAAAAACAATGCTGACACTATGTTTTATACTTGATTCGGAGTCTGTGACGACTTCTACTCCAAGGCCTATGGTCGTTGACCATTTTCGTTGGGCAATACTATAATTTGTAAAAATGAAGTACAAGTATAATGATTTAAGTACAGAAATGAATTGGAAATATAATACTAACAACACTTTAATGAAAGAGACGATCTTCTCATTGTAGGAGCGGCGTGCCGTCGATCTCGAACTTCTTTCGCACAGTGAACGTGAGCATGGAAGTTTTGTTGCAGTATTTTTGAATACTTGAATTGATGTCTAGAAGCAAGGGGGTGAAACCCCTTTTATACTTGTACTCAGGCGCTTGAGAGGCTATAAGGGCGCCCTCCACGTCTACGATTTGGTAGCATCGTTATCTGCTGACTCGACCAAACTCTATCCCTTCTCCGATGCCAGGGAGCTAACGTGGCACCTCCAACCAGTGACTGCCAACTCAGCTTTTGCCAACGCTGAGAACCACCTCTGGGGCGCCTGAGTCCTCTCAAGCGCCTGGCTTCTCGAGCGCCAGAGACCTCTCAGGCGCCTGAGGTCCCTGAGGTGCTCCTGATCGCAGTCAGCTAATCCTTTTAGTGTGTAATCAAAGTTAGTTCAGAACCATAATAATATATATCATAAATGCATGATTGACAGCTCGAGCTATCTGGTTCTGACTTTGGATTTCAAATGAAATCCTAGGTCAAACTGACGCCTACTATTCCCTCTTCCAGGGAACGCGCCCTCACCTACTCCACTCTGGAGAAGTTAGTTTTTGTCAATCAGCTCCTCCGGTTGGACTTTTGCTCAGCTTCTGAAACTACCGGATCTCGAAATGTTCGTACCTCGACCCGTCCCTACTTCTATCCATGTCTTCTCTCGGCAAAGTCTTTTGCTCGATCTTCTGGATCAGATCTTCATGCTCAGTCCTCGGCCAAGACTTCGTGCCCAATTTCTTAAACCAGGTCTTCGTGCCCAACCCTTGGTTAGGCCTTCGATGCACAACCCTCGCCTAGGACTTCATGCCCAGTCCTCAACCAGGACCTCATGCTCAACCCTGCAGGTCAAGAATTCATGCCAGGTAAACTAGGGATTTCCTGCACACTTAGCAAATCCATTAGATCATAACATAAACTTAACTTTGAACCCTTTGCCATTATCAAAACCAGATTCGATCCGGTGATTCTGACACCAACAATCTCTCCCTTTTTAATTTATGGTAACCCAATTCAAAAGTTAAGTTCAAATATATAAGATAGAAATTAGACACAGTTAAGCAAATTGATTAAAGCAATTTTCTTAAGGCTTGGAAAAACATTTAACTCTCTCCCTTAATAAGTGATCTCCCCCTTGTTTTTAAAACATTTGTAATTTTTGAAAAAGAAATCCTTGCAAAATTAACATAGTACATAATGCTCCCCCTAGATTTGAAATTTTCCCCCAGAAGCTTTTGAAAAATATGTAATTTTCAATTTAAAAAATTCTCCAATTTTTTTGAAAAATTCTAAGTATGTGAATATTCATTATTTAAAAAAAATAATTCTAAGGATGAATTTTCAAAACAATGTTTTGAAAACTTCTGAGTAAAACTCTAAGTTAAAGTGAAACCAAAGTTTTTGAAAAAGGAAAAGATTTTTTTAACTCTAAGTTAAATTGGAAATATCTTTGAAAAACTAAGTTTTTTTTTAAAATGTGGAAAAGGTTTTTAACTTTATTTAACTTTACTTCTTCTACTCTCCCCCTTTGCCATATATTAAAAAAATTTGCATCAGATATTCTTTGAAAGTATATTTTTCCTTACTCTCCCATTTTTTAAGAAAAATTTGTTTTAAGGAGAATAAATTGAGTATTAGGGCCTGTAAATTTTGAAAACATAAGAAAACTTTTGAAAAAGTGACTAAAAATATCAAGAGTTATTTTTAAGAAAGCAAATGATAAGTAAGTGACAAATTATGAAATAATTAAGTAATAACCCAGAATAAATGCTAAAGATCAGAATTTGAACAAAGTTGATATTCTTATTGAGTCCAACATGATTTAAGTGTAAAAAGTAAACCATGCAATTATTAAAAAAAATAATTTGAAAAATAATTAACTCTTTATTCTTTGGGTTCATGTCTAATCCAGTTTATTATTTATTAACTATTATAAAACAGTAGCTTTCACTTGAGTTAGTCAAGTTAAGTAGTCTGATCAAGTTAGACTTTCTAAGTTTGATTACTTAACTTGATTGATGTTCAATTGTATTTAATACCGTAACTACTCTTGATACACTGACTTAAAACATCCTGAGTCAAGGGATAGACCTAAGCATCTTAACCCAGTCTAAGTTGTCAATCAAAGTATCCTAATGTGTTTGTGAGATGTTGGCTTCTAAATCTTTAAGAGCATGCAAACTAGGGTTATGTCCTAAGCTAATTAAGCCCATAACGAAGAAATCCCTAGTTTTAAAGGGGTGGGCCCTTTTTTGAAAAACTAAGCTGAAAGAATAAAACAAAAAAAGTTAAGGCAATATGATTTTAAAGATATGAATTTTTAAAAAATGAAAAAAAAGACAGGAATCATTTTAATTAAAAAAAAGTGAATAAATAAGCCTATTCTACTGAGCACATTCCTAGCTACCTAAGCAAGTCAATAGTGGTCAACCAGAATCAACTATGTAGGAGAGGTCAATAGACAAGCCAAGTTCAGATCCATCCAAAATCAAAGAACAATGCCAGACTACGAAGAAGGGCCCGAATGCCATGAACGAAACATGGCCATCATCATTGCGTGGTGGGCCCGATCTGCTGCTAGCCTATCCTCGTGTCGGGCCAAATCGACGTCCATCTTCTCTATATGATGGGCCTTCATCTCCTCTCAAAGACAGTAGACCTCTTGCTCAATCCGGGTGAGGTGGTAGTCCGTAGTAAAAGGAGGAGGGGGTGACAGAGGTTGCTGCAGCTGCTCCTCAATCTCGGCAGTGACTCCCATGACATTGAAGTCCTCGTTGTCCTCTGAATTGAGCTTTGGTGGAGTGTCTCGTCTGTTGGTGCAGGCAGCACCATATCGAACCTTGTTTTGATATTGGCAAAGGATTCAAAGTTAAGTGTTATTTGTTATCTAACGATGTTCACTGAGTGTGCAGAAAAAGCCCTAGCGAAGGACTGCTAGGCAACTGGCGAAGGACTGCCAGCATCCAAGACCTAGCGAAGGACTGCTAGGCGCCAGGCGAAGGACAGCCTGGGACTAAAGACCTAGCGAAGGACTGCTAGGCACCGGGCGAAGGGTAGCTCGGCATCCAAGCCCTGACAAAGGACCGTCAGGCAAAAGTCCAACCAAAGGAGCGGTTGGCAACAGGTAAATTCTCCCGAGAGGAGTAGGTGAGGACGCGTTCCCCGTCGAGGGAACAGTAGGCGTCGGTTCGACCTAGGACTCCATTTTGGAGACCAAAGTCAGAACCAAGATAGCTAAGGCTGTATAAAATAAATAATTAATTGTATTATTGTGTTTTGGACTAACCCTGGATGCAGGACCGAAGGAACGTGTGTCTACAACTCAGAGAGCCTCAAAGGAGTGAGGCAGCAGCTGAGCAGGGCGCCCCCAAGGTGAACCAGAACCAAGTGAAGCAACATGAGCTTCGGCTGCTTATTGGGCAGGGCGCCCTCAGCAGCCAAGGCGCCCTCGTCAGCCAGGGCGCCCTCAGCGCCGAAGGCGCCCTGAGGAGCCAAGGCGCTTCGCGCCTATGCCAGCAACTCTATCCAGCCGAGAAGACCGGGTCAACCAAGGCGCCCTCAGTGACCAGGGCGCCCCAGAGGTCAAACCTCATCCCTATTCAGGTGGGATAAAGCTTGACCGAGCTGATTGCGGATCGGGTGACACTTGGCAGGGTGCCCCCGACGTTCAGGGCGCCCTAGGGGCTATAAATAGCACCCAACGCCCAAGCCTTCAACATCAACTTCGCTCCAAAGCTTCCACGCTCTTCTACGCTCGTGCCTTGCTCCAGAAACGCCCCACCTCGAGCCGACGATGTCCCTCTGCCCGAAAAGAGTCGATACACTCCGGACGTCGGTAACGAAGAGCTTAACAGTTTATTATTTTGCACTTTCCTTGTAATTGAAATTTTTTGTAACCTCTTTTGCGTGAATATAGAATTGCCCAAAGTAAACGGTCAACGACCGTGGGCCTTGGAGTATGAGTCGACACAGGCTCCGAACCAAGTAAAAACCCCTGTGTCTTTGTGCTGTATCTCATATTTCTTATTTCCGCTGTGCACTTACTCTTAGCTTTCCGAAAAAGAACGATTACCGATATTCACCCCCCTCTCTATCGGTCTTTCACGATCCAACAAGTGGTATCAGAGCGGGGAAGTTCAAACTTGGTGCAACCACCAGTTTGAAAGTTTTTCGGATTTACAAAATTTTTAATCTTTTTTCTTTTCTTTCTAGTTAATCAAGACCACTCGATATTTTTCAGCCTTTTATTTTAAAATAAAAAATATCTGTAGGTGGATTTAAAATATCCTTACGCCTTTTTCAATTTTGAATTTTCATCTTTTCACCATAAGTCTGAATTAATAAAACGAACAATTCTTAAAAATTTGTCATAAAATATTTTTTTTTATTATTCTGCCTCGAAATTCATGCAATTTTTTTTTGGGCAAATTTTTTCTTCTTCTCCCGCACTACTAATCCAAGACCAAGTCTTGGTACATTCTGTTAGTTCTTTTGTGTGCAAGAGGTTATTTTATGGCCAACCAAGAGTGGAACAGTGCCCGTCCACCGCTATTCTCCGGTGAGAACTTCAGCTTTTGGAGAAGACAAATGGAGTCCCTTCTGAAGGCCCACATGGACTTATGGTGGATAATCCAAACGGGGTTCAGATTCCCCACGGAAGATGGAACATTAATCGCTTGGGACAAATTGGACGAACCAACTCTGAGGAAGATCGAGACTGATGCTAAGGCAACAGTGATCATACAATGCGGTCTAACCAACGAACAACTCAAGCTAGTCGGTTCATTTGGATGTGCTAAAGAGATGTGGGAGAAGCTACTCAGCCTACACGAAGAGAGCTCCTATGTTGAGAACTTAGAAGAATCCATACCTGACTACAAATTCGAGCCAGAGACAGAAGACGAATCGACTGAGACAAAAATGGTAACCAATTTCGAATCCATTTTTGAATTACAATTAAATAATCAAATAGATACTGTAATGGCCGAGGAAGGTGTAATTTCTATTGCAGGGAAAACTCCAAAAGAACTGCAAAAGAAGACTCAACCAATACCTGAGTCAAACTTAGACTCAGAATCTAACGACGAAGGAAGAGATCATCGGAAGCTGATTCGAATGGCTCGCGACCACTACAAAGTGCCGAAAGAACAATCAAACACAAGAAAGATGGCCAAAATCAAGGGGGAGCCCTCCAAAAAGAAATCTGAAGGTAAATTTACAGTATTTAAAAATCCATTATTTACCATGAATAATATGATAGAATCTTATAAATTAGTTAAGGCTAATTTGTTAGAAAATTTAACTCATAATATTGCTGTTTTTGATAATCTAGAATATTATTACGATTATGATATAACATAGATCATTTTTTGTGTGCTTTAATTGTAAGTTTCTTTTTATTTTATTTTTATGTTCTTTTTGCTTAAAATTAGGATTGATTAGTTTAAGGACAAAACAGTTTAACTGAAACTTGAAAACATAGTATTGGGTGGAGGTGAGATGATAGTACGTTAGGGAAACCAATTCTAATAAGGTCAAGTCTACTTGGTCTCTTTAGACTGGTGAAACTAGCCGAAGCTACCGATCCAAAATCCAAACTAGTTAGACCAGAACTTTTCAAAGATTAAGTTTGAAAATGAAATTTCATTAAACGGCTTTGTCAAGGAAAGGGTGGATGATCCCATAAGGCTACGGCCAAAGAAGGCCTAGTGCCTCGCCAAGACCTGAAAGCCAATTTTTGAAATTCAAATTCAAATTACTTTTTGTCAAATTTGAATCTAACACAAATGTTCAGTTAATCTTAGATTCAAATATTCCTTTTCAAATTAAATTTAAATTAATTGTTTTCAAAATTAATCTAACTTTTCAAAATTAACCATGTTTTCAAAATTAAAATATTTGTCTCACAACACCCATAAGGTTAACATGTTTGATCACATAGAACTGGGTGAGATATCTAGGACCTAAGAATATATGTCACTATCCTTTTAAATAAAACTCAAAGAGCTTTCAAAAATTATTCAAAACTATCTCTAGTTTTTCAAAATATTGAATGTTAAAATAGACTCGTTTCAAATAGAATTTAGGGTTTGATTAATTTAGTTAGTTGATTGGTCAAACATAGTTAATTGAGTCAAACCTGGTCAACACAGTCAACCCTAGACAACATAGTCAAACATGGACATTAGATTAAGTTAAACGGTACAGGGGGAGTGGTTTATTCTTTTCTTTCAAAGTATTTTTGAAAAATTATTACCATTTCAAAAGGGTTTTAAAAAATTATGTTATCATACCAGATTGTATTTTCAAAAATTCTATCTCCTTAAAAATGATCATACTCAAAAGGCATGTTCAAAATTGTTCCTTTAAGTTTAACAAACCCTAAGACTAAGAGGAGGATTAACTTGTGGTCAACAAGCCTCCTAGGACTATGTCAGATTCAGGGGGAGCTCAAATTAAAAGAAGGAGTTTAAAAATACTATATTTTCCAATAATCACGATATTTTTTTTAAAATTGTGCTTTACAAAAACCATTATTATTTCAAAATGTTTTTCAAAAACAGGGTTTCTACTCAAATTGAATTTACTAAAAATTCTATTACCATGCTAGTATTCAAAACTATTCTTTTGATTTTAGTAAACCCTAAAGACACAATGGAGATCTACTTAATGATCTACAAGGACTCCAAGGATGTGTCAAATTTAGGGGGAGTCTAAACCAAAACAAATTATTTGTAACAAGTACTTTCTTTGGCAATTATTTTTGAAATTATCAAATAATTCTTTTTGAACTGAACCCTAAGAACTCAGAGGAAGAATACTTGTGGTCAACAAGCTTCCAAGGACTGTATCAAGTTTAGGGGGAGGTTAAATTAAAAGAATTATTGAACAGTTCAAAATAATATGCCTTAATACACTAGTGTTTAAAATCCTTTTGAAATTACAAGTAATTTGCCTTTAAAAATACCATTACTCTATTTTTCAAAATGTGTTTGTTGCTTAGCAAATCATTCTTTTTTAAATACCTTTTGAAAAAATATATACTTGGGTTGAAAAATTTCCAGGACACTTAGGAAAATATCCTTGTAGTTAACAAGGGCTCCTGTGATTGTGTCATACTGGAAAAGAAACCTAGTCCAAGTAAAATTACTTATACTTCTCAAAGTCTAATACTTTTCTAAAAGTACTTATATGTTTCAAAAATGCGTAATCTTCAAAAGTACTTATATTTTCAAGAATACATAATATCATTAAAAAAGTACTTCTATTTTTCAAAGCATAAAGTTTTCAAAAGTACTTATCAAGGCAATAGTGTTCTATGTGCGTGAAGTTGCTAAAAGACTTGCCTACAAATACAAATTTTTTTTGGTGGAGTTTTGTTGATACAATTTAAGCTTTTGCTATGAGTTATACTAAGTATTTTTATATGTCTTCAAACTCATAGGCTCTGATACACAAACATTCTTAAAACTTATTTTTTGATATATATATGGCCAGGAGAGAGAAAATTTTAAATATTATCTTGTTTTTATATATGGCCAGGAGAGAGAAAATTTTAAATATTATCTTGTTTTTATATATGGCCAGGAGAGAGAAAATTTTAAATATTATCTTGTTTTTACTAAGTATTTTTAAGTGCTTTAAAATTAGTCTAAGTATCTTCAAAGTACTTTCAAAACCTCTAAAAGAACCAAGTACATTTATTTTGAATTTTTTTTAAGCAAAATCCTTCTTATGTTTCTAAGCAAAAATTCTATGTTTCAGCAAAAACATCATTTTTTATGAAATCCATTACTTAAAGTTTTTCTTGAAAACTATGTTTTTTAAACTCTCTAACTTAAATTTATTAGATACCTTGTTCGCCCATGTATGTTTTTGATATATGTCAAAGGGGGAGGAAAGGTCAAAGTTAAGGGTTAAAGGTCAAAGTTAAGGGTTATAACACAAGTATTCAGGGATTTAGGGGGAGTATAAATTTTTTTAATCTACACTTATACTGTTCATACTCCTTCATTTCTTAACTGTTATATGTTTATACTTAACTTTGAATTATGTTGCCATAAATCAAAAAGGGGGAGATTGTTGGTGCAGGCAGCACCATATCGAACCTTGTTTTGATATTGGCAAAGGATTCAAAGTTAAGTGTTATTTGTTATCTAACGATGTTCACTGAGTGTGCAGAAAAAGCCCTAGCGAAGGACTGCTAGGCAACTAGCGAAGGACTGCCAGCATCCAAGCCCTAGCGAAGGACTGCTAGGCAACTGGCGAAGGACTGCCAGCATCCAAGCCCTAGCGAAGGACTGCTAGGCAACTGGCGAAGGATTGCCAGCATCCAATACCTAGCGAAGGACTGCTAGGCGCCAGGCGAAGGACAGCCTGGGACTGAAGACCTAGCGAAGGACTGCTAGGCACCGGGCGAAGGGTAGCTCGGCATCCAAGCCCTGACAAAGGACCGTCAGGCAAAAGTCCAACCAAAGGAGCGGTTGGCAACAGGTAAATTCTCCCGAGAGGAGTAGGTGAGGACGCGTTCCCCGTCGAGGGAACAGTAGGCGTCGGTTCGACCTAGGACTCCATTTTGGAGACCAAAGTCAGAACCAAGACAGCTAAGGCTGTATAAAATAAATAATTAATTGTATTATTGTGTTTTGGACTAACCCTGGATGCAGGACCGAAGGAACGTGTGTCTGCAACTCAGAGAGCCTCAAAGGAGTGAGGCAGCAGCTGAGCAGGGCGCCCTGAGTGTCCAGGGCGCCCCCAAGGTGAACCAGAATCAAGTGAAGCAACATGGGCTTCGGCTGCTTATTGGGCAGGGCGCCCTCAGTAGCCAAGGCGCCCTCGTCAGCCAGGGCGCCCTCAGCGCCGAAGGCGCCCTCAGGAGCCAAGGCGCGCGAAAGCAACTCTATCCAGCCGAGAAGACCGGGTCAACCAAGGCGCCCTCAGCGACCAGGGCGCCCCAGAGGTCAAACCTCATCCCTATTCTGGTGGGATAAAGCTTGACCGAGCTGATTGCGGATCGGGTGACACTTGGCAGGGCACCCCCGACGTCCAGGGCGCCCTAGGGGCTATAAATAGCACCCAACGCCCAAGCCTTCAACATCAACTTCGCTCCAAAGCTTCCACGCTCTTCTACGCTCGTGCCTTGCTCCAGAAACGCCCCACCTCGAGCCGACGACGTCCCTCTGCCCGAAAAGAGTCGATACACTCCGGACGTCGGTAACGAAGAGCTTAACAGTTTATTATTTTGCACTTTCCTTGTAATTGAAATTTTTTGTAACCTCTTTTGCGTGAATATAGAATTGCCCAAAGTAAACGGTCAACGACCGTGGGCCTTGGAGTATGAGTCGACACAGGCTCCGAACCAAGTAAAAACCCCTGTGTCTTTGTGCTGTATCTCGTATTTCTTATTTCCGTTGTGCACTTACTCTTAGCTTTCCGAAAAAGAATGATTACCGATATTCACCCCTCCCTCTATCGGTCTTTCACGATCCAACATCGTCATCTCCATGAGATGACCTCGGTAGCCGAGACATCGATCACTGCTAACGAGAAGTTCCTAATCCCTACTTTATCAAACTTTGTCTTCCTAATGATCTCACCAGCAGTAATATCACGCCCATAATAGTGGAAGAGTGTGGTCAAGATGTGATAGTAAGGTGTCCACACTCTTGATCGGGTAGAGATACTGGACGCGTAAATGATCGTCTGGAAAATATGAAGTCCGATGTCTATGTCAAGATGGTGAATCCTGACATAGAGAAGGAAGGAATGGAATGGTAGCATGCCCACTATATCCTGAGAGGTCAGCGGTAGAATGTAGCGGACCAAGACTCGATAAAGTGCATAGTCTTGAATACGCAGATCCATAGACCGGACGTTTGACACAGTCAGATCTCTCACACCCTCGAAAAAGTAGGAGTAAAGTATGTCAAGGGTGATGTGAGAGTAGGGAGTTGGAAAGGGAAGGTCCCTAGGAGGTTAGCAGACAAAAGTGGACTGAGAGGGTCATAGTCTGAGAAATCGAGTGAACAAGGTAAGAGTAATGGTAAGTGGAAGGGACTAGATTATGGTAGAATAGCAAAAGTCATCAACCTTAACCAAATTATTATAGAATTCAACACATATGATTGTGTTTATTGAACTATTACAATAAACTAGGCGGTCAAGTTGGTAGTAGTTAATGACTTCTACAGCTAAGGGGCAGGATTGGTTAAAGAAGCCTCTACTAAGATAATGAGTTTTGAGTGGTTTGTAGATAGTGGTTGCAAATTTATTAAAGAGGGCTAATGAAGGGAACCTAGGGTCAGAGCTAGGCTCAGCAGCAGGGTCAGTCTCAGTAACATGACGCTTTCTAAACAAAATAAATGGTGTAATAATTAAAAATCCAGAATTTAAGGACACGTTTAAGGCCAAAAAATCTTACCGAGGAGGCATAGTTGGAGATTAGGAAGAGTCGCGACCGCTTGGGGGAAGACTTTGAAGGAAGAAAGAGAGAGTAAGAGGTGTGTAAAGGGCTTTAGGGAGTTCCTTGGTGTGGAGTTGGGGGTTGCCGGGCTAGGGCTTATATAGCCCCGGTCGGGTGCTTGGGAGCCTTTGGAGGGCGCCCGGTTCAGAAAATGTTCTGAGCGCCCGAGTAGCTTTTCGAGCACGCGACTTCAGAAGGTGGAAGTGGTTTTGACTCGACGCCCGTGGTTTTGTAAAACCAGGGGCACCTCGAAGACCCTACTAAAGTGGTGAATAAGAGGTCGGGCGCCATAGTGGGTTCTCGGGCGCCCGGTTGACCATGGTTGAAAAGTGTTTTAAGTTAAATTTGAAAAGTATTAATTTAAGTTGAATTTGAAATTTATTTTAAGTTGAATTTGAAAAATGATTTAAGTTAAATTTGAAAAATATATAGATTGAATTTGAAAAATATTTAAGTTGAATTTGAAAAATATTTAAGTTGAATTTGAAAAATTGAAAAGTATTTTAGTTAAATTTGAAAAATATTTAAGTTGAATTTTGAAAAATATTTAGGTTGAATTTTGAAAAATGTTAAGGTTAAAATTTTAAATTAATTTGAGTTTAAATAAGGTAAAATTGTAAATTAGGTTTAATACATTAAAGGTGGAATTGATTAGGTTGTGAGGTTGGTTGGGTTGGACTAATCTTTTAGGTCCTAAGCATATCATCCAATTTTAATTGACAAAACAGGGTATCGTTATCTGTTTTGTGAGATGCATTTAATTTTATCTTTTTTTTTTGAATTTAAGTTAAAACTATGATTTGATTGAACCTTGAGTTAGATTTAAGTTTAACAAATAGTAAATTGAAAATAAATTTCAATAATTGGCTTCCAAGTCTTAGCGAGAGACAGGGGCCTTCTTGGTTATCGGAGCAACGATCCTTTCCTAGACAAAGCCTTTTAAAAAATTTATTTTCAACTTACTCATTAAGAAACACTGGTCTAACTAGTCGAGGCTATGACGAGGTAGCTTCGGCTAGTTCTACCGGACTAAAAAGTCCAAATAGGGTACACCTTACACTACCTGACTCCTTAGACAGGCTTCCCTAACGTACTATCATCTCACCCCACCCTAATACTAGGTTGTGTAAGTTTCAATCAAGTCAGGTCCTTATCTAACCAATTCTATTCCTAAGCATGGCAATTTTGCAGAAAAATAAATAAACAATCATCAAGCAATAATTCAGAGAATCATGCAAGGAAAATCATCTAATTATAAAAATAATTTTTCTAATGGCTCCCGCTGGACTAAAGCCTCGATATGGACTATCTAGGATATGAATTTTATCCTTGGGGATCCAATAGTGATTTGGTCTAGCTTGATTAGTCAAGCTTAGCCTAGGGAACCATGCATGAACTCGGGCTCTAGTTTGGTTCAATATAGAGTAATAAGATCTGTACTGTGAGTTGGTTCAGTAGCCAAGTCCGGATCGGTTGAGAACGAATTTCTGTTTTCCAAGAATCATGTCAAGATTCATGGAACACGAAGTAAACCACTCTAAGGCTACTCTAAGTTCCATCACTTGAGTTTTCAGGGTGGAATTCTCTTCCTCAAGTTGTTGAATTTGAGTTGAGGTTCCTTCCTGAATAGTCTCAGTCAATGAGCTTGAGTTGGCCTCCTCCTTTAGGACTTTTACCTCCTGTTGGAGGGTCTCAACCCAGATGTTGGCTTTGGCTAACTTATGTCACAAATAATAAATTAAATCATATAATTGAGACTCGGGAAAACCCCTTACACTGATTCAGCCGTCTTCTGACATATATAGTGTTCCAATTCCGTGGCTTTCTTCCGGCTCTGTTTCTGACTCGGTGTTGAGTTCTTCTAATGTTGTCAGCGCGAGGAGGTTGGAGTGAGGTGTTTCTTCTTCGTCCTCCAAAGACGACTCATCCCACGTTGCTTGGAGTGCCTTCTTCCTCCTTGTCTTCTTGGACTCCTTTTAGTTTGGACACTCTGATTTGAATTGGCCTTTCTTGTTGCACCCATAATAGGTGATATCAGTCTTGCCTTTTTGGCTGGTGCTTGGTTCAGTTGGATTATCCTTTGGCTGAACTATCTTCTTCTTCTTTTTCTGACCTTTGATCATCTTGTAGTAGTTCTGGGCCATTCTGACTAGCTCGGGATGGTTGATGCCGTCGTCGTCAGATATTGAGTCAGAATCGGACTCGAGTATCGGTTACAACTTTTTCTTCTTTAGTTTGCTCAGGACTTTTTCTGCAATAAGAGCAACACCTTTCTCATCCTGTGTAGAGTTAGTCTGCTCATGTAATTATAATTCCGAAAATAACTCATCTAGTTTGATTTTTGATAGATTCCTCGAAACCTTGTACGCATCTACCATAGATGTCCATAAAGAGTTTCTAAGGAAAGAATTTAAAGCATACCTTATTAGGTCCCAATTTTCTACCTTGTGGCTGATGGTATAAAGTCCTTCATTAGCTCTTGAATACGAGCATGAAGTTGTGCAGCGATTTCTCCGTCTTGTATCTTAATATTGTATAGCTTGTTAAGGAGCAGATCACACTTGCTGATTCTGGTGTCCCACATTCCTTCGTACAGCTCGATCAGCTTATTCCAGAGCTCCTTTACACTGTTAAAGGGGTCAACACGGTTGAGTTCTTCCTTGGATAGGCCACACTGGAGGGTCTGTGTTGCCTTGGCATCTGCTTCAATCTTCCTCTTTAGAGGAGCATCCCACTCTGTGTATCCCAAAAGTTCGACTTGTGCGTTCTTCGTGATTTCCAGCTCGGCCTGGATGATTATCCATATTTCCACTTGAGTTTTCAAGTGGATCTCCATTTGGCTCTTCTAGTAAGAGAAATCCTCTCTTGAGAAGAGAGGATGTTGAGCTATGCTATAACCTTCTTGCTAGGCCATGGAAAGTCCTGAAATGAAATAAACAACAAACTGGTTCCAAGACTTGGTATTCGATTAGTAGTGCGGTATAAAAGTATATAAATTGAAATTCCTAATTGGTGTTGCACCAACTATGTGAAACAAGAAAAATCCATGAACGAAAAAAATTAAAAAAATATCAAAAAAAGACAATAATACCTTTTCAGATAGAAAATAACGAGAAAATCTGAAAAAAAATGCTCAACTGGTGGTTTCACCGAGATTGGGCCACCCGCTCTGATACCACATATGAGATCGTTGTGATCGATAGATGGGGGGAGTGAATATCGATTACGTATTTTCGAAAAATCAGATTCAACGCAGCAGAAAATAAACAAGTCAAAAACAATGCTGACACTCTGTTTTTTACTTGGTTTAGAGTCTGTGACGACTCCTACTCCAAGGGCCACGGTCCTTGACCATTTTCGTTAAGCAATACTATAATTCATAAAATGACGTACATGTATGATGATTTAAGTACAGAAATGAACCAAAAATATTATACCAATGACACTATAAAGAAAGAGATGATCTTCTTGTTGTAGGAGCGGCGTGTCATCAATCTCGAACATCTTTGACGTAGTGAACTTGAGCATGGAAGCTTTATCGCAGTGTTTTTAAATGCTTGAATTGATGTTTGGAAGCAAGGGGGTGAAACCCCTTTTATACATGTACTCGAGCGCCCGAGAGGCTATAGGGGCACCTTCCATGTCGACGATTCGGCCGCATCATTATCCTCTGACTCGACCAAACTGTATCACTTCTTGGGCGCCTGAGAGCACTAGGGCGCCTGGGAGCTGACATGGCACCTCCAACCAGCGACTGCCAACTCGGCTTTCGCCAATGCTGAGAACCACCTCTCGGGCGCCTGAGACCTCTCGGGCGCCTAAGTCCTTTCAGGCACCTGAGTCTTCTCAGGTGCCCCTGATCGTAATTAGCTGATCGTTTTAGCCTGCATTCAAGTTTAGTCCAGAAACACAATAATATATATCATAAATACATGATTAGCAACTCGAGCTATTTGGTTCTGATCACTTTGGATTTCAAATGAAATCCTAGGTCGAACCGACGCCTACTGTTCCCTCTTCCAAGGAACGCGCCCTCACCTACTCCACTCTAGAGAAGTTATCTTTTGCCAATCGGCTCCTCCGGTTGGACTTTTGCTCGGCCTCCGAAACTACTGGATCTCGAGATGTTTGTACCTCGACCCGTCCCTACTTCTATCTGTGTCATTGCTCGGCTAAGTCTTCTGCTCGATCTTCTGAATCAGGTCTTCGTGCCTAATCCTCGACCAAGACTTCGTGCTCAATTCAGCAAGTCAAGACTTCGTGCCTAGGTAAACTAGAACTTTCTTGCACACTTAGCAAATTCATTAGATCACAACATAAACTTAACTTTGAACCCTTTGTCATTATCAAAACTAGGTTCGATCAGATGCTTCCAGCACCAACAATATCTACAGTGACAAGAGGTATTAATTGAGATACAAACCATTGAGTACTACTGCCTCTCCTTTTGCCACTTTTTCTCCAAATCTTTTTGCTGCATTTTACCAAAAGGCACATCTAGATTACCAAATTGATCAAAAAACACACAATACATTAATACTAACCAATGAGCACACTTATTTATTTACTTTACCCATTTTACCCATATGAAAAACAACTTTTCTCTAATTTCTCTACCAATTTTTTGTTAGGATGTATACTAAAAACCTAGCTTTTGTATGAACATCTATTTTGGAATAAGAATCACATGGTCATTGTTTGCATTTTATATTTGTTATATATGCTATTGTCCTTTACTTTACATTGTAGATAACATGGTGTGTGGTGTCACATAGAAGATCATGTTATCAGTTCCTTGTAAAGTATAAGTAGTGGCTCACAACCGTGATGGATTTGGACAAACCATTGGAATGATTATAGTGTAATTTGGTATTAGTCTATCTTGACTATAGAATTACACTAGTACACTTTGTGTGTATTGAGCAGGACCGACTTGAGATGATTCGATTTATACTGACTATATAATCAAATCAGACATCAATTATTATGATGTACATGCTCTTAATTCTGATATAATAATGGGCACATGCACTTAATATTTATTTTTTTAATTTACCAATGAGCGAGATTTATTTATTAAATCAATAGGGCCGGTAAATTGGGAAATAATATTATTTACATGGTGTGTTGTTGATTATAGGAGGAAATCGTGTTCTATATATTAGGATGATGATGCCCCCTTGAGGAGATCATAAAGTTTATCATGTAAATCCTGCAGGTGGACCTGGTCCGACATGATAATAAGGATGAGTGGTACTACTCATGGAGTTAGATATTAATTAATTAAATTATCAATAATTTAATTAATTAATGGGCATGCGATATCTTAAACACGGGGAGATTATGTACACATAATATGGTGGAGACCATATTTAATTATGGGGTTGGTGTGGTAGTTCAATGATAACCCATTAGTGGAGCGGGTTTATCATTAACGGGTTGAGTTTTGGTTAGGAGACCAAAACCAACTCCTCCTCTTGGTCCCTATTATAGCATATATATACCTCCTAAGTCATGAAACCAAAGCCTAGTCTTGACCTAATTCTCTCCTCTCCTCTTCTCTCTCTCCTAGGGTTGGCGGCGCCGATGGCTAAGGCAAGGGGAGGTGGTGCTTAGGGTTTGGGAGAAAGAAGAAAGCTCTTCTCTTCTCTTCTCATCTTCTCTTCTCTACCTTCTCATTGGGCATGCGACATCAACAAGGGAGAGGGATTGGCGCACCACTTGGTGGACCAAGGGTCGGCGGTTAACCAAGAAGAAGGAGGTGATCTTCTTCATCTTATTGGCTGGCGGCAACAAGAAGCGGTGAGGGTTAGCGCAAGGAGAGTCTACTTCCTTTGGTGGTCGGCGCGAGCAAAGGAGAAGGAGAGTCTTCTTCTCTCCTTTGGGTTCGGCGCAAGGTGAAGAAAAAGGAGAGAACATCTCCTTCTTTGGTTCTCTCTATCCTTGGTCAGCGCAAGCAAGAGGTTGGGTTCTCGAAGGCTAAGCGAAAGTCCAACCGGAGGTTCCGATTGGCAAACACAACTTCTCCAGTGTGGAGTAGGTGAGGACGTATTCCCCGGGAAAGGGAACATTAGGCGTCAGTTCGACCTAGGGTTTCGAGTGAAATCCAAAGTCAGAACCACTAAGCTAAGGCTAAAATTATCTGTGTTTTGTCTTGTGATTGTTGTCTTGCAGGTACCTAGAGTTTGAGGCAAGTCAGGAGAGCAAACGCAGGGAAAAATGCTGCCTGGGAAGGTCATCTAGGGCGCCTGAGTTGAATCAGGCACCCCAGGCTTGAGGGCGCCCCAGTTGGGGCAGCCCACTCCCAGGTGCCTGGCTTGCCAGGCGCCTGTGGCTTCACAGGCACCTGGGAGGTCCCAGGCACCTGGGAGGTCCCAAGCACCTGGGAAGGCTGGTTTATCCCATCCACGAAGTTCGCAATTACGGATCAAGTTTGACCATACTGAGGAGCCTCAGAGGCCTCTAGGGCACCCTGGACACTACTATAAAAAGGGGTTCGACCCCTCAACTCGGAATATCACTTTCTACATCATTCTATGTATTCTCTGCAAAGAAAAAGCGCTCAAGTTGAAGCTCTGCCACCAAGGAGGCTCCAGGAAGAAGCGTGCGGCGCTTCGGACTTCTAGAGTTGGCCGAGTTATTAGTTTTGTTTTTATTTACAAGTTGTGATTCAATTGATTTATTCCTTGCTTGTAAAACATACTATAAGATGAGTATTCTCCGTCTCCGAAAATTTCGGAAAAGAGACCATTAGTGGACTCACGCCGAATACATAGGCCTTGGACGTACTGACCCAGGGGGGTCGGGAACCAAGTAAATAAATCCCGCGTGTCTTATTGTGTTGTTTATTTCCGTTCTTTATTATTCCATTGCGTACTAACTCTTTGACTAAAACGAACGAACGACAAAGTTTTTTGAAGAATTTTTCAAGTCGATATTCACCCCCCCTTTATTGACGGCATCGATCCTACAAGTGGTATCAGAGCTTAGTAGTTCTTCACCGGACTAACAGCCGACGGAGCAAAGACGCTAGGAATTGAGGGGGAGCAAGGGTGAATCAGGTATTTTTTAAAATTATGTCAATTTTCAGGTTTCATATTATATGTTTCAAGTGCAGGGAGAGATGACACTATAAAAACTAGTGTCCTACTCGTAAGAATCGTTCGTCACCACCGGCGGCAAAGGAGGTACTAGCGCCAAGAGTCCGGAGGGACAAGAGCCACATACGCTGCTTCAGATATCAAAAGCACGGACACTACAAGAACCAGTGTCCAACTAAGGTACGAAAAGTTAATTTTGGCAATAATTTTCAAATTCCTGCATAGTCATACAGTAATTCTGATAATTTAGATAACTCTGTTAATTTTTCTGATAAACTAGATTTTTTGCAGAATCAACTTAAGTTATTGAATGACAAATTACCAAATATTGATAATACTAAAATATCAAACATTAATTCACTAATCCATAATATTAATGCAGTAATTTTTAGAATTAAAGATAATATTACTAATAATGCTGATAATGTTAAAGATATTTTATCTGATAATGCTGATAATGTTAATATTGTTGATAATTCTGATGACAATGATGAAATTATAATTAATAATCATTTAATTTCCGATAATATTGAAGATAATACTCAATAAACCTTTGAATTTAATTCTACATCTTTAATAAATAATCCCAAAAATTATTCTATCTATTATGAAGATAATGATACAATTTTAAATTCTTAATATAACTCTGAAAATGAAGAATATGATTCTGAAGATGAAGAAGAATTTAGTAGAATTAAAGCTATGTTTAATAGGGATTACAAGAAATCAAATAAAGTAGAGGAATTAAACAAAATTAAAAAATTAAATTTAAAAGAAATACTAGATGAATCAGAAATGGTTGAACTAACAAAAATGATCCATCTCGACCCAAAATTATTAACAATTTAAACCTTAATTAATTTTTAATAATTTCAACCTTAATTAATTTTTAATAATTTCAAACTTAAGTAATTTTTAATAAATTCAACCTTAATTTATTTTTGATAATTTAAACCTTAATTAATTTTTAATAATTTAAATCTCTATTAATTCTTAATAATTTAAACTCTATTAATTCTTAATAATTTAAACTCTAACTAATTTTTAATGATTTAAACTTTAATTAATTCGTAATAACTTAAACTTTAATTAACTCATAAAAATTTAAATCTTAATTAATTCCTAAATAATTAGACCTTAATTAATTATTAATAATTTATTTAAACCTTAATTAATTTTTAAAACTTAACTCTAATTAATTCTTAATAATTTAACTTTAATTAATTCTTAATAATCTCAAATTTAATTAATTCTTGATAATTATCCTTAATCTTTAATAATTTTAACCTTCAATTAATTCTTAATAATTTTTTTAAACCTTAAATTAATTCCTAATTAATTAAATCATAATAACTTAAATCCTTAATTAAATCTTAACAACTTAAAATCCTCATTAATTCTTAATTGACAATTCAATTTCAATTCAATCCTTAATTCAACAAAATTCACGAATAAAACCTAATTAATTAAATTAAATAAATCTTACCCAATTGGAACAATCAGTTTAATAATATTAAATATGTCAAAGTGGGTTGACATATTCACAGGTTCACACGATCTGTATCAAATCGAGAATTTAGTACTTTATTAGAAACCTAATAAAATGTTTTGACTTGATTGACTCATGCATAAATGTCATGTTCATGCATTTGCTTATTTTTTTCCTTAAATATTTGTCATGTCAGTCATGTTTATTTTTCTGCATTATTTAGAATGGTTAGATAGGAAAAAGATTGGTTGATACTTGCCTAACCTAGTACCAGGGTGGGGCGAGATGATAGTACGTTAGGAAAGCTTGGCCTAGCTAAGTGGAACTAGCCGAAACTACCTCGCCACATCCTAGACTAGTTAGACCAGAGTGTTTTCAAAGAGTAAATTAGAAGTATTCTTTCTTTAAAAGGCTTTGTCTTAGGAAAGGGTTGATAATCCAATAAGGCTATGACCAAAGAAGGCCTTTGTGCCTCGCCAAGTCATGGAAGCCGATTACTGAAAATTACTTTTAATTTACAAATTGATTAAACTCGAATCTAACTCAAAGTCAAGCAATCTATAAATTAAATTGAGAAAAAGTATTCAAGCATCTCACAAACACCCATAAGGCAACCGTGTTTGCTTGTATTACATCACTTAGAATGGGTGAGATGTTAAGGACTAATTAATTGACAAATATTTTTCAAAATCTTTAGGTTATGCTCTTAAAAATCTATTTTCAAAATAGTTGTTTAAACATAATATTGTTTTTATGGATTTCATGCTTGATTGATTGCTTACTTATAGACAGATACTTTTGCAAAAATTTATATATCTTTTCGAGAATTGTTTGACCTACACACATAGACACAAACCTTTTAGGTCAACACTAAAGTCCCTTAAGACACTTAGGTAGAGGTCCTTGTAGTTAACAAGGGTAGCCAGAAGGTGTCAGGTTCAGGGAAAATTTTTTTTGCGGATTCTTATTTTTAGAAAACTATTTTTCAAAAATTCACTCTTTTCAAAAATTTATATCTTTTCAAAATACTTTTTGCTTTAATCATCATCATTTCAAAATGTAGTTCAAAAATTATTTTTTCAAAAACTAATTATGTCCTTCAAAATATTTTTCCAAAAATACTTCTTCAAATACTATCATATTATTTCAAAATGTCTTTCAAAAATGTTTTAATTACTCTTTTGATTTTGATAAACCCTAAAGACACACAGGAAGCTTTCTTTATGACCAACAAGAACTCCTAAGATTGTGTCAGATTTAGGGGGAGTCTAAGTCAAAAGAAATTAATGTAATTTTGTTCATTATTTCAAAATATTTCTTAATATTTTTTAATTCCTTTCATTTGAATCAAACCCTAAGACTCAGAGGAAGATTAACTTGTAGACAATAAGCTTCCTAGGACTGTGTCAGGTTTAGGGGGAGGTTCAAATTAAAAAGAAAAATTAGAGGTTTTCAAGAAATATACACTATCTCTTCAAAATAGTTTAATCTTGAAAATACGATACTACTACTTTACAAAACATATTTTTGAAAATCTTCTAGCTTTTGGAATATCTTTGAATCGTTATCTTGAGTTTGGAAAATTTTCCAAGACACTTAGAAAAATTTTCCTTGTAGCTAACAAGGTTTCCTAGGATTGTGTCAGAATGGAAAAGAAACCAAATCATGAAAATTATTTTGCAAAACCAAAATGCATTGAAAATATTTACTTATGGAAAATCCATAAGACACATAGGAATTTTCTAGTGGTCAACAAGTTTCCTAGGATTGTGTCAGACTTAGGAAAATTCAATTTTTTTCGGTACAATAATTTTAAAAAGTACATAGTTTTTCCTAAATGTGTAGTTAATTTTTTTTAAAAAAAAGGGGGAGAGATTTTTTTAAAATCATTTTCTTAAAATCTTAAGCATTTTCAAAATGAGGAGAAAGGCTTATATTCGTTTCAAAAATTTTCGCAGGTTTTTTTCATAATTTTTTGATGTGTGACAAAGGGAGAGAGAGGAGCTTAAGTTAGATTTTTTTTTCAATTTCTCCCAAGGATTAAACCTAAATTTAACCCTTAGACCTAACCTAACTTAAGATATTGTCAAATATCAAAAAGGGGGAGATTGTTGGTGCAAGATGCATCAGTGATGTCTTCCTCTAGTGTTTCGATGTTTAACAATATACTTAAGTTAGTAGCAATATATGATAGACAAGGTAAGGGTTAGTCAAAGTGATCAAGGGTTAAACCAAGTTGGACCTTATGTTTGGTAGGGTAAACCCAGGTTTGATCAGGTTGACAAAGGGTTAACCAAACAGGATTTGATGTTTGGCAGAGTGAACCAATACCCAGGGTTGGTCAGTTTGACCAAGGGAGTAAACCAAACCGAACTTGAGGTTTGGAGTTATATTTATCTGAAAGATGGAGGAAGTCTAGTTAGGATCATGATGACTAGAAAAGGAGTGATTTTGATGAAAGAAATTCTGGTGAGTGAAGCCGGGTCCTAGCGAATGAAGCTAGGTTGGACTAAGTCCTGGTAAGTGAAGCTGGGCACGAAGTCTTGGTCCGGGGGACTGAGCACTAAGTCCTGGTCGGGGATCAGGCAACGGAGTCTTTGCCGAGCAAGAGATGTCAGATAGAAGTAGAGACGGGTAGAGATCGGACGTCTCGAGATTCGAGTTCTCAGAGGCCGAGCAAAGTCCAATCGGAGGTCCCAGTTGGCAAAAGCTTTAGTTGAGCAGGGATCGCAAATCGAAGTAGTCGGACATCTCGAGATTCAGGTTCACGGAGGCTAAGTAAATGTCCAACCGGAGGTTCCGGTTGGCAAACACAACTTCTCCAGTGTGGAGTAGGTGAGGACGCGTTCCCTGGGAAAGGGAACATCAGGCGTCGGTTCGACCTAGGGTTTTGAGTGAAATCCAAAATCATAACCACTAAGCTAAGGCTAAAATTATCTGTGTTTTGTTTTCTGGTTGTTGTCTTGCAGGTACCTGAGTTGGAGGCAAGACAGGAGAGCAAACGCAGGGAAAAAAGCTGCCTGGGAAGGTCATCCAGGGCACCTGAGTTGAATCAGGCGCCACAGGCTTGAGGGCGCCCCCGTTGGGGCAACCCACCCCCAGGCGCTTGGCAAGCTAGGCGCTTGATTGAGGTTGTGCATATTTGTGACATGCACCATAGCATTGTTTGCATGCCGACGACCACTGGCTCCCTTGTGGTTGAGATGGGTCATCGGTTATATTTTTCTATTGTGTCATGCTCAGTTAGAGTTATGTGCGGACAGTAGATACTCCCCAGGTGTTTAGAGTTCCCACAAGTATTTTGGGATTTTATTGTTGGGGTATGACTTGGCGGGTTTCCTAAGCGAATACTCGATCGATCCGGGAGACCTCTCCATCTCTACCGATTAAAAATTAATCCGAATGGAGACCCGTCTCCTACGACCATCTCATGCCGTATCGAACGATCCAAATCACAACCGTTCGACCGCGGAAAAGGCGACGAGTTGATCGCCGGCTTTTGTGTTTATGGTCGGGATCCAGTTAGTAAATTAATGGCTATGATACGAAATCAAATTAATAAACTAACACACATAAAATGACGAGGCAAATGAATAAGGCACAAATAAGAACGAAAGTAGCCAAGGAAGAATATACCTTCCGTTACCTTACGATCTTTTACCGTATGACCCTCCCCTCTTGGATGTCATGTGGGCGACGATCTACCAAGACCCGTGGTCACCAAGTCGATCCCTTCTCCTTGCGCCAACCAATCCCTAACCAAAGAGATGCCGCCAGCCACTCCAAGGAGATAATCCAAACACAACCCCAATTGATTCTTTCCTCCACTGCCAGCGCCTGAACAACAAGTATCTTGGAGCTCTTGTGATTTGAGCAACTCCAAGTTGCACAAGCAACTTGTGTTCCAAACTACTCCACAACTCCAACTTGTGTTCTAAACAACTCGAAGAAAGTTGCACGAGGCAACTTGCTGTCTCCTCCCCCAAGGAAGACTTACGGCAATTGTTGAATTGCCTCATGGCAATTTCAATTGCCTCACAGCAATTGTTGCCAAGGCAAAGCAATTTCCTTGGCTCCGAATAATTGCCTCCCGAGGCAAAACAATTGCCTCGGCGCCAATTAATTGCCTCACGGCAATTATTCCCTTGCGCCGAATAATTGCCTCTTGGCAATTGCGCCGAGCAATTGCCTCTCGGCAATTGGCAATTGCCTCTCGGCAATTGCTAATTGCCAAGCCATTAGCAATTGCTATTGGCAATTGTTTATTGCCAATAATAATTGCCTCACGGCAATTCACGCCGGAGAAGAAAGTTCTCCATGCATGAGTCGGTGCAACCAGAGGGGGAGAGAGAGAGAGGAGGAGGAGAGAAGGAGAGAAATCCTTAGGGCTTTCTTCTGTATCCTTGGATTAATTCACCGGATCAATTAACCTCTTAGTTTCATGCCACCATGGGGTATATATAGGGCTACGATAGGGACCATGAGGAGGAGTTGAATCTTGACCTACTAATGGATCCAAACCCGATCCATTAATGAGGATTCATTCCACTAAATGATCCCCATTGAATTACCTCACCAACCCCCATATTTATATATGAGCTCCACTTATTATGAGTCGTCCATGCCCCCGTATTTAAGATTTCGAATGTCCATTAATTAATTTAAATTACTGACAATTCAAATTAATTAACCTCTGAGTCCTTGACTAGTACCACTTGACCTTATCATCATGTCGGATCAAATCCACCTGCAGGGTCTAGCATGATGAACCTCTCGAGCTCATCAAGGGGGCATCATCAACCCGACTCACTAGGACACGGATTCTGTCAATAATCAACAACACATCATATTATTAATATTATCTCCCAACTTACCGGGTCTGTCAATCTAACAGAATAGATCTCGCCCATTGGTAAATCAAAGAAATAATAGTTAATAATATATGCCCGTTATTATATCAGGATTAAGGGATCGTACTCCATAATATAATCTTGAGGTCCTATCCAATTATCGAGTCAGTATAAATTGGATAACCTCGGGTTTTGGTCCTACTCAATGTACTCAAAGCACACTAGTGTAATTCTATGGTCAAGACCAACCACACCTAATTACACTACAACCATTCTAATGGGTTGTTCAATTCCATCTCGGTTGTAAGCCTCTTATTTATACTAAGCAAGGAACTGATAATATGATATTCCGTGTGACACCACACACCATGTTATCTACAATGCAAAGTAATTGAACTTCATGCATGTACTAATATAAACAGGCACCTAGTGTATTGTGATTCTCTTTTCAAAATGAAGATGTTCATATAAAGAAATCATGTCTTTCAGTATACACATCTTACATTTATAGCCATAGGTATTATGACTTTTCATTCAGGGCCACAGGTATTGTGATATATTTGCATAGCCACAGGTTTTGGCATTTGTATCTTGTCCACCCAGCCTACCCAATGTAGCAGAGGTTGGTGTGTGTACAGTGCAGGTAATCACATCATGTGCATAATATGTATTGTGCATTTGCTTGTGTTTGTTATACTTGTTTGAGCTATGATTCCTACCTTTCGCGATCCCCTCTCGACTAATGCTTTTGCCAACCGGGACCTCCGGTTGAACTTTTGCTCGACCTCCGAGAACTCGGATCTCGAGACGTCCGATCTTGACCTGTCTCTACTTCTATCCGATACCTCTCGCTCGGCAAAGACTCCGTTGCCCGATCCCCGACCAGTACTTAGTTCTCAGTCCCCCGGACCAAGACTTCGTGCCCAGCTTCACTTAACAGGACTTAGTCCAACCTAGCTTCACTCGCTAGGACCCGACTTCACTCACCAGGATTTCTTTCATCAAAATCACTCCTTTTCTAGTCATCATGATCCTTACTAGACTTCCTCCATCTTTCAGATAAATATAACTCCAAACCTCAAGTCTGGTTTAGTTTACTCCCTTGGTCAAACTGACCAACCCTGGGTTTTGGTTCACTCTGCCAAACATCAGATCCTGTTTGGCTAACCTTTGTCAACCTGATCAAACCTGGATTTTGTTGGAACCCGGATGGCTAGAGAGGGGGGGGTGAATATAGCCAAACACTTGGACATTAAGCACTTATTGAATTTCTGCACTCAATTTGTTAGTAGCACAGCGGAAGTATCGAAAACAGAGTATGCAGAAAAACTGAAAACAAAAACAAACTAACACAACTAGCAAGATCGCTAACAAGGAGGGTTTACAAGGTTCGGGGATAACTTGCCCCTACTCCTTGGCGTGCCCTTAAGGTGGGCGATCCCTTGATCGTCGGCAGATCAAGCCCCGGTGAACACCGGATAGAAAGCAACCTCCTTCTCGGTGGAGTAACCTCTCCACAGCGTTTCAATCAAGGATATAGTTTTGAGCACAATGAAACACAAGAAGGATCTTACTCAGCACTTAGCAAAGACAAGAACACAGCAAACTCCCTCTGAGCTCCACCCAGCGACGATCTCACGCAAGAACCCTTTCCCCGTGTCTTCTCGTTGTTGGACTCGAAGCTTCTTGTTCCTTCCTCCAAGTGCTCAAGCAAGGGCTGGTTGCTTCAAAGATCAGAGTAGCTTTCTCAAGAGTGGATGATCAACAAGAAGCACAAGCACGCAGCAAGTATCGCAGCTCAAAACCAAGACAACAACAACTTCTCCTTGCTCTACTCCACACCGCTCCTTTTGTTCCCCTTTTGACTGCCAGGTGACAACATCTCACTGCAGCCTCCAGCTGCTCACCTGCAACCACCAGCTACCACTGAGCTCCTCTGGACTCCCTGAGCCTCCCTCAGACCAGCCCCAGACAGTAGCTCCAGCCAGCGCCAGCGCCCGTTGCAACCTGAGATGGAAAAACAGACAAACCTGCTCCTAGGAAAGGTCTCCATTGACTCTCCTTGAGTGTTTGAATCCTTCCCTATCACCTGCAGCTTAATCAGAGTATTAGGACAGCATATCAAGCAGCAAATCATGTATCAGATGTTAAGCGTAGAGAATCGGATACGGTCAGACGCGATCAGAGCGTCTGACAGTGCAATTTGAATTAAAGTGATCGGTCACCGGACCGATCCAGTGCTTGTGGGTCGGTCACCAGACCGATCCACCGCTTAGCTGGGACTCCCAGCTCTCGCAGCAACACAAGCCTGATCGGTCACCAGACCGATCAGATTGAAGCCTGATCGGCCACCAGACCGATCAGGTAGCTCCCTGTCCGATCAGGCCAGAGCCTGATCGGTCCACGTCTGAGTGAACAGTAACTGCGGAAATCAAATCCTAAGTCGTGGATCGGTCACCAGACCGTTCAGGAGCTGATCAGCGGGGGAACTCAACTCACTGAGTGCTTCCTGATCAGTCACCAGACCAATCAGAAGCAAGACAATGAGGAAGCTGCTTGCTCCCTGATCGATCACCGGACCGATCAGGAGCCAAGCAACAAGGCAACGGCCTGCTCCCTGATCGGTCACCAGACTGATCAGGAGCCACACAGTAGCTTCCCAACCTCACTGTGCGCTCCCTGATCGGTCACCGGACCGATCAGTCATCACTGGATCGGTCACCAGACCGATCCACGAAGGAGCAGCGTGCCAATATCCCTGATCGGTCACCAGACCGATCCAGGGACTCAAACCTAGCCCTCCAAGCTAGGGTTTCATCCACCTTAGCCCTCCAAGCTAAGGATTTTTCACCTAACCCTCCAAGTTAGGAATTTTCACCTAACCCTCCAAGTTAGGACTTTTCACCTAGCCCTCCAAGCTAGGACTTTTCACCCAACTCTTCCGAATTAGGACTTTTCTAAACCTAGCCCTCCAAGCTAGGACCTGACCCTCCAAGCCAGGACTTTTTCACCTAACTCTCCAAGTTGGGAATTTTCACCTAACCCTCCAAGTTAGGACTTTTCACCTAGCCCTCCAAGCTAGGACTTTTCACCCAACTCTTCCGAATTAGGACTTTTCCAACACCTAGCCCTCCAAGCTAGGATTTCCCATACTTAACCCTCCAGGTTAGGATTTTGCAACACCTAGCCCTCCAAGCTAGGATTTTCCACACCATGCCTGATCCCCGATCAGGACTCAATCATAATCATAGTCATTAACCTAAACTAAAATCGGTGTCAACACTAAAACAACAATCAGGGTCAGACTGCATCAACAATCTCCCCCTTTTTGTTGTTTGACAACCCAATTTTATGTTTAGGGATTCTCAATCAATTTTCTCAAATTCAGAATCATAGGGGAATCAGGATCCTCCCCCTATAACATAATCATCCTAAACTTAACCAACCACACTCTCCCCCTTTGTCGAACACCAAAAAGGGTCTAGAACGGCTGTTAAGTTTAAACGTACTCCCCCTCAACCCTAGGGGAATCCCAAAACAATAAAGATTTGATTGATTTTTGATAAACATATGAACACATATGACAAAAATAGGGCATGACAAATCAAGCATATGTATCATATGAACATGGCATCATAAACATGAATGAGGCATATAAACAAATAGTAATCATGTGAACTCATATAAGCCAACATCCTAAGCATGATAAGGCAAATATGCATGCAAAGTGTCAGATGCAGCACTTAGCAAGATCATCATTTAGCAAAATATCAGTGCATCAAACCAAACAACCAAACAGATGCATATCAATGCATCGAAGTCAAACAAGTATGACACAAGGCCAGAGAAGTCAAGTCACTAGGCATACAGCCTGAGAGTCATACAATCTAAGAGATCAGACAGACAAATAACAAACAACCACAGAATATATCAGTCATCAGCGGGGGGGGGGGGTCAGCCTGCATCGGATCATCCAGCATATCATCAGCATCCACGGACCCAGGTGCAGCACTACCGGAAGGCGCATCCCAGGAATGTATGTCGGTGCCACTCACCGTACCAGATTTGTTGCAACGTGCTAACCTCAGAGACAGTCGACTCTACTGATGTAAGTCTGCGATCGATGGATCGGAACTGTGAACGGACCTCCTCGCGGTAAATCTCTCGCAACTGAAAGTCATGCTGGAAGGTCTGATCCAGCTCTGAAATCTGCCAGCGCAGATCCGGCTCGGGCTCATCGTAGTAATCAGCAGCAGCAGGAGCCTCATGAGGTGCAGCAGCATCGGGTGGTGCCTAAAAATGTGGTGCTCCCCTAGGTAGGTCACCGAGTCCTCTCCCATCCTTCCAAACCAAGGCCCGATCATGCTCTCGAACAATGATGCCGGACTTGGCAAATGCCCACCGACCAAGCCGACAATCCTGTCGGACCATAGGCACTGTCCTGCCTTTGGTGACATCAACACCTACTGACATAAGCCAATCGGTGATGACATGACCAAAAGGCATATAGACCGTGCGGCGGCTCGGCTCTCGATAAGATAAGATGGACTGGAAGATGCTCTCCATGATATCAAAGTCCATCCGGCGGTGCATGCCGTAGAGCATAAGGCAATGGTAGGGTCGGATTTCAGTTAAAGGCTTGGAAGTAATTGGGAGGATACAATTTGTGATAATCTTGAACAAGATGTAACTAGTGGGAGAGAGACGAAGTGCTGCAAAGGTAGGAAAATCAGGGCCCAGCTCATCGAGACCAGCTGGGCGGGGATGACCGAAGAAATACTGATAGATACCATCGGGAGTAACATCCGCAAAAGGTGCAAATAAAGGATCAGGAAGCTCGGGGTAGATCGAATACAGGTTTGGTGATCGTCGACCACCCAGATACTCTGCTAAAATCTCGTAAGAGAAATCAAGGTTCCTCTTGGCGACTTGAGTGGTGAACTCGAAGCCCCCCTGAGGTCCCTACTGAAGATTGTTGTAGAATTCGAAGACAAGGTCATAATTGATAGTTCTCTCCAGAGAGAGGAGAAAGCTAAGGTTGTAAAATGTGACAATCTCCATGACCGAAGGACAGTGCTCGGTCAGAAAGGGGACATCAATCGATCGGCAGGGTAGCAATTTAAAGGTCCGTGATTGAAAAGCCTGTTCACAGGCAACATTTAGAAAGCGAGAGCTTGAGGAAGGCTGAGGCCTTCTGGAGGGCACAGATGAAGAAGGGGCTTTCCCCTTCGAGCTGCCCTCTGTGGCTTCTTTTCCCTTAGAATATTTTCTAAAGATTGGAATAGGTCATGACAGCGGATTTGATCAAGAGAAGTGAATCGAATCATGATATAAGTTAAGGTTTGATCAAAATATAAGATGTAATCAAAGACCCAATTAGAGAGCATGATCAAGACACAATGATTAAAAGAACACAGTTTAATCAGAGACACAAGGTAGACATGATCATAAGAACACAATTTAAGCATAAGGTAGAATTGATCAAGGGTAAGATATGGCACAGATGGGTCACGGCCTAAACAAGAGGTCACGGCACAACAAGAAAATATCAAAACATGGTTAGCCTCAAATATATAATCTATGAACTGATCCGAAAAGAAATTAACTAAACATGCGTACTTAGGTGCCATTGAAGATGTTCTTGAAGGTTGGAAGAAAAACTCGCGCAGAAGAGGATCCTCGGTGCAAGAAAGGAGTGCAAACAACTTCAGTGAGAGAGAAACTCGTAGGAAGAAGGAAGAGCTTGTAGAAACCCTTCTCAGGATCGCACACGCAGAAACTCACTCGAGGAAGAAGGGGACGCACGGAAGGCTCTCACGCAGGATGAAGAGGCGCAAGGTAGTGGGGTTTCGGCGCTAGGGCTTTGGAAGAAGAGGGGTTTTCGCGAGGTTAATCGGTTGGTGGATCGGTCCACCAACCAGACTTTAATGCGATCGAAAGGATCACCGTTCGATCTAGACGCGCCCAAACCGATCAGGCTCTGGCCAGATCGGGCTGGCCTGGTCCTGAACGGTCGGGTGACCGATCAGAAAGGATCCTGATCGATCGGCTGATCGATCAGGAAGCGAACAGTAGGGTCGGATGATATTCGGGAAGCCCTCTGATCGGTCTGTGGACCGATCACCACAGAGTGCCAGATTGGTCCGGGGACTGATCCAGGCAAGCACAGAGTGTTTGATCAGGATTTCGTTAAGTCTCTGTCGACCCCTCTGATCGGTCTGTGGACCGATCAACACAGAATGGAGCCAGATCGGTCCAGGGACCGATCAGCCCTATGCCTGATCGGTCCAATAACCAATCAGGGTTCCTGAAATTCCCTGATACGATCTGAAACTTTCAGTTTCAGACATTTAGACGATTTCTAAGGGGATCTGATGAAAGATGTCGAACTTGGAAGTGATCCCCTGACTAAAATTGATCCCTAAACAAGAATCAAAGGTCCTTATGGTTTGAACAAACACTTTGCTCCATCCAAGTGGAGTCAAACTCAATCAACAATCATTCAATCAAGGTTGTGCCAAAATCAAGTTTCCAATCAAGTTTCCTTGATTGGAATGTCCAAGTATGATCATGGAGCCAAATACACATGTGTTATGCATTGGTTTTCCCCATACTTGGTCACCGAAGTGATTTTTATCTCGTAAACTTAATTTCTCAAGGGATGCATTGACATTTTGAGAAATTGAGTTGATCCTAGCATCTCACCCCACTTCTAGGAAACAAAAACGTTTTGGTAAGCCTTATAGTTTGTGTGAGATGTCCCCAATGTTACCCAATTGTATCCCAACAATTTCGAAATGATCACAAAGGGTTTTGGATGCATTTTGACCCTATGAAGCGCGACACATTCCCAACTCCCTTCTCAAGAAGCTAAACTCATTTTCGGGGAGTGGTTTAGTGAAAATGTCAGCGACGTTTGACTTGGACTCTACATGTGAGAGTACAATATCTCCCCTAGCAACATGATCCCTAATGAAGTGGTGACGTACTTCAATATGTTTGGTCCTAGAATGATGGACTGGATTCTTGGTTAGGTTAATTGTGCTAATGTTGTCACACAACACTTGCACACTTTTGTAACTCAATCCATAATCCTCTAGAGTGTGAATCATCCACAACAATTGTGATATGCTCTCTCCCATGGCGATATATTCTGCCTCGGTCGTGGAGAGAGCAACACAATGTTGCTTCCGACTCGACCAACTAACTAAAGATGATCCTAGAAATTGGCAGCCCCCACTTGTACTTTTCCGATCCAACTTACATCCAACATAGTCGGAATCGGTATAGTCAATTAAATCAAATGATTCGGTACGGGGGTACCAAAGACCGACTCCTATTGTGCCTTTAAGATATCTCAAAATTCTCTTAACCACGATTAAGTAAGATTCCTTGGCACAGACTTGATACCTAGCGCACATACCGCCAGCAAAAAGTATATCAGGTTGACTAGCTATGAGGTATAGCAGGCTACCTATCATGCTCCGATATTGAGTCAAATCAACCGATTTACCACTCTCATCATTATCTAATCTTGTGTTTGTGGCCATGGGAGTGGTTACCTCTTTTGAATCACTCATATTGAATTTTCGAAGCATTTCTTGTGTGTATTTCGATTGGTGCACATGGATCCCATCTCGGGTTTGTTTGATTTCAAGTCCAAGGAAGAAGGTCAACTCTCCCACCAGACTCATTTCAAATTCACTTTCCATATGTCCAATGAATTCATTTAAATAGCCCTTGTTATTTGAGTCACAAATTATGTCATCGACATATACTTGGGCTACAAAAATATTGTCACCATCTCTCCGTAGAAATAGTGTAGGGTCTATTTGGCCTCTCACAAAGCCTTTTTCAATTAAGAACGTCGACAACCGCTCGTACCAAGCTCGGGGTGTTTGTTTAAGACCATAAAGTGCCTTTTTGAGCTTGAACACGTGGTTTGGGAATTCGGAACTCTCAAACCCTGGAGGTTGTTCGACATAGACCTCTTCTCTTATTAGACCATTTAGAAAGGCCGATTTGACCTTCATTTGGTATAACTTGAAGCCACGATGTGCTGCAAATACAAGCATCAATCGGATGGATTCTAATCGTGCCACGGGAGCATAGGTCTCATCATAATCAAGGCCTTCAACTTGACTATAGCCCTTGCTACTAAGCGTGCCTTATTTCTAATGATTTCTCCCTTATGGTTCAATTTGTTTTTGAAGACCCATTTAGTTCCAATGATGGTGGTCTTCTTAGGTCTAGGGACTAAGTCCCAAACTTGACTCCTCTCGAATTGACCTAGTTTATCTTGCATTGCAATGATCCAATCGGGATCATTTAATGCTTCATCAATTTTTCTAGGTTCAATTTTGGAAATTAGGGCAACTTCGTTAGCCTCATTCCGGAAGAATGATCTAGTTCTAACCCCATGATGGATATCTCCAACAATTTGGTCTTGGGGATGACTAGAGGCTAATCTAGTTTGCCTTGGTGCTAGTGGTGCTTCTTGAATGGGTTCACTAGACATAAGCTCAGTCTCAGGATCCGATTGATCTATGGGATGTCTAGGCTCACCGTCATCGGATTCATCACTATCAACAACATTTGGACTCTCATTCAAACTTAGTCTCCTAAGTTCGAATTGGACTTCATCTTCTGGTTGACCATTGACTTTTGGAATTTCTTCAAAGACAACATCAGAAGACTCTTCAATTAATCTAGATTTCTTGTTGTAGACTTGGTAGGCTTTGCTAACAAGGGAATACCCGACTAGTATCCCTTCATCAGCCTTTGCCGTGAACTTTCCAAGGTGGTCCTTGGTGTTTAGAATGAATACCTTACAACCAAACACCCTAAGGTGTTTAACCGTAGGTGGTTTTCCAAACCAAAGTTCATGGGGAGTCTTTCCTAAAAACCTATGGATGAGGACTCAGTTTTGCACATAGCAAGCTGTATTTACAGCTTCAGCCCATAAGTAACTCGGTAGTGAGTACTCATTAAGCATGCTTCGTGCAGCCTCTTGTAGAACACGGTTTTTCCTCTCTACAACACCATTTTGTTGTGGTGTTCTAGGAGTGGAGAACTCATGTCTATACCCTCTATCTTGACAAAATTCTAAAAACCGTTGGTTTTGAAATTCACCTCCATGATCACTTCTAATTGTCTTAATTGTTGATGATTTTTCATTTTCAACTCTTCTACAAAAAGAAATGAAAACATCTAAGGTTTGGTCCTTATATTTTAAAAAGTAAGTCCATGTATATCTAGTAAAATCATCAATGATAACAAAGCAATATCTACTTTCATTCAATGATATGATAGTATTACAATCAAATAGATCCATGTGAAGTAAATCTAAAGCGGTAGATGTACTTACATCGCTTTTTCCTTTATGTGCAGATTTTGTTTGCTTACCCATTTGACATGTATCACAAAGTTTGTCCTTTTCATACTTGATGCTTGGTAAGCCACGAACTAATCCCTTGTTGGCCAACTTCTGGATGTTCTTCATGTTCACATGTGCAAGTTTCCGATGCCAAAGGGTGGACTCTTCTTCTTTGGACATGAAACACTTAGCAGAAACATTAGTAGCAATTTTAAATGAAACTTGATAAATATTGTCTACTCTTGTTCCTACTAGTACCGTGTCCAGGGTGTCATGTTGTATAACTAGACATTGACTTGGTTGAAAATCAATTGTGTAACCCGTGTCACACAATTGACTGACACTTAGGAGATTAAAAGTCATCCCCTTAACTAGAAGGACATTTGAAATTCTAAGACATTCGGATATTTGAATGTCTCCTATTCTTATGACCTTAAGACTACCATTATTACCAAATGAAACATTACCTCTACTTTTCTTGTGAAGTGTGGTAAACAATGATCTATCCCCGGTCATGTGTTGGAGCATCCACTATCAACGAACCAAGTTAATAGATGCTCCCCCTCAATCATAACCTACACAATTCGAAAAATAGAAGTTTTAGGTACCCAAACCTTGAGACCTAAAGCATCAACTAAACAAGACTTAGGCACCCATGCCTTGACAACTTTCTTTTGAACCTTGGGTGTCCTAGATTGTCTCATATCAGTCCTAGACATCAAAGACACGAATGAAGGTTCTTTGGGTCGGTAACCAATACCGGCCCTATTGTAGACTGCCCTTTGGGCATTCAAGATCATGTCTAGGGTTTTAGAGCTAGTTGAGAACTTCTCAAGAATATTCTTGAGTCTCTCAACCTCACTCTTCAATGATTTATTTTCTTCTTCTAGCAAATCATCATGCAAATCATCTACATCTTCAACCTTAGAGGATTTCAAATTTTCAACCTCAAGTTTTAATGATTTAATCTCATCCTCTAACATTTCAACATGCAAGTTATCTATATTATCATCTCTAGATGCTTTCAATTGTTCAATTTCCAATTGCAATGCTTTAACCTTATTCTTTGACTTCTTTAACATATTGGTTAAACATGCAATAGCTCTATAATATTTTTCAAGTTTGGGAGAAGTTACCTCTTCATCATCCGAAGATGATGAATCCGCGTTTGAGGAGTTGGAAGATTCGTCACTGCTCTCTTGATCTCCCAATGCCATGAGTGCCACATGCCTTGTGCTCTTCTCCTCCTTCTCTTCATCGGATGAGCTTGAGGAGGATTCATCCCAAGTGGCCCTCAAGGTCTTCTTCTTCTTCTTGGATTTTTCCTCTTTCTTTTTGGATTTCTCCTCCTTCTTCTTCAGCTTCGGGCATTCATTCTTGAAATGCCCTTTCCTACCACACTCATAGCAAGAAGCATTAGTCTTATCAAGTTTAGCTTCACTAGGATTACCTTTACCCTTGAAGCGTTGACCCCTTCTCATCATCCTTCTCACAAAATTCGCCATCTCGGAGGATGAGGAGCCGCTGCCATCTTCCTCGGAATCGGACTCGGATTCGGAAGAGGATGAAGATGAAGAGACTTCCTTCTCCTTCTTCTTCTCCTTCTTCTTCTTATTGGATCGTTCCCCTGCAACTAAGGCAATCCCCTTCTCCTTGGGGCCTTTGTTAGCCATTTCATGCAATTCCATCTCACAAAACAAATCATCTAACTTAATAATTGATAAGTCCTTGGATACTTTGTAGGCATCCACCATGGATGACCACAAAGCATTCCTTGAAAATGCTTTTAGTACATACCTCACAAGGTCGCGATTCTCGACCTTTTCATCAATCGAATGAAGCCCATTGAGGACTTCCTTGAACCGGCTATGTAGCTCACTTACCGATTCATTGTCCTTCATGGAAAGGTTTTCTAATTGGTTGAGAAACAAATCCCTCTTGGCGATTCTTGAATCTCGGGTGCCCTCGTGGAGTTCGATGAGCTTGTTCCACAAGTCCTTTGCACTTGTGAAAGGACCAACCTTGATGAGTTGGTCTTTGTTCATGCCGCATTGTAGAGTGACAACCGCCTTCGAGTCGGCTTCACTCTTTCGAGTTTGTTCGGCCGTCCACCGCCACGATTCAAGTTCCTTGCCTTCATCATCCTTTGGAGGGGTGAAGCCCTCCTTCACCACGAACCAAGTGTTGATGTCCATCTTCAAATAATACTCCATCTTTGATCTCCAATATTGAAAATCAGCGCCATCAAAGAAAGGAGGTCGGGTGGTGCTAAAGCCTTCTCTCAACGCCATGGATGATAGCTCTCGATTGTTAATTCGCAAAAACAGAGCCCCAAGCTCTGATACCACTTGTTGGAACCCGGATGGCAAGAGAGGGGGGGGGTGAATATAGTTAAACACTTGGACTTTAAGCACTTATTGAATTTCTGCACTCAATATGTTAGTAGCACAGCGGAAGTATCGAAAATAGAGTATGCAGAAAAACTGAAAACAAAAACAAACTAACACAACTAGCAAGATCGCTAACAAGGAAGGTTTAAAAGGTTCGGGGATAACATGCCCCTACTCCTTGGCGTGCCCTTAAGGTGGATGATAGATACCATTTTGTTGATTATTTTAATTGCTAAAATCCATGTTTGACCTATGTTTTTATTGCTTAATTGTGAAATTGCCCTAGGTTTTAGAACTTACTCTTATTTTGGACTTAATTGCAAATTTACACATATTTGGATTATTTGACCACTAAATTCTTGATCTATTTTTGTAG
The DNA here is from genome assembly GCA_024364735.1 of Boesenbergia rotunda. Lineage (NCBI taxonomy): Eukaryota > Viridiplantae > Streptophyta > Magnoliopsida > Zingiberales > Zingiberaceae > Boesenbergia > Boesenbergia rotunda. The sequence continues at coordinate 43,951 of JAGFNQ010000066.1, read as the reverse complement.
GCATCAAAGGTTCATGGCTCTAGGGCATATTGGGTCAAACTTGAGTCGGAAGTGACCCGGATCGAGTTATCAAGATTATGATTAAATCTGGACCGTCCGATTCAAAAGCGGCTATCTGAGCAATCCGGGACCATCTGAAGCAATCCGAGCTAGGGTTAGGGTTGATCAAGCACGCTGATCAATATCTGAAGGTTTCATCCCAATCAGAGCTAAATCAACCGTTGGATCAAGCTCGGAGGGCTCTAGATCGTCCATTCAAAGATTAGGGTGATCTGGACCATCCGTTGTAAATCTGGAGGATCCGAGCTACCACAAGGCAGATCCTGACCCCTGATCATCATCATCAAAGTTTGGGTCAGATCAGAGCAAGATCAGCCGTTGGATTTCTCAAATTAATCTGAACCGTCCAATGCTAAGTATTTAATCAGATTCACCCGCAGCTTTCTCCTGGTCGCGTCCTCGCCGCAGTGGTTTTCCTTCGTTTCTTCTTCGTTCTTCAGCAAGTTCTTCATCTAAAGGCGTGACCACCTCAATTCGAGCTCATCCTTGAGTGACAGCAAGGATTCGGATTGAGGCTTAGCTTAATTTCGTTTATTAGCTGTAATCTCGTTTCTGCATTTTGTTTCATTACTGCATTCGAATCAGATTGCTTAATTTCGTTTTCTGATTGTTTTAGCTTAACTAGGTTTTGATTCCTCAAGTTAAGTAGTTTAGGAATTTGTTTAGTGAACATTTGGTTTAAATTTTAGTTGATTTCCTATTTTAATTCTTGCGTATCAGCTGCGTACCAATTCTTTACCCTATTTTGCAATTTTATGTCAGTTTCGATTTTTTTTCAGCTTCTTTTGAATCGATTTGTGTTTAGTTTACTCCCTGCAATTGAAGACAACCTTTAGTGTGTTAGTTCATTAGATTCGAGTTTGTTTCTCATTTAGCTTCATTTCTGAATTTTTAGCTCATTGCATTCTTATGTTTCAACTCATATTTCTGCAATTGGGCAGTTTATGTTTTGCGGTTTTTCAGCCCTGAGCTTCAGAAATTGCATCGAGTGAGTTATAGTTCTAGGAATCTTATGTGGACATTAGCTTGGTGCTATCGAATTTAGTTGTCTTGTTTGGTTTTAGCATCCACGTCAGTTTCTGAATTTTTGCAAGCCATCCCTGCAATTCTGCATTCAGCCCTTGTAAGTTGATTTCAGGTTTTTGCTTGATTGAATTGATTGGAATGTAGTCTGAAATTCTGCATTTACTTCTGTAAACATCTTCATTGGAAACTTTGTTTTCCGAATTGCATTGATCAGCTTCACCCTTGGCACGGAAACATTGGCTTTGGCACAAGGATTCCCTTGCGTGCCAAGCTGATTGGAGCACTGTTTGCAGCAGGAACAACCTGTCTTTTGGTGTGGGATTGAGTTTGAATTCGATTGGCATTGCATTCTGCATTTCTGAATTTTGTTTGCATTTGTTGGCTTTCAAAACTTGTAGTAGAGTTGAGTTGTAACTTGTTTAAATTCTGAATTTCGTATGCTATTGTTGCGTTAAGATTGTTTGCTCTCCAAAAATTGCTATCACTGCCCTGTACCTTTGTTTAGCATTTGTTTTGCATGTGAAATCAGATTTGCCTTCATAGATTGTTTAAGTGGATTTGATTGAGTTGTTAGTGGGTTAAGTTCATCAATTGCCATATCTTGTTGAATTCGTCTAGCTAAGATCTTTCTTTTCCTTGTGTTTTCATTTCATGCTTGCAACCCAGACCCAAATCACATTTGAAACCCAAAAATTCACAATCGACACATAAACACAAGCTCGAATCAAACAAACTCTCAACTAGTCCCCAGGAAAAATACGACCTGTGGCCCCTTTACTACGTTTTCATATTTTGATTGCAAAAAGGGTTTCCAGCACATTTATAAATTCTAAATTTGAGACCCACATTCGTGACAGTCTATTTGGGTCCGTCAAATTTTTGGCGCCGTTGCCGGGGAAGCAACTAGTTGATTTGTTTGATTTTTGCTTATGCACTTATTTCATATCTTCCTTGATTTATTTTTGCGCTTATTGCTATATCTGTTGATTTTATTTTATTTGTTTTATCTCTTTAACTACTTTTACTGCGATTTGTTTTTGTTTTATGACCAGGTCTACAGGTGGTGATCTAGAAGAATTCGATCATGAGATTGAGAGGACTTTCAGAGCCAGGAGGAGCCAGGGCATTCTTTCTGAGACTACAGATATCCCTCCTATTCAGACTATTTTCACTCACTCAGGGAGTAACATGGCAGATCACCAGAGAACTTTGAAGGAGCTCGCAGCACCAGATGCTGCATTTCAGTACTCCAGCATAGCTTATCCAGAGCTAGCTGGTGATTTTGAGCTTAGATCTGGACTCATCAATTTATTGCCCAAATTCCAAGGATTATCTGGAGAGGATCCAAACAGACACCTGCACGAATTCCATGTTGTATGCTCTACTATGAAGCCTCAGGGCATTTCTGAAGAAGATATCAAGCTGAGAGCTTTTCCCTTCACACTGACAGGAGCAGCAAAAGACTGGTTTTACTATCTACCCACGGGACATGTGTCTAGTTGGATCTCCATGAAGAAAGCGTTTTTGGAAAAATATTTCCCAGCCTCCAGAACAGCAATAATTAGGAAAAGCATCTGTGGCATTCAGCAAGTGGTGGGCGAGACGCTATATGATTACTGGGAGAGATTCAACAAGTTGTGTTCAAGTTGCCCCCAGCATCAGATCAGTGAGCAACTTTTGATTTAGTACTTTTATGAGGGATTGCTGCAGATGGACAGAATCATGATAGATGCTGCAGCTGGAGGGGCCCTAGTGAACAAAATGCCAATGCAAGCTAGGGAGCTAATTTCTAATATGGCTGAGAATTCCCAACAATTTGGAAGCAGAGCCTTGACCACCAGAGGAGTGGGTGAAGTTCAGGTAATCCCATTGATCAGAAAGAGATAAGGAATTCATTGGCAGAGATCACATCACTTATTAAGGAATTGAAGGTTAATAATGCAAATCAAGGCTCAAATCTTTCAGCAACTCCACAATCTAATCAAGTGATAAGTGTGTGTGGCATTTGCTCTAGTCAAGAGCACACTTCAGATTCATGCCCCACCCTCCAACAGGACGAGACAGTAGCAGCATTAGTAAGAGTACAATTTCAAGCAAGAAACAATCCTTATTCCTCTACTTATAATCCCGGTTAGAGAAATCATCCAAATTTGAGGTACGGGAACGCTTTCTGCCAACAAAACCCTCAACCGCAGTCCTCACAGCAGCCTCTACAGAATTTCCAGCAAACTCAGAATAATCAGCAAGTTTTTCAACCGTCGAACCAGAATTTTCAGCCTAATTTCCAACAAACTCAGCAACAATTTCAGCAATTTGAACCTCAATTCCAGCAATATCATCAAGGGCAGCAAGGTTTTCAATCATTTCCAGCTTTCCAAACTCAAAACCAGCAAACTTTCCAGCCTTGGAATCAAAGTTTTCAGCCACACAATCAAGAATTTCAGCCCAATTAATTTCAATCTCCACAACAACCATTTCAATGGAAAATCAGAATTTTCAAGGCTGTAATTCTTAGCAAATTCAACCCACATTCCAACCTACTTATCAGCCAATTCAACAGCAATTTCAGAACTCAAATCAGCCCCAATTCCAACAATTACAGCATGATGATATCATTGGAGCTTTACAAAACCTCGTAAGGTAAATGGGACAATTGGCTAATGATGTGAATCAACTTAAAGCTCAAGGATCAAGCCAACTACCTTCCCAAGCTGTTCCCAATCCAAAGGGAAATGTTAGTGCTATTTATTTGAGGAGTGGGAAGGTGGCATCAACTCAAAATGACCCAAGAGCTGAATTTTCTGAAAACAGGACAGCATGTTCATTTCCAGCCCAAATCAGTGCCGAAACCACTCCAAATTCAGTGGATACCACCCCTAGCCCGTGCCCAACTCCTTCCCCAAGCAATTCCCCAATTTTGGTGGAAAACGGAGAAGAAATCAGTGGCGAAACAGATTTTACAGCAGCTCCAAAAAATAGGGCAGCAGCTCACAATTCAGCCCTTCCATCTTCGATTCAAGAGGAAGAATTTAGGGTGCCTTTGCCTTTTCCACAGGGGAGAACTCCTACCAAAAGACACGTGGAAGAGGAGCAAGCAAAAGAGTACAATGAGCTGGTAAAACTTTTTAATAAAGTTGAAATTAATGTACCCTTGCTGACAATGATTAAACAGGTTCCTAAGTATGCAAAATTTTTGAAAGATCTATGTGTTAACAAGAGGAAGCTTAAGGAAAATGAGTTGGTCAGCATGGGGAAGAATGTTTCATCACTTATCCATGCCATACCTCAGAAATGTGAAGACCCTGGCATGTTTACTGTATCTTGTGAGATAGGAAGCACCACACTACATGATGCCATGCTTGATTTAGGAGCTTCTATTAATGTCATGCCCAGGACAGTCTTCCAGATGCTTGGCATTGGTCCTCTACAGCCCACGGGAGTTGTGATTCAGCTAGTAGATAGAAGTCAGACCCGCCCGGTAGGAGTTATTGAAGATGTGTTGGTTAAAGTGAAAGAGTTGATTTTCCCTGTGGACTTCTACATTCTAGACATGGAAGGAGAATATCTTGCACGTAGATCCCCACTTATCCTTGGAAGGCCTTTTTTGAAGACTGCTAGAACTAAGATTGATGTATATGCTGGCACCCTTTCGATGGAGGTGGGAGACACAGTAGTCCAGTTTAGCATTTTCGACGCCATGAAGGACCCTAGGGGAGATCACTCTATTCTGAGCTTGGACACCACAGATGAGACTGTTGAGGCACAGATCATTGATGACGATAGTACATTTGATATAGTGGGAGGAGCTTTGATTTCAGAGGAAGCTGAGGAGATAGATGGAAAAGCATGTGACAGCCTTGATTTCAAAACTGAAGCTTTACCAGATTTTTCTTGTTTTCTATTTTGTGATGATATTGATATTGATAGTCCTAACCTTTTTAATAAGGTTGTTGCAGGTATTACTAAGGAGGCATGCACAGAAGAGGATTCTATAGGTGTAGGGGATTGCACAGAGCCCCAGGGACCACCACCATTTCCAGAAAGTGTAGGGACTTGCATGATTGGAGCAAGTACCCAAGGATCACCTATTCTAGTTGATTGTCACCCAGAATTTGAGCCTGAGATGGAGGTATTTCTTGTAGACCCAACAGACATTTTTCAGCATGATCAGGTAAGTATTTCTTCTTTTCCCTTAGAAAATTTCAGGAAGATGTCTAGAATTGCAGGTGAAGCATGTATTGATACATTTTTTGTGAGAAATAATGATGAAAATTCCATAGAGGCACCCAGGCTTGATTTTATTCGTTGTGACACATTTATTGATATGTCGTATGTAGAAACTGAGTGTGAAAATTTTTTGGAGATGCCTGAAATTGATGTTATTTATTGTGATAAATCTCTTGCTATATATTATGCGGAATTTGAATGTGAAAAAATTATAGAGGTGCCTCAAATTGATTTCATGGGTTACAAGGCATTGCTTGACACATTTTCAGTGGATATTAAGTGTGAAAAATCCTTGAGGTGTCGGAAATTGATTTTATTGGATGTGATGTATTTTTGGATACATTTTATACAAAGACTGATATTGTTTCATTTCTTTCTTACCTTGCAGGGTCCAGAAGACTATTGGAGTGGATGCTTCATCTGAACAGATTCAAACCTCCTGGAAGGTGTTCCAAAAAGAATAAAGAGGGAGTAGATTTTACTTTAATTCGAAAAACTCCACCTCTTACATGGGTCTTGTATCTAAATAACCTTCGGCCACCTGAACAGATTGCTGTACAGTCCAAGTGTGGGGGAGCGATGCACCGTGAAGTTGAACAAATAAAAGAAGCTCTTTCGCACATACAGACTCCTCCACTACCACGATGGAGGTTATTTCTTGACAGACTCCGACCGCCAGAAATAAAGGGAGTTTGATCTTTCTTATATTTTCTTTTATTGCATTTTTCACTTTTAAATTGAGTCCTTGCTAATAAATGCTTAAGTAGAGTAAAATGACTAGGAGTTATTATAGATACCATGTTTCTTTCATGACTAGGAATAAATGTATCCCTTAGGTTATCTCCATAGCATTTTAGAGCCTTTTGAAAATAAATTAAATTTGGTTGTTAAAACTTAGGGTTTGAACTCATGGATGAAATCTTGGATGTTTGAGTACTACTTTGCTTTAAATTCTTAATTGAGGACTTGAGATGAGTTATTTTTGCCTAGTGAGGTTTAGCCTTATATTTGTGACACATATATGTTATTGTACTCTAGAACTTGCTTAGGTTCTTTCAAAATCATATTTCAATGATTGGATCACATCTATGCCATATTTCAGCTTGTTTCTTTTCCATATCAAATTTTGGCAAAAATAATGTTCATTCTATTTGTCTTTTCTATTTCCTATTCTTAACCCCACTTTTCTATGGGCTTGTTTGTTTGGAATGTTTCTGATGCTACTTTGCCCGAGACGGACAAAGATTTAAGTGTGGGGGAGTGACTAGTGTTTTGGGAAAGATTGGTATCAAAGAGGCACTTCATTTGAAAAAAAAAAAATTCATGTGCCAAGTGAGTGATGTTTGGTGCCAAGAATGAGCAAGGGAGATAGAAGCAATTGGAGATCTAGCTTCGTTATCATATTTTGAAGATTCAAGTGGCAAGCAATGGAAAAATCTGAAAATCTGTGCCATGCCAAAAAGGAAAAAATTCTGTGATCATTTCGAAAGAAGAAAGGAGAGTCTGAGCAAAAATTAGTGTATCAACTTGAAGACAATTGTGCCATGGGCGAAATCCAAACTGTTGAAATGATAAAACTGAAGGCAAGGTAAGCTGCAAAGAACTGAAAAATCTGTTGGGAGCTATTGTTGAATTTCTAGGCCGGGACAGATCTGAATTCAAGGCACAAATCTGTGCCAAAAGTGAAGGATATGCCATGTTTCGGGTAAAAGCTCTTGTCTGCAGTGGTTCTAAATTGCAGCAGCCTTTCTATTGGAAGATTTCTAGGTTAGGACAGAACTGAAAAATCTAGTGGAAGCAGATTTCAAGTGAAGAAAATTGGATGAAATCAGAACAGAAGAAGAAAGAAACATTTGGAGAGTTGAATTGCAGCTATACTTGGCTGAAAAATCAGAACATTGTGAGAAAATCTGGATTGCAGCTGTACCTTGCTCAGGAAACCAGTAACATGTTGCTACAAGCTGAACTCCAGCTGAAGATAATTTGAATAGAAGTTCGAATGCAGCTGGGCAGATCTGAAATCAAGAAGAAAAAAAAAAGAAAGCTGTGCCAAGGTCTTAAATGGCACATAATAGCAGAATTGCAGCTGTGAGAAAAAAATATGGAATTCAACTGTTTGGAATGGAAACAAATGCAAAGTTTGCTAACAATTGAAGAAATCTGAGTTGCCATTGTTGCTGCCGAGTGTTGGAAGCTGAAGACAAGTTGAACAACAGCTGGACATATCTGGAAGTGATGCAAAAATCTGTGCCAAGTGAGGAAGTTGTGCCAAAGTTTCAAGTAGAGTTCATGATTATGAATCTTACACATGATCAGAGAGTGCCAGTTCTGAAATCAATTGACTGCTGTGAAAACAAAAATTCAGAAACTAATTAATGCAGAAACATATGAAGGCAGATGCAAAAACAGGAAGTGGAAACTCCTTGGAAGCTCACGGCATTAGTGTTGGATTGGAGCTAGTTCCTGGTCAGCAAGTCTCCAACTGAACAAATGAAGACCAGAACAAATGAAGTAGCAGCTGACCGTGAGAGAAAAAAAAAGGGGAAAACACTTTGAAGAAGAAAAAAAAAAGAGAAAAAAAGAGAGACACAAAGTTGGTACAAAAATTGGAATTTAGGCTCCATGAGATCAGTGAAGGTAATATCAACCAAACCCAAGCCTTGCATCACTACTATCCCAACTTTACTAGAGAGAAAGGAAAAGAGAAAAAAAAAATCAGAAAAGAAGAATGAAGGAAGCGAAGTTGGCAAGCAAGGTGGAAAATTGGCACAAAGGAACTAAAAAGGTCTTTTCATTGAATTTTTGAAGGGCAAGGCAAAAGTTTACTCCATCACACTTTTTCTAGCACTAGAGGACTGTCAAGAGGGCAGAGTTCATTGGAAATATCCTTGAGCATTCAAGTCTCCCACTTTATCCATTTTTCCATTTACTTGGCTTTTATTCCATTCCTTACCATTTTCTATGTTTTTCACTTGTTTTTGTAGATGTTGATCCTAATCATGAATAGTGGTGGAGATTAGATAATAAGCAAGCCTATGGTAGTGCAAGAAGCATGTGTGTTTGAGTGAGCTCCACTTCCATCATCAACTTAGAACTTAAGGAGAGAGCCACCAAAACATTCCTTGAAAGGCTAGTGATTTAAATTCATCTCAATGACTCATGATGGATGAAAAGGCTAAGTTATTGATTTAAGGACGAGATACTAATCCATAGAGCTTAGATTTTCGAGAATTGATAACCTTAGGTAATTTCTTTTCATTTGCTTTTAATTATACTTAAGTAAATCTAAGGGATACATACTTAGTGTTTTCGCGAGACGCTCAAGGTTAAGTGTGGGGGAGTTGATAGATACCATTTTGTTGATTATTTTAATTGCTAAAATCCATGTTTGACCTATGTTTTTATTGCTTAATTGTGAAATTGCCCTAGGTTTTAGAACTTACTCTTATTTTGGATTTAATTACAAATTTACACATATTTGGATTATTTGGCCACTAAATTCTTGATCTATTTTTGTAGGCATCAAAGGTTCATGGCTCTCGGGCATATTGGGTCAAACTTGAGTCGGAAGTGACCCGGATCGAGTTATCAAGATTATGATTAAATCTGGGCCGTCCGATTCAAAAGCGGCTATATCTGAGCCATCCGGGACCATCTGAAGCAATCCGAGCTAGGGTTAGGGTTGATCAAGCACGCTGATCAATATCTGAAGGTTTCATCCCAATCAGAGCTAAATCAACCGTTGGATCAAGCTCAGAGGGCTCTAGATCGTCCATTCAAAGATTAAGGTGATCTGGACCATCCATTGCAAATCTGGAGGATCCGAGCTACCACAAGGCAGATCCTGACCCCTGATCATCATCATCAAAGTTTGGGTCAGATCAGAGCAAGATCAGCCGTTGGATTTCTCAAATTAATCTGAACCGTCCAATGCTAAGTATTTAATCAGATTCACCCGCAGCTTTCTCCTGGTCGCGTCCTCGCCGCAGTGGTTTTCCTTCGTTTCTTCTTCGTTTCTTCTTCGTTCTTCAGCAAGTTCTTCATCTAAAGGCGTGACCACCTCAATTCGAGCTCATCCTTGAGTGACAGCAAGGATTCGGATTGAGGCTTAGCTTAATTTCGTTTATTAGCTGTAATCTCGTTTCTGCATTTTGTTTCATTACTGCATTCGAATCAGATTGCTTAATTTCGTTTTCTGATTGTTTTAGCTTAACTAGGTTTTGATTCCTCAAGTTAAGTAGTTTAGGAACTTGTTTAGTGAACATTTGGTTTAAATTTTAGTTGATTTCCTATTTTAATTCTTGCGTATCAGCTGCGTACCAATTCTTTACCCTGTTCTGCAATTTTATGTCAGTTTCGATTTTTTTTTCAGCTTCTTTTGAATGGATTTATGTTTAGTTTACTCCCTGCAATTGAAGACAACCTTTAGTGTGTTAGTTCATTAGATTCGAGTTTGTTTCTCATTTAGCTTCATTTCTGAATTTTTAGCTCATTGCATTCTTATGTTTCAACTCATATTTCTGCAATTGGGCAGTTTATGTTTTGCGGTTTTTCAGCCCTGAGCTTCAGAAATTGCATCGAGTGAGTTATAGTTCTAGGAATCTTATGTGGACATTAGCTTGGTGCAATCGATTTTAGTTGTCTTGTTTGGTTTTAGCATCCACTTCAGTTTCTGAATTTTTGCAAGCCATCCCTGCAATTCTGCATTCAGCCCTTGCAAGTTCATTTCAGGTTTTTGCTTGATTGAATTGATTTGAATGTAGTCTGAAATTCTGCATTTACTTCTGTAAACATCTTCATTGGAAACTTTGTTTTCCGAATTGCATTGATCAGCTTCACCCTTGGCACGGAAACATTGGCTTTGGCACAAGGATTCCCTTGCGTGCCAAGCTGATTGGAGCACTGTTTGCAGCAGGAACAACCTGTCTTTTGGTGTGGGATTGAGTTTGAATTCGATTGGCATTGCATTCTGCATTTCTGAATTTTGTTTGCATTTGTTGGCTTTCAAAACTTGTAGTAGAGTTGAGTTGTAACTTGTTTAAATTCTGAATTTCGTATGCTATTGTTGCATTAAGATTGTTTGCTCTCCAAAAATTGCTATCACTGCCCTGTACCTTTGTTTAGCATTTGTTTTGCATGTGAAATCAGATTTGCCTTCATAGATTGTTTAAGTGGATTTGATTGAGTTGTTAGTTGGTTAAGTTCATCAATTGTCATATCTTGTTGAATTCATCTAGCTAAGATCTTTCTTTTCCTTGTGTTTTCATTTCATGCTTGCAACCCAGACCCAAATCACATTTGAAACCCAAAAATTCACAAACGACACATAAACACAAGCTCGAATCAAACAAACTCTCAACTAGTCCCCAGGAAAAATACGACCTGTGGCCCTTTTACTACGTTTTCATATTTTGATTGCAAAAAGGGTTTCCAGCACATTTATAAATTCTAAATTTGAGACCCACATTCGTGACAGTCTATTTGGGTTCGTCAGTGGGTGATCCCTTAATCGTCGACAGATTAGCCCCGGTGAACACCGGATAGAAAGCAACCTCCTTCTCGGTGGAGTAACCTCTCCACAGCATTTCGATCAAGGATATAGTTTTGAGCACAATGAAACACAAGAAGGATCTTACTCAGCACTTAGCAAAGACAAGAACACAGCAAACTCCCTCTGAGCTCCACCCAGCGATGATCTCACGCAAGAACCCTTTCTCCGTGTCTTCTCGTTGTTGGACTCGAAGCTTCTTGTTCCTTCCTCCAAGTGCTTAAGCAAGGGCTGGTTGCTTCAAAGATTAGAGTAGCTTTCTCAAGAGTGGATGATCAACAAGAAGCACAAGCACGCAGCAAGTATCGCAGCTCAAAACCAAGACAACAACAACTTCTCCTTGCTCTGCTCCACACCGCTCCTTTTGTTCCCCTCTTGACTGCCAGGTGACAACATCTCATTGCAGCCTCCAGCTGCTCACCTGCAACCACCAGCTACCACTGAGCTCCTCTGGACTCCCTGAGCCTCCCTCAGACCAGCCCCAGATAGCAGCTCCAGCCAGCGCCTGTTGCAACCTAAGATGGAAAAACAGACAAACCTGCTCCAAGGAAAGGTCTCCATTGACTCTCCTTGAGTGTTTGAATCCTTCCCTGTCACCTGCAGCTTAATCAGAGTATTAGGACAGTATATCAAGCATCAAATCATGTATCAGATGTTAAGCGTAGAGAATCGGATACGGTCAGACGCGATCAGAGCGTCTGATAGTGCAATTTGAATTAAAGTGATCGGTCACTGGACTGATCCAGGGCTTGTGGGTCGGTCACCAGACCGATCCACCGCTTAGCTAGGACTCCCAGCTCTCGCGGCAACACAAGCCTGATCGGTCACCAGACTGATCAGAGTGAAGCCTGATCGGTCACCAGACCGATCAGGTAGCTCCCTGTCCGATCAGACCAGAGCTTGATCGGTCCACGCCTGAGTGAACATTAACTGCAGAAATCAAATCCTAAGTCGTGGATCGGTCACCAGTTCGTTCAGGAGCTGATCAGCGGGGGAACTCAACTCACTGAGTGCTTCCTGATCGGTCACCAGACCGATCAGAAGCAAGACAGTGAGGAAGTTGCTTGCTCCCTGATCGATCACCGGACCGATCAGGAGCCAAGCAACAAGGCAACGACCTGCTCCCTGATCGGTCGCCAGACTGATCAGGAGCCACACAGTAGGTTCCCAACCTCACTGTGCGCTCCCTAATCGGTCACCGAACCGATCAGTCATCGCTGGATCGGTCACCAGACCGATCCACGAAGGAGCAACGTGCCAATATCCCTGATCGGTCACCCGACCGATCCAGGGACTCAAACCTAGCCCTCCAAGCTAGGGTTTCATCCACCTTAGCCCTCCAAGCTAAGAATTTTTCACCTAACCCTCCAAGTTGGGAATTTTCACCTAACCCTCCAAGTTAGGACTTTTCACCTAGCCCTCCAAGCTAGGACTTTTCACCCAACTCTTCCAAATTAGGACTTTTCTAAACCTAGCCCTCCAAGCTAGGACCTGACCCTCCAAGCCAGGACTTTTTCACCTAACTCTCCAAGTTGGGAATTTTCACCTAACCCTCCAAGTTAGGACTTTTCACTTAGCCCTCCAAGCTAGGACTTTTCACCCAACTCTTCCGAATTAGGACTTTTCTAACACCTAGCCCTCCAAGCTAGGATTTCCCTTACCTAACCCTCCAGGTTAGGATTTTCCAACACCTAGCCCTCCAAGCTAGGATTTTCCACACCATGCCTGATCCCCGATCAGGACTCAATCATAATCATAGTCATCAACCTAAACTAAAATCGGCGTCAACATCAAAACAATAATCAGGGTCAGACTGCATCAACAGATTTACTCTACCAAACATAAGGTCCTGTTTAGTTTAACCCTTGATCACTTTGACTAACCCTTACCTTGTCTAACATAAATTGCTACTAATTTAAGCATATTGTTAAACATCGAATCACTAGAGGAAGACATCACTGATGCATCTTGCACCAACACCTTCTCCTTAATCATATTTCAATTCTCAATCTCTTTTATTAACAAGCTTGACTAAACAATCCAAATAATCCAATGCCTAATCTCATCATCCAACTTATTAATTAATTCCAATCAAACACCAACACGATCAAATCCCATAATATAGTTCTCGGTTACAACTCAAGCTACAACAAATTCAATCTCCCTATCCCAAGTGGCACACAATAGGATACACAAATCACAACCCATATCAGCACCCATGTCTCATTGTAGAGGAAACACAAGTTCAAAACACTAATCTAAATACAAACACAAACCCATTACAAATGCCACACCTCACGGTGCTAAACACATCTAACACACAATATCAATCAACCAAAAACTCAATTGTTGAGGCAATCTATGGTCCGGAGTGACCATGAGTTTTGATGTTTGGGCAAAGGTTTTAAGTTAGGTGTTTCCTTGTGATCTGATATGTGTATTGGAGTGTGCAGAATTGCAGGTTTACACTTATTGACTTAGCTGGATGGCTTCAGTATGGTGAAGGGTTGCATAGAGATAAGCTGGAGGCTTGTGTGCACCCAAGGGACTTTGGCATAGCAGGGATGATGAGCCAAGGGGCACGGACTTTGAGGCGTACGTGAAGGATGACATAGAGACAAGCTGGAGGCTTGTGTGCATCTGAGGGATGAGGCCCTAAGATAAAGAGGGCGCGAAGGCAATAGTCAAGGCTGCTGGTGAAGAGTCAGCAAGTCATGAAGGGACAAGAGCCAAGGGAGGAGGACTCCAAGGGCAAGCCGGGAAGTGGACTTCAAGGGCACACGTAAAGGGTGGCATGGAGGCAAGCCAAGGGAAGGCTTGTGTTCGCATCCGAGGGACGATAGCCGGTGGAAGAAGACTTCAAGGGGCAAGCTAAGGGAGTGTACCTGAAGGCACGCGTGGAGGAGGGTCAACGGAGTGAGTAGGAGTGTTGTTGTAAGCTGGGCAGTCGACTGGGGATTGTCCAGTCGACTGCCAAAACTCACAATGTGTATTTGACCCTAGACCAGTCGACTGCTCTGGGAGCAGTCGACTGGTGGTAGCCAGAATTCAAACGTTGGGGTTGTCAACGGTCGAATCTGGGTGGGGGAAGTCGACTGCCCTTGGAGCAGTCAACTACCAGTGTGTTTTCCAGCTTGAGTTCTATTTAAAGAGAACTCGGTTTGGGCTGGGAGCTCTTGATGAAATGAGCTTGGTTAGAGCTCATTAGTAGTCTAAGTGCTCAGGTTGTGTACTCAAGGTTGTGGTGAGGTTTTTCCACCCAGAAGGAGCTACACAAGCTAGCCAGAGGGCATCCGGGGAGTGATTCGCCGAAGGATCGAGGGATCGTCCACCTCACGGACTGTCGTGGAGTAGGAGTCTTCATCTCCGAATCACGTAAATATGTATTGTTAGCATTGCTTAGTTGTTAGTCTTGTTTTATTGTATATTCCGCTTGCGCAACTAACAACGTAGGTAGAAGAAAACTGAAAAGTGCTATTCACCCCCTCCTCTAGCAACCGACATCGATCTTACAAGTGGTATCAGAGCGAAGGACTGCTCTTATTGGACTAACCGCCAAAGAAGCAAAGAAGGCTAGAGGAGAAAACAATGGAAGATAAGTTGGGTGACGACATCTACACTCCACCTGTAACGCCCGCCCTTATATCTACTCTCGGGGCGGGGTTACGTACAATCATTCATTCATATAATTATTTTCTTTTCTTCTAGCATAAAATTAAAACAAACAACAATGGAAGGACTAAGTGCTAAGCATGCTAGTCAGTGCATGTCAATCAAATATCATGCTTGAATCATTAGAACATCATTGGAAATATTTGAATCAATAGTTATTCTATAACATGATAGGTTCACATATTATTTCAAGCTCACAACATAACCAACCAAAATCAAGTATAAGAGAATTCTAAGTGTAATCATTATCATGCAATATCAAACATAATCACTAGTATTCATTGTTGAAGAAAACATCATCATAAACATAGTAATGTAGATATAAAGATCTTTCTTTCCCGAGCCACCACCCCACACATCTTCAGCCTCCTGCCTCTTCCTTTAGTTTAAGTATTCCTTACCCTTATCTGCAGCATAAGACAACACATAAACTAGTAAGCACAAATGCTTAGTAAGGATCCTGTCCTACTCGCAAAATCCATACGCAAGCATACAACATGTACACATAATAAATCATAAGCATGAGTTCATCAAAGCATACTAAACATCCAAGTTTCTAAGCATGCAGTATAAAGTACCTTAAGCATACCCTTCACATATAATAAATGTTTTCAATGAATGTTTTTAAAACAATTCCATAAAGGTATTACTTAAAAATACATCCATATCATATTGGGCCCAGTTGTGTACCACATATCGCGCGTTACCTATTGCGCGTTCCCTAATGAATTGGGGTAGCGAGCCACCAATCAATTAGAGCAGGACCCTTCCGTCCTACCGGAGCCATGACCTTACGTTAACATGCACCCCGGATTTGTTTAACGACCCCCTTCCGAGTCGGGTACACAACTTCTAAAGTAAAATACTTATCATGCTTTTACATATATGCTAAGGAGTACTCCAATCCACTCTTAAGGGACACACCACTCTTCAAGGGTGCTCATGATCCCGTAGGGACACACCACACAACATAAGGGGTGCTCTTGATCCCATACTTAGTGGAGTATCCTTTCAAGCATTTTATCATACACATCACATGCAATTCATAAAGGGTGCCCCATGGGCTATATTAACATGCTCATGCATACATCATATTTCAACCACTTATACATACTTAGATATGACAAGATTGGTCACATAAATCATATTCATGTCATAGGAAGTGGTAGCATGCTTCATGAGTTAATTGAGTTCTTCTTAACCCTAAACCTAAGGTTTTGGCCGAAAGTCAAGGGTAGAGGTAGCTTAGGTTTTTGACATCAAACATCCCATACAAACATCATATATATATACATCATGTATCATACTAAGCATAGCATACATCATGGGGTAATCAACTTTCACAAACCTAATATATCATGCCTTGGCCGAAAATCATGCTAGGGGAAAACTTAGTTTTCAAATCAAACCTTCCATTTAAACATCACATGCACATACGTATCATTATCCCCAAACATAAGCATATCCTATAGGTATTTTAACCTTCGCAAACCCTAACTCTAGGGTGTCGGCCGAATGTGTAGGGTAGGGAAAATTAGAGTTTTTGAATTAACCTTCATACAAGCATTTACACAAACATCTCACATACATATCATGCCACTTATTAAACATAGATTGCATCATAGGATAATTATGCAACCCTAAACCCTAATCCCTCTAGGGTTGGCCGAAACTTGTAGGGTAGGGAAAAAGTTGGGTTTTTGTAACCAAACATTTATACAAACACCTTGTCTACACTATCATATAATACACTAAACATAAAATACATCCTAGAGAAATTCAACTCTTAAACCCCTAAATTCCTTGCCTTGGCCGAAACTTACACAAGGGTAAAACCCTAGTTTTTGTTCATAACATCATGAAGAAAATCCACATACATATATACCCTAAGTCTCAAGGGGTCTTCTCTTGTATCAAGGAGTAACCAAGGCCTCCCCTTAAGGGGTGGCCGAAACTTACAAAGGGGAAACCCCCCATTTTCGAAAACCACAAAAGCAAAAGAATCACACACAACTATTACACTGCAGGCGAGGGGATACTTACCTCCTTTCGCTTGAATTTCTCCTTCTCTTATTCCTTAGGGTACCCTTGGTTGAAGGAGAGGTGAGAATTTCCCTTGTTAGACTTCTCTAGTACTCTTGGCCCTAGTAGAGGGCAAAATCCTTGAATGATTCTTCTTCCTTCCAATTCCCTAGGGTTAGAACCCTAGGGTTGTGTTCTTTTCGAAAATTGAAAAGGAGAAGGGAGGCTTAGGTTTCGGTTTTGGAGTGGGGAGAGTGAGGAAGAAGAAGAGAGGAAGTTATTCCAACCTCTTCATCTCTTATTTATACTTTTCTCATGAAGAGACATGTCTCTTCACTTCCCTAGCTTTAGCAAGCATGTTTCTTATTCTCTCAACATGAAACATTGCTTGGTTCGTTGGTTATGACATGATTAGTGCAACTAGGAGGTTCAAGGTTCAATCCTTGCTTCCTCCTTTCTACATCTTCTTTTTATTATATTTTGCACTAATCCATATCAAAGCCCATTAAACCAAGCCCATCATAACATTTCATAATAATAATATTTCATGAATTCATAATATTTCATATGGGAAAATTTTGGGGTGTTACACCACCTCCCTATGATCACGAAGATTTCGAATATTGGAGGATGCGAATGAGGACGTGGCTTGGAATGGAATGGGAATGTAGAGTGGTAATAGAAGAGCCCTTCGAAATTCCTAGAGATAAACACGGGAAGAAGCTTAGCCCTAAATATTGGAATCAAGAGCAACAAAATCAATCTAGGGCAAATGAAATGGTAATTAGTATATTAGTCAATATTTTGCCTAACAATGTGTTGAGTGATGTAGGGGCATATAAAAATGCTTATGAGTTGTGCAACAACTTGAAAAAGTGTCATGAGAACCCTACACCAACTCAAAGAGTGGAAGAGCCCAAAGAAATGAGCTCAATAGTCCAAGAAGAGCAAGAGGGAGAAGAAGTGTCAACCTCATCAAGTGAGGTGGCAAAATTTAGTGAAGAATCATCAACTTCCTCAAGAGAAGAAGAAGTAGTATCAATTTCAAGAATTGAGGGGGAGGAGAGATCCTCATCCACACAAGAACAAGAAAAAGCTCCAACCACCACCAAAGCAAAATCAAAAGAACACATTCTATGCTTTGGATGCAACAAAAGAGGGCACTACAAGGACAAGTGTCCACTAGGTAAAAAGGAGGTACTCTCTAAACCCAAGTCCATTATTTTAAAAACTAATGTGGGTTGTAGGGAGAAGAAAGAAAAGAAGCACATTAGGTGCTATACTTGTGGGGAGCTAGGACATTACCATACACAATGTCCAAGGAAAGGAGAGCTCAAGAAGATGGAGCACTTAAGAAAATGGGAAAAGGAAGAAAAGGAGCACACATCAAGGGGGAGCTACAAGGGTAAGGGAGGTAATCTCTAACTTTACTTATGCTTCCAATGCTTGTGCAAATGTTAGAATTGATAATAATTGCTTGCTCATGCATGTTTTTGGTTTTAAACATCATGATAGAAATAAAAATAATGTTGCGTGCCAAAACACCAAAAATTCTATGTCTCATGATAAATCTAGGATTTCTAGACCTAAGAACCAAGGCATTAACCCTAAGCAAGGGAGACATATGCCTATAAAAATAGATAGACCTAGGAATGATCAAGTTAGGCATAGTGATACTAAGGTTAGAAAGTTTGAAAAGGAAAATCAAGTTTTAAGAGCCAAACTTGATAAATTAGAAAAGAACCTAAATAAGCTCATTAGGGGATCCAAGGGAGTAAGGATGGTACCAAATGACCGACACCCTAGAAGTGGTAGATGGGTCTAGGATACCACCCTAGGAAGACAAATGTTATTAAAATGTCATATTCAAGAATGTCTTATGTTTATGATAAAGAAAAAGTAAAAAATAGCAAGGAAAAGCCATTTAAAAGAAAAGAGATAGATTTGACTAAGAAGAAGGTGTATAGAGTTAAGAGAGTGAGGGTTGAAGGTTAAGAAGCACCGGTGTGACCTTGCATTTGTGGATAAGTTATCTAGGGAGGTAACTAGAGCTAGAAGTCCAAGGGAGAGCCCTAGGAGCCAAAATGGGATCCATGGTCAATGGATCTTAGGAGGTTTTCTCTCAGGAGATTAGATGGAGTATGGAATGTGCCAAAGGGGTTGGAAGACTAAGGTGAGTCTTAATCCTAGAGAATTGGCACATTAAAAGGAAGATTTATGGAGAAAAAGGTAAAAATGGGATTATAATTGAGAGAAATTGGTTTTAATGTGTAAATACCATATAACTTGATGCTATTAGTGTATTATGAATAAGTATGGGAGGAAGCATCAAGAAGAGGTCCAAATTAGAACTTTTAGTTGAGTTTAAATGATACAATTTAGGAAGAGTTGAGTTTCATGCCAATCTTCGGATTTAGAGTACATTTATTTGGAAAAATATTTTTCCCAAGTAGATATAGGCTCGACAAATCTCTTCACAAAATTTCAGATTTTTTTGGAGATTTGTGGAATTAACTAGGCATTTCTGAATTTAGACTGAAAACTTGAAATTCAGGTATCAGTCGACTGGTGGATAACCAGTCGACTGATCCAGGTGAATTTGCCACTGGAAACTCTCTATTCGTTTTAGCAGTCGATTGCCTGGGGGCAGTCGACTGGTCCGTAGGATTAAGTGAAAAATCCATATTGGTTAATCAGAAATTATAAAATTGAAAACATAGGAAAGGGTCATATTGCCTTATGAAATTCTTATGATATTATATGGTTTGAAGGTCATAAATTGATATTGAATGATAAGTTCTTGATGAATATGGAAATCTCCCATATGTATCTATGATTAAGAGATAAAAAGGGGAGAGTTAAGGAAACATCTAAGGTTTGGTCCTTATACTTGAGAAAATAAGTCCATGTATATCTAGTAAAATCATCAATGATAACAAAGCAATATCTACTTCCATTCAATGATATGATAGTGCTACAATCAAACAAGTCCATATGAAGTAAATCCAACGTGATAGAAGTACTTACAGTGCTTTTACCTTTATGTGTAGATTTTGTTTGCTTACCCATTTGATATGCATCACAAATCTTTTCTTTCTCATACTTGATGCTTGGTAAGCCACGAACTAATCCCTTGTTGGCCAACTTCCGGATATTTTCATGTTAAC
This sequence comes from Boesenbergia rotunda, assembly GCA_024364735.1. Classification (NCBI taxonomy): domain Eukaryota; kingdom Viridiplantae; phylum Streptophyta; class Magnoliopsida; order Zingiberales; family Zingiberaceae; genus Boesenbergia; species Boesenbergia rotunda. Next base: position 24,229 of record JAGFNQ010000066.1, on the reverse strand, counting down.
ATGTGCTAGCCTCCGATGCCAAAGGGTGGACTCCTCTTCTTTTGACATGAGACACTTAGCAAAAGCATTAATAGCACTTTTAAAAGAAACTTGATAAATATTATCTATTCTTGTTCCTACTAGTACCGTGTCAAAAGTGTCATGTTGTCTAACTAGACATTGACTTGGTTGGAAATCAATTGTGTAACCCTCATCACACAATTGACTGACACTTAGGAGATTAAATATCATCCCCTTGACTAGAAGGATATTTGAAATACTAAGACATTCAGATATTTGAATGTCCCCTATTCCTATAACCTTAAGACTACCATTGTTACCAAATGAAACATTACCTCAACTTTTCCTTTGAAGGGTAGTAAACAATGATCTATCCCCGGTCATGTGTTTGGAGCATCCACTATCAACGAACCAAGTTGATAGATGCTCCCCCTCAATCACAACCTACACAATTCGAAAAATAGAAGTTTTAGGTACCCACACCTTGGGACCTAAAGCACCTACTAAACAAGACTTAGGCACCCATTCCTTGACAACTTTCTTTTGAACCTTGGGTGTCTTAGATTGTCTCATATCAGTCCTAGACAACAATGACACGAATGATGGTTCTATGGGTCGGTAACCAATACCGGCCCTATTGTAGACTGCCCTTTGGGTATTCAAAATCATGTCTAGGGTCTTTGAGCTAGTTGAGAATTTCTCAAGAATACTGATAAGGCTCGCGTGTCGTACCGCGAGTATCAAATACAATAAAAGTATCGAACTCCTCTAAACTAATGTAGCATAGAGTAACTCGAGTCGTCTCCCAACGAATGTAGTTGGTACATGATAAATCTCAGAATCGTAAATTATTGCTTTTGGGTTTTTGATATCAAACTGGGGTTTGGATTTGAATGTTAAGACCACGAAAAGAAATAGCAAGCAGGTATGAAATCTAGTTCTAATTAAGGAAAGACAGTGCAGGTGATGAAATCTAATTTAACCTGATTACAATTGCAGTAAAGAAAAGGACAACTAGAAATAGGGCATCAATGAAACCTAGACATGGAACAAAAACCTACAACATAAAAGAAATCTAATTTCCTAACTTAATTGCATGTAATGAAGATATAAAACTCAAAGCAATTGGAGAAGCACTACAAAATAGAAGTTAAGCAACTAAGAAACATCACAATTGAAAGTAATCATTCTAAGAGACATTCGACCAAACACCATATGGGCATGATTGAAATTGCTTCAAGAACATGATAATTGAAATGAGAAGATCTATCCAATACAAAAATTCACTCAAACACACATAACAACTCAAGCTATCAACATAACAATAGAAACTGAAATAATTGTTCTCAGGGGCATTTAATCAAACACAAATTGAGCATGTTCTAAATGGCTTAAAGTATGCGCAATTTGAATTGGGGAAGTTCCATCAACTACAAATATTCAACATCCAACACATAACATTCAACAATTCAAACAATACAACCAAATTTGAGGAAGGAAGCCAATCAACTGGATAAGAAGCTACTGCCGAATTCGTGTGATGAAGAAGTTGCTGCTGTGAATGAATTGCTACTGCTGGATGCTGATGAAGAAATCTTAGGAAAGCAAGTGCTGCTGTGAATGAATTGCTGCTGGAACTGATCAAAAGCTACTGGAAAGTAATCGGCTATGAAGGAAATTCTGGAAATGCTGTGAAGTATCAAAAGAAACTGTGAAGGATCAAAAGGAACTGCTATGAATTGCTGGATAGAAGATGAAACTGCCGACTGTTGGAAATGAGAAGAGCTGTGGAATCTGCTGGAAATGAAGTGCTGTAATGAAATTTGCTGGAATCGAATTTTTATGAAGGAAGCTACTGAAGAAAAATCGGAAAGAACAGGGATATTTCAAAAGTTTGCGAAATTTCATGATGATTTCAAAACTTTGAAATTACTAAATCAAAAATTTACCATAATTGGAAAGTTTCCATAATTGAAAAATTTTCCAAAATTGAGATCATGACAAAGTTTTCCGCAAAATAATTATATGATTATGTCGAATACTAACCGGCTCTGATACCACTGTTGGGACCGGGTGCATGCCGACGCGGACACGTATTGTAATTGTTACATAATTACATGCAGTGGAAACAAAAGTATGAATAATATCCTAAATTATTCTAACACATATCCTAAGCATGCAATGTGTTCACATAATCGTAATATAAAATTTTTGCAGAAAAGAAAATTACTCTACGAATTACCTCGCGTAACTTGGAAGAAGGGACAAGATCCAACCGTTAGCGTCCCTCGGAAGCTCCGCCTCTATTCGTGTCCACGTCGATTATCGTCGGGATGACTTCGCTAAGCCACGAGTTTCGTGTTCACGAGAACTACTAGATTCTCCGTGAACACGACAAAAACCGAAAGAGTAATCACATCGAAAGACTCACCACTAAGGTTGGCCGGATTCACAATTCCGGCGAGAATGAGGAAGATGACTTGCGCCCAATCCCAAGGTGATGATGGCCGAAGAGGAAGATCGTCCCAAGGAAGAACTTCATCGCCTTGGTGCTTCTCCATGTGCTCACGGCAAGAAGAGGGAGGGGATGCCTATGGCCAGCCAAGAGAGAGGGAGAGAAGAAGAGGAGAGAGCCCAAGCAATTCTTGGATGGATCATCTTCCAAGGCACCCCTTGGGTCCTTTATATTGGGAGAGGTTTCTTAATTCCCAAGCAAACCTCTCCTTGATTATGGAATAATTTCTCAATCAATCCATAATCAAGGCTCTCATGATCAAGCCTCCTCTTCTTGATTATGGAATAATTTCTCAATCAATCCATAATCAAGGCTCTCTTTCTTTTGGTATGATTATATAAAATTTATAAAACAAATCAACCATTGGTTCATTATATAAAAATTTATAAAACAAACCAACCATTGGTTCATTATATAAAAATTTATTAAACAAACCAACATATGGTTCATTATATAAAAATTTATATATATAAAATTTATATAACCTTTTATAAAATAAACCAACCTTTGGTCCATTTTATAAAACAAAACAAAATAGCCTTATCTACTTGTGGTGGCCAAAATTTATATAAAAGAGAATTTATCTCAAGTGGTCGGTCAAGTTTTCATCCAAACCATAGGTCCATGGTTCAAAACCCACCAATGGATTAAATTTTATCATCTTTGATTTATTATAAATTTTTATAAAACAAACCAACTCTTTGGTTTATTTTAATTCATGATAAAATGGATTATTTTAAGCTTATAATAAACCATACCACCTTAGATCAAATCCCTTAATGAATTAAACTTATTTAATTCACCCATTAAGTCTTTAAAAGACTTAGCCATTCTATGCTTCCGATGTGTCTGAAATAAATTCAGTTTTGACTATTGTTTGGACTTACCAAAAATAGTCTATCTCGATTGGAGAATCTAATTCTCAACTCATTTTAAATCCTTCGAATTACTCATTATGCGTGTGACCAAATAGGCTTTCAATTTATGTTGGCCGTCCATAATTAACTAATTAATTATAGAACGATCATGAGTGGCACCTAGTAGTACATCATGATCCCCAATTAATTGAAAGATCAACGGTTGACCTCAGAAATGATTCTGAAATCGTTTAGCAGCTATAATGAATCGTGCCCCATTCCCTTCACCATCTTATACCCACTTGGTTCAGGACATGGTCTATATGTGTCAGTCCCCACTAGGCTGACTACGTCACACCTAGCCCAAGTAACGTTTCCTCGTCCTATGGATTCTAATTACTCTCATGTATTTAAGAGATTCATACTCTGAACATGTCATGCTCTGGCCAGAGGCTTCAAGTAACAATCCGACGATAGGCCTCGGGTATACATCTCCTCGCAAGGAGTGGTGAATCCTTTGTAGGCTGTTCAAACATCTTCGGACACTTCGGCTTATATCCAATCATCCTGGATCCACACCTCCTTGGAGATGCTTGCTTAAGATGTCAAAGTATAAGTCTCCATGACCAAGATGACTTGAACACCGCAAGTTAAAGGAACATCGCACTTAAGATGCAGTAAGAACTTCACTGACATATCTATATGTAGACTACCATATGAAGTTTTACAACCAGTCACTCCAATGAACTAGTTCCCTTAACCAGCATTCATGTTTATTTCCGGGCATCTCAATGTCACCAGCCAGTGAGAATTAGCTGATTAGAGAATAACCCATGTTAGTCTCAATAGAATTGATAGTGTCCGTATTTATCAATTCATCGACTAGGGACAATTTCAATACTTCACAATTGCACATATAGAGATAATCACTAGTTGTGAATTCATCACAAATTCTCTCATGTTGTGAATTGTATTGCGGACATTCAGTAAATGAGTTTAAGATCTTAATCAAATAATCATGTATACTCAAATAGTGAATATTCATTTATTAAAATAAATGATTACAATCATAAGGCGATTGCCTTAGGACACTTCTCTCATATCACTAACAAACTCCCACTTGGCCTAATGCCAATCGCTACGGTACCCAATACCACAGGCTCTAACATGACCCTCAAACTTACTTTGAGGCAAGGCCTTAGTTAAAGGATCCGCTAAATTCCTTTCAGTGGGAATTTTCTCAATTTATATATCATTCCTACTTATAATCTCTTTGATCAGATGATAGCGGCGAAGCTCAAGTTTGGATCACAATGAGACCTTGGTTCCATTGCTTGTGCAATCACTCCATTGTTGTCACAGTAAACCGGAATTGCTTCAACAATGGTTGGAATCACACCAAGTTCAGTGGCGAACCTTTTGATCCAAACTACTTCCTTTGCTACTTCCAAAGCTGCAATGTTTTCTGCCTTAATGGCAGTATCCGCTACTATGTCTTTCTTGGAACCTTTCCAACTTTTTGCGTTTCTTATTCAAGGTGAATATGTATCCAGACTCAGACCTGGAATCATCTATATCTGTCTGGAAACTGGCATCTGTATACCCACGTATTACCATATCACCTTCTCCATATATTAGGAACACATCCTTAGTTCTTCTTAAGTACTTGAGGATTGTCTTGACAGCCGCCCAATGATCCATTCCTAGATCAGACTGGTATCTGCTTGTGACGCTCAGAGCATACGATACATCAGGCCTAATACATAACATAGCATACATGATAGATCCTATCACGGATGCATAAGGAATCTTACTCATGCAAATCCTCTCATCTTCTGTGTGCGGACACATAGACTTTGAAAGGTTGATCCCATGCCTGATGGGAAGGTAACCTTTCTTGGATTCCGACATGCTAAACCTTTCTAGCACTCGGTAGACTGCGAAAGACCAAGCAACCGTTTTGATCTATCTCTATAGATTCTAATCCCAAGGATATAGGTTGCTTCTCCCAGGTCTTTCATGGAGAAAGTTTTGGACAACCAAATTTTAACTGACTGTAAGACTAATATATCGTTTCCTATAAGTAATATGTCATCGACATATAACACTAGGAATACGACTGCACTTCCACTAACCTTCTTGTACACACAAGGTTCGTCAGGATTTTGTGAGAAATCAAACTCTTTGATTGTCTCATCAAAACGGATGTTCCAGCTCCTGGATGCTTGCTTTAGTCCATATATGGATCATCGAATCTTGCATACTTTGGTTTTATTAACCGATGTGAAACCTTCAGGTTGTATCATGTATACATCCTCAAGCAGGTTTCCATTAAGGAAAGCTGTTTTCACATCCATTTGCCATATCTCATAATCATAATGAGCTGCTATGGCCGGAGCATCCGAATGGATTTAAGCATAGCTACTGGCGAATAGGTTTCATCATAATCAATTACTTGTTTCTGACTATATCCTTTTGCCACTAATCTAGCCTTAAAAGTAACAACACTACCTTCCATGTCAGTTTTCTTCTTGAAAACCCACTTGCATCCTATGGGTTTAATCCCTTCAGGTGGGTTAACCAAGTCCCATACTTGATTTTCGTACATGGAATCCATTTCCGACTTCATGGCTTCAAGCCATTTATCCCTTTTTGAATTTATTAGAACATCTTCATAACTGATAGGTTCGTCATTGTTAATGAGTAACACGTCGTTCGATTCACTTATGAGAAATCCGTATCTCTTTGGAATATTGCGTGTCCTATCAGACCTACGAAGAAGTGGTGTTGTTTTAGGTTCAACTGATAGCTCATCATTATGAGTTATTGGTTGTGGGTCTAGACTAGGTGTCTCTGTAATGTCTATTGGAGTTTCTTGAACTTCTTCAAGTTCAATGCTACTCCCACTGTTTTCTTGTAAAAGAAATTCTTTTTCCAGAAACACAGCATGCCTTGAAACAAACACCTTTTGTTCCAAGGGATGATAGAATTGGTAACCCTTTGATTCCTTAGGGTATCCAATAAATAGACATTTATCAGACTTAGCATCCAATTTATCTGATACAGTCCGCTTTACATAAGCCGGACAACCCCATATCTTAAGGTGAGTTAAATGAGGTTTCTTACTATTCCACATCTCATATGGAGTAGTAGAGACTACCTTGGTCGGGACTCTGTTTAGTAAGTAAACAACTATCTTAAGCGCATAGCCCCAAAAGGATTTTGGAAGAGTTGCATGATTCATCATAGATCTAACCATGTCGATCAAGGTTCGGTTATACCTCTCAGATACACCATTATGCTGTGGTGTATATGGCGGAGTCCATTGAGACAATATCCCATTGTCCCTAAGATAATCTTGAAACTCTTGACTCAAGTATTCACCACCCCGATCGGATCGAAGTATCTTAATACTTTTGCCAAGCTGTTTCTCTACTTCACTTCTGAACTCTTTGAATTTCTCAAAAGCTTCAGATTTGTGTTTCATTAAGAACACATATCCGAATCGTGAGTGATCATTGATAAAGGTAATGAAGTAGCTATAACCTCCTTGTGTAAGAGTTGACATTGGTCCACATACATCAGTATGTATTAGACCAAGCAATTCTCCCACTGGTTTACCTTTTCCGGAAAAGGGTAATTTGGTCATCTTGCCTTTTAAGCATGATTCGCATGTATCAAATGAACCGGGTTCAAATGATTCCAGAATTCCACATCGGTGTAATTTGGTCATGCGTTTCTTACTTACATGGCCAAGACGACAATGCCACGTGTAACGCCCGCCTTTTTCCCACACCTTACGGTGTGGCGAGAGGCGGCGTTACGCTAACATACATAGGCATATGAACATCTTAATGCAGCGGAATAATTTTTTTTTCTTTAAACTTATTACACATGCGTTTAACCATGCAACTAATACTTGAATCATGTATATATACCTTAACTATCATTCATGAACATGGTGACATTGTAACTTAGCATATTAATCACATACGTAGCATCATGATCTAACCATTCCATAACTTATCCATAAGCATCATAAGTAGCAAGTAACTTATCCATAAGCATCATAAGAGTAAGTTATTCTTTAGGCATAACTATCATAGGTATAGCATAGAACCTAATGAGGCGTTTCAAAACACAAGACATGCAATCAGTATAAATAGAGGAATCCTTTGCCATGTCACTGCCACACACACGCTCTTGCCCCTCCTGCTGCTTCCCTTAGTACCCTCTTGCTTGATCTATGGTATAAGAAAATAAGACTATAAGCGCACAGGCTTAGTAAGACCCTTTCCTACTCACTAAAATCCATACGTCACATAAAGCATAATCATATGAACATTTAACAGGACATGGTTCTTAACATAGAACATAAGCATAAAAAAACATTTAACATGACATGGTTCTTAACATAACCATAAGCATATTCTTAACACAATTCATAAACATACTCTTAGCATAAATTATAAGCATATTCCTAGCATAAATCATGAGCATATCATAAACAAATTCTTAGCATAAATCATGAGCATATTCTTAACATAAATCATGAGCATATCATAAGCATATTCTTAGCATAAATCATGAGCATATCATAAGCATATTCTTAGCATAAATGCATAACATGAATGGATGCATGAGTCAAATGCATATACATAAGGATGCTTATTTGAAAATCATACTTATAAATACTTAAACATAATCATAACATCATGGGGCCCTGGCTTGTACCACATACATACATCATGTGCACGCATCCCTAAGTAAATACGAGGTAGCTAATCTCACAGCTTCATCGGTAGTCCCAAACCGTGGACAGCTTCATCGGTAGTCAAGAACCGTGGACCTTACTTAGGTCCGGTACAAGCCCATTCGTAAAATAAAATAATTTCACATGCTTCCTCATTCATAAAGTATACATGGCATAATCATTCATTCTTAATGCTTAACATCATCATTATGCCTTGAAGGCATGAACCTTATCTTCATTCATCATTTTCATTCCATATCATCATTATGCCTCGAAGGCATGAACTTTATCTTCATTCATCATTTTCATTCATAAAACATGACATACATACATAATTATATCCTAAGATATGAGCATCATCCTAGTCCATAAAGCTTGCATGATCATGGTACATAAGATAAACATGCATTTCATACATGGTACATTTCATCTAGCATACATAATCATAGTATCCATCATAGAGCATGCATGGGTAAGATACATATGAACAAGATACATACTACTTAGGTTCATGGCATTCTATAGTACTTAGGTTCATGGCATTCATTATAGAACATGCATAGACCTTCATACACATATATCTATTATAGACATTTAACATCCTACATGCATTATTCTATTTAACCTACCCCTACATCAATTACATATGTTCATGGTATATGGTATAAAATATTCATGAGTAAAACATAACACATAACCTAAACATACAAAGTCATGATACATAACACATAAAGCTAGGGTTTTGGTAACATAAAGATCCTTACATCATGCTTAACCATATACTTACATCCTAGTAACCTATAAACAAGTATCCTTTAGACCTTAACTCAATCCAAACCCTAGATCATGGTCTTGGCCGAAACCCTAAAGAACCATAAGTCCATGAAAAATTCACATAGGTCATAATTAACCTCCAATACAATACATACAATGTCATAGGAAACCATTTGAACCCTTGATTGGATTTAACCCCAAGTCCTAGCCCTATATCATGCATTGGCCGAAACCCTAGACGGGTAATAAGTCTATAGGGAAATTCATATAAGTCACCATTAACACCCATTATATCATAGAAACATACTAACCATGCTTGAAGAGTTAAATTTTAAACCTAGCCATGGTACATGGGTGGTGGTCAAAACCCTAAAGGGGTTCTAGGGTGCTACAAAATTTCCAAAATCATACTTTTATGCTTAACTTATCATGAGTAAACATTAGGAAACATAAGTGGGGGTTTTAACATCATCATAGCCCCAAAACATGCTTGGCCGAAAATCTTAGGAGCCTTAATCCTTTATTTTCTCAACATAAATCCCAAACAACATCTTAAATCTTGATAAGCAACATAAACTATTATACCACAGGTGAGGGAGTCTTACCCTTGGTGTTTTGGTTATAGACCCTAAATAGAGAAGAGGATGAAGACCTTGTTGTCCCTTGATCACCCCTAGCCCTTGTAGCCTTGTAGGAAGCCTTGGATCTTTAAGAGAAAGTCCCCTTGTGAAGCTTTTCCAAGGGAGAGGAGCCTTGGTGGGTTTCGGCTAGGAGAAGGAAGAAGAGGGAGAGAAAGAGTTTTGGTGGAAGAAGAGGACAATGACTTAAGTGTTAAGTTGTCTCTTCCCTTCCCCTCTCTTTTATACTACATGAAAGGGGGCAAGTGAAGGGGCATGGTGCCTCTTCTCTTGATGACTCTTCACTTCCCTAAGCCTTAACCAAAATCCTCTTCATTCTCTACTAGCACTCCCTTGCTAGGTGAATTGGTTAGTACATGCATGGTGATACATTAGGTCTAAGGTTCAATCCTTGGTGCATGCACTTTATTTTTATTTTATTTTTTTTTATTTTCGGCAATGCCCCCCCTAAGGCCTACCAATAGCCATGCTAATATTCCTAATTGAAGCCCATTTCTATTTATATTAAACTCTACCTAAGATCCACTAATAACCATGGTACTAGAAAAGCCCATGGAAGACTCATTAGTACTTAGCTTCTTATTCCATATAGAAAATCATGGCTAATCATGCTAAGGTTCCTACTAGTATCTCTATGTTCCTCGAAAATTTATCTAGACATGATCAATATTTTAAAGAAAATATTGAGAAAATTTTCCGGGTCATTACACCACGTATAGGAGTCTATTTGATTATCTATTCGACCACGTTTGTTGCTAACTTCGATATTGAAAACGTCACCGGATAAATCTAACGTGTAGATACCATTGCATAAAGTTCCGGTCCCATAAAGAACACCATTTAAAGTTATGTAACAGCAATTGTTACTAAAAGTTTAATGATAACCCTTTTCATTCAAGCATGAAATAGATACAATGTTCTTTATTAACGAAGGAACAAAATAACAATTATCCAATTCTAAGACAAGTCCATTAGGGAGCTTTAGCAAATATGTTCCGATGGCAACAGCAGCAATCTTTGCTCCATTTCCAACTCGCAAATTCGCTTCTCCCTTGACGAGTCTTCTTCTATTCCTTAGCCCATGTATGTCATTACATATATGTGAGCTACACCCAGTATCAAGTACCCAGGTGTACGAGGAAATAGAGTGACATTCAATAACGAAGATACCTGAAGAGGATGGGGCATCAGATGCCTTCTTCTTCAAGGACTCATGATAAACCTTGCAGTTTCTTTTCCAGTGGCCCTCCTTGCCGCAGTGATGGCAAGTGCCTTTTGGTGCCTTTTCAATCTTTTTGGCCTTAGTTAAATTATTGGTGTCCAAAATGGAACGCAAATTTAGAGAAGACATGATCAGGTGATTATCCTAGAAATACAAATTGAGCTTATGTGATGAGAATGATAAAGAATCCATCAATATACATTAATTAAATCCTATTTATTTTTTGAATTGAATAACCCTTTTTATCAATTCGGGAGATCGTAGGAACATCTCCAAATAGGTTGATATCCAACCATAGATAAGAACAACCATGACTAGAGTCCATCAAGTTATTCTTAGCTATGAAGGTAGGTAATTATACCGATTACATATTATACATATGTAACTATCACATTATGCTATCAACTAATTGAATGTTTGCATAAATCATTGGGTTGTTAACTCATTAACAAGTATGTAACAATATACATAGCACCCAACTGCACCTCTCTTTACATCGACCTTGGCTGTGGCACAACAAATCGTTGCTCCAAGCTTAAGGCTGACCCATTAATCAAGAAATAGTTTGAATATGGTAGGAGTTCATTCAATCGTTTAGTCAGGCTTGGATGTGTCCAACAACCAAAACTAAGGATTGACCTCTGACTCCAACTATATTAATCATAAACTAATTCCATAGTTTGAACATGTTGAGGTTCAAGCCGGGCATGGATGTGTCCATCAACCCAAACGAGAAACAAAACTCCGGTTCTAACCATATTAATGGAAGGTGTTGGCCTTAATATTTTGTAAGGGGTTTTGGGTCTCATCCTTTTCTTTTAAGCACATTCATGACATATAATTATGTCATGTTCTAACGATTTTCTTAATAAAGTATGTATGTGACTTAATTTATCAAGTCTCATTAATTGAATTAGGAACTGGATTTCCTAATTCTAATTTCATACTTTATTCAAGAAATTGTTTTGGGAAACAATTTCTTAAATTGTCATAATCAATTTCGGAAATAATATGTTTAAGACTTTGATTTATCTAAATCATATCTTATTAAATTAAGAGACAGATTCCCTTAATTCAACCACATCTTATTTTCATGAAAATCTTATTTAAGGAAATAGTCTCTATAGGAAAGAATTTTCCTAATTAATTTTGGAGACAATAATATGTAAGAGCATCACCTCATAAATCAAATAAGGAAATTATCGTTTGAGAATCACCTCAAAACTTTCCAAGATTTGATCACATATTTTACTTATGAAAAATTAATTACAACAAATAATTTACTTTGGGTGGCTCCCCGAGGCACTCCCCAAAGAAAATAAATTTGTTGTAAATCTAATTTGGCCTGCTCCCCGAGGCATAACCAAATTAAACTTGACAATTAAAGAACTTGTTAATAATATAATTTGGATGGCTCCCCGAAGCCTACCCAAATCAATTTTAACAATTCATATTCAAAATAGGAAATTAAATTATAACAACTAACTTTAATTTGGGTGGCTCCCCGAGGCACTCCCCAAAGTAAAGAATTTTGTTAATAATTTAAAAACCAATTTGAATTTAATTATCAATTAATGTTTCCATAAAATGTCTAGACTTTCATGAAAAGAAAGTGCCCAAAATTACGAGCTTTCCATAAATGGAAAGTTTCCAAAATAAAAGGTTTTCAGAATAATTGTAAGTTTCTGGTACAAAGAAAACTTACGTATTTCCAAAATTAGAAAATTTCCAAAAATAGGAAATTTCCAAAATTTGAAAGTTTCCAAAAATGGAAAGTTTTCACAATTATCATAAAATTTCAGAAACAGAGATATTTCAAAAGTTTACGAAATTTCATGAGGATTTCCAAACCTTGAAATTCCTAAATCAGAATTTACCATAATTGGAAAGTTTCCATAATTGGAAAATTTTTCCAAAATTGAGATCATGACAAAGTTTTCCGCAAAACAATTATATGATTATGTCGAACACTAACCGGCTCTGATACCACTGTTGGGACTGGGTGCATGCTGACGCGGACACGTATTGTAATTGTTAGATAATTACATGCAGCGGAAACAAAAGCATGAATAATTTCCTAAATTATTCTAACACATATCCTAAGCATGCAATGTGTTTACATAATCGTAATATAAAATTTTTGTAGAAAAGGAAATTACTCTACGAATTACCTCGCGTAACTTGGAAGAAGGGACAAGATCCAACCGTTACTGTCCCTCGGAAGCTCCGCCTCTATTCGTGTCCACGCCGAGTATCGTCGGGATGATTTCGCTAAGCCACGAGTTTCGTGTTCACGAGAACTACTAGATTCTCCGTGAACACGACGAAAACCGAAAGAGTAATCACATCGAAAGACTCACCAGCAAGGTTGGCCGGATTCACAATTCCGGCGAGAAGGAGGAAGATGACTTGCGCCCAATCCCAAGGTGATGATGGCCGAAGAGGAAGATCATCCTAAGGAAGAACTTCATCGCCTTGGTGCTTCTCCTTGTGCTCACGGCAATAAGAGGGAGGGGATGCCTATGGCCGGCCAAGAGAGAGGGAGAGAAGAAGAGGAGAGAGCCCAAGCAATTCTTGGATGGATCATCTTCCAAGGCACCCCTTGGGTCCTTTATATAAGGAGAGGTTTCTTAATTCCCAAGCAAACCTCTCCTTGATTATGGAATAATTTCTCAATCAATCCATAATCAAGGCTCTCATGATCAAGCCTCCTCTCCTTGATTATGGAATAATTTCTCAATCAATCCATAATCAAGGCTCTCTTTCTTTTGGTATGATTATATAAAATTTATAAAACAAACCAACAATTGGTTCATTATATAAAAATTTATAAAACAAACTAACCATTGGTTCATTATATAAAAATTTATTAAACAAACCAACTCATGGTTCATTATATAAAAATTTATATATATAAAATTTATATAACCTTTTATAAAATAAACCAACCTTTGGTCCATTTTATAAAACAAACCAAAATAGCCTTATCTACTTGTGGTGGTCGAAATTTATACAAAAGAGAATTCATCTCAAGTGGTCGGCCAAGTTTTCATCCAAACCATAGGTCTATGGTTTAAAACCCACCAATAGATTAAATTTTGTCATCTTTGATTTATTATAAATTTTTATAAAACAAACCAACTCTTTGGTTTATTTTAATTCATGATAAAATAATCCCATGGATTATTTTAAGCTTATAATAAACCATACCACCTTGGATTAAATCCCTTAATGAATTAAACTTATTTAATTCACCCATTAAGTCTAGACTTAGCCATTCTATGCTTCCGATGTGTCTGGAATAAATTCAGTTTTGACTATTGTTTGGACTTACCAAAAATAGTCTATCTCGATTGGAGAATCCAATTCTCAACTCGTTTTAAATCCTTCGAATTACTCGTTATGTGTGTGACCAAATAGGCTTTCAATTTATATTGGCCGTCCATAATTAACTAATTAATTATAGAACGATCATGAGTGGCATCTAATAGTACATCATGATCCCCAATTAATTGAAAGATCAACGGATGACCTCAGAAATGATTCTGAAACCCTTCAGCAGCTATAATGAATCGTGCCTCATTCCCTTCACCATCTTATACCCACTTGGTTCAGGACATGGTCTATGTGTGTCAGTCCCCACTAGGCTGACTACGTCGCACCTAGCCCAAGTAACGTTTCCTCGTCCTATGGATTCTAATTACTCTCATGTATTTAAGAGATTTATACTCTGAACATGTCATGCTCTGGCCAGAGGCTTCGAGTAACAATCCGACGATAGGCCTCGGGTATATATCTCCTCGCAAGGAGTGGTGAATCCTTTGTAGGTTGTTCAAACATCTTCGGGCACTTCGGCTTATACCCAATCATCCTGGGTCCACACCTCCTTGGAGATGCTTGCTTAAGATGTCAAAGTATAGGTCTCCATGACCAAGATGACTTGAACACCGCAAGTCAAAGGAACATCGCACTTAAGCTACAGTAAGAACTTCACTGACATATCTATATGTAGACTACCATATGAAGTTTTACAACCAGTCACTCTAATGAACTAGTTCCCTTAACTTGCATTCATGTTTATTTCCGGACATCTCAATGTCACCAGCCAGTGAGAATCAGCTGATTAGAGAATAACCCATGCTAGTCTCAACAGAATTGATAGTGCCCGTATTTATCAATTCATCGACTAGGGACAATTTCAATACTTCACAATTGCACATGTAGAGATAATCACTAGTTGTGAATTCATCACAAATTCTCTCATGCTGTGAATTGTATTGCGGACATTCAGTAAATGAGTTTAAGATCTTAATCAAATAATCATGTATACTCAAATAGTGAATATTCATTTATTAAAATAAATGATAACAATCATAAGGCGATTGCCTTAGGACACTTCTCTCATATCACTAACAGGATGGCTAGAGAGGGGGGGGGTGAATGTAGCCAGACACTTGAAGTTTTAGCGCTTTTGAAATTTCTGCGACTCAAAGGTTTAGTAGCATAGCGGAAGCAATAAAACAGAGTATGCAGTAAACTAAACCCTAAGTTAATCACAAGAACAAGAACGCTAACAAGAGGATTTACAAGGTTCAGCGATAACTTGCCCCTACTCCTTGGCGTGTCCGTAAGGTGGGCGATCCCTTGATCATCGGCAGATCAAGCCCCAGAAAAATTTGGATAGTAAGCAACCTCCTTCTCGGTGGAGTAACCTCTCCGCAGCGTTTCAACTAAGATAGAGTTTTAAGCACAATTAAACACAAGAAAGATCCTACTTAGCACCTAGAATTGGCAAGAACACAAGCAGAACTTCTCCCGAGCTCCACCTAGCGACGATCTCACGCAAGAACTCCCTTCTTCGTGTCTTCTCGCTGATGGACTCACCAAGCCTCTTGTTTCTTCCTCCAAGTGCTCAAGTAAAAGATGGTTGCTTCAAAGATTGTAGTTGCATTCTCAAGAATGATGGAACAGCAGAGAACACAAGCACGCAGCAAGAAGTCACAGCAGACTCAACCAGCAGAAGTCTCTCTTGCACTTCTCCACCACGCTGCTTATGTCTTCTCCACAAGCGCCAGGTCACCACCTCACTGCAGCCTCCAGTTGCTCTCTTGCAACAACTAGCCACCACTGAGCTCTTCTGGACTCCCTGAGCTTCCCTCAGACCAGCCCCAGTCAGCAGCTCCAGCCAGCGCCAGCATCTGTTGCAACCTGAGATGGAAAACAGACAAACCTGCTCCAAGGAAAGGCCTCCATTGACTCTCCTTGAGTGTTTGAATCCATCCCTGTCACCTGTAGCTTAATTAGACGATTAGCACAGCATATCACACAGAGAATCAAAGATCAGATATTAAGCGAAGAGAAATCAGACCTGTTCAGACGTGATCAGAGCGTCTGACAGTGCAATTTGAATTAAAGTGATCGGTCACTGGACCGATCCAGAGCTTGTGGATCGGTCACCAGACCGATCCACCGCTTTGCTTGGATTCCCAGCTTTCGCGGCGACACAGGCCTGATCGGTCACCAGACCAATCAGGCTATGACCTGATCGGTCACCAGACCAATCAGGTAGCTCCCTGACCGATCAGGTTCCATCCTGATCGGTCACCCCAGTGAGAGAACTTTAATCGTGGACATCAGATCCTAGGTCTTGGATCGGTCACCAGACCATTCAGGAGCTGATCAGCGGGGGAACTCAACTTACTGTGTGCTCCCTGATCGGTCACCAGACCGATCAGGAGCAAAGCAGTGAGGAAGCTGCCTGCTCCCTAATCGGTCAACAGACCGATCAGGAGCCAAGCAATGAGGCAACTGCCTGCTCCCTGATCGGTCACCAGACCGATCAGGAGCCAGGTAGTAGGTTCCCAACCTCACTGTGTGCTCCCTGATCGGTCACCAGACCGATCAGTAATCGCTGGATCGGTCACCAGACCGATCCACGAAGGAGCAGCGTGCCAACTTCCCTGGTCGGTCACCAGACTGATCCAGGGACTCCAACCTAGCCGTCCAAGATAGGATTTCATACAACCTAGCCCTCCAAGCTAGGACTTTTCCACCTAACCCTCCAAGTTGGGACTTTTCACCTAACCCTCCAAGTTAGGACTTTTCACCTAGCCCTCCAAGCTAGGACTTTTCACCTAGCTCTCGAAGCTAGGACTTTTCACCTAACCCTCCATATTAGGATTTTTCCAACCTAGCCCTCCAACCTAGGACTTTTCACCTAACTCTCCAAGTTGGGACTTTTCACCTAACCCTCCAAGTTAGGACTTTTCACCTAGCCCTCCAAGCTAGGACTTTTCACCCAACCTTCCAAGTTAGGACTTTTCACACACCTAGTCCTCCAAGCTAGGATTTTCCATACTTAACCCTCCAGGTTAGGATTTTCCAACACCTAGCCCTCCAAGCTAGGATTTTCAATACCATGCCTAATCCCCGATTAGGACTTAATCATACTCATAATCATCAACCTAAACTAAAATTGGTGTTAACACCAAAACAACAATCAGGGTCAGACTGCATCAACAATCTCCCCCTTTTTGTTGTTTGACAACCCGATTTTAAGTTTAGGGATTCAAAATCAATTTTCGCATAGGGGAATCAGGATCCTCCTCCTACAAACATGACCATCCTAAACTTAACCAGCCACACTCTCCCCCATTGTCGAACATCAAAAAGGGTCTAGAGGGGTTGTTATGTTTAATCATACTCCCCCTCAACCCTAGGGGTATCCCAAAACAACAAAAGATGTGATAATTTTGAGGGCATATGAAAATATATGACAAGGATAAGGCATGACAAAACAAGCATATGTATCATATGGACATGGAGCATAGCATAATCATGCGTAATAAGGCATTCATAATGATAGCAATATCATGAATACTCAAATAAGTCAATAATGAGCAAAAGATAGTAAAAACATCCATAACAATCAGTCATAGCAGATGCAGCACATAGCATCTAAGTCAAGTCAAATACAGCACAAATAAACATCAAAGTCAAGTCATCATCAATGCTCAGCGGGATCATCATCAGACGTATCATCAATATAAATCAAATCCCCTGGTGGAGTGCTGCTAACGTATGATGGTACCACTCCTCATACCACGTCTCCTGCAGTGAGCAGATCCCAGAAACGTCGGATGCTATAGCGTCGAGTCGGCAATCGAAGGACCGAAACACTGAGCTGACCTCCTGTCGCCAGAGCTCAGAAATATGTAGCTCGCGCTGCATCGTTCGCTCTAGCTCCGCAACCTGCCAGCGTAGGTCAGGAGCCCACTCATCATAATCCTCAGCACCAGCGGACGGCTCCTGATCAGGGGCTGCTCCTGGTAACTCCCCCACATGTCGTCGATCCTTCCACCTCAGCCCATGTGATCCGACAACAATGCCAGACTGGGCCATCATGCGACGATCAATTCGACAGTCCTGTCGAATCATGGGTACAATGCAGCCCTGTGAAACGTCAATGCCAACCGACTCCAGCCAGACAGTGATGATGTGGCCAAACGGCATGTTAACTGTCTGGCCGTACATCTGACTGTGGACAATGATGGAGAAATAGACTAAAGCCACTGGGTCAAAGTCTAACTGCTGATGCATCCCATAGAGCATCAAGCAGTGGAACGGGTGAATCTCATCTAAGTGTTTTGAAGTAGTCGGGAGAAGACAATTCGTGATGATCTTAAACAAAACATACTCAATGGGGGAAAGGCGAAGAGCAGGAAATGTGGGAAAATCATGTGTGCGCTCACCGGAACCCCTTGGCCTGGGATGGCCTAGAAAATACTCATAGATGGAATCAGGAGTGGCTCCATCAAAGGGAACCGGAAGAGGATCAGGAAGATAAGGGTAGAGAGAAAAGTCATTTTCTGACTGGCGACAACCAAGAAAGTCAGTGAAAATAGATCGATTAAAATTAAGGTCGACACTAGCGACACGGGTCCTCCACCCCGTGCCCTCCCCACTGACCATGTTGTTATAGAATTCAGAGACCAAATCAAAGTTGATTAGCCTCTCAAGGTAAAGAATGGATTGAAGATTATAGTGTTCAATAATTTGCCGGACTGTTGGACAATGTTCGTAGATGAAGGTTTGGTCCACAGTTCGACATGGCATCAGTTTGAAGTTGTGGCATTGAAAATCTAGAGCATAATAAATGTTTTGAAACCTAGTATGGGGAGGTGGAGGAGGTCCCGAAGGAGGTGTAGATGATGAAGGGCCTTTGCCCTTTGAGCTTTCCTCCACGGGTTCTTTTTGTTGAAACTCGGATGGCTAGAGAGGGGGGGTGAATATAGCCAAACACTTGAAACCTTTGGCACTTATGAAATCTCTGCACTCAACCTTATCAGTAGCACAGCGGAAGAAACGAATGGAAACAAAGTAATGCAGAAACCAAAAACAGAGAACGAATGTAAACAGACACAACTAGCAAGAACGCTAACATGGAGGGTTTACAAGGTTCGGGGATAACTTGCCCCTACTCCTTGGCGTGCCCTTAAGGTGGGCGATCCCTTGATCGTCGGCAGATCAAGCCCCGGTGTTCACCGGATATAAAGCAACCTCCTTCTCGGTGGAGAAACCTCTCCATAGCGTTTCAAACAAGGATATAGATTTAAGCTTAATGAAACACAAAGAAAACTCTTACTCAGCACTTAGCAAGGACAACACAGCAAGCTTATCCCGAGCTCCACCCAGCGACGATCTCACGCAAGGACTCCCTCCTTCGTGTCTTCTCACTGTTGGACTCCAAGCTCCTTGTTCCTTCCTCCCAGCACTCACGTAAGAGTTGGTTGCTCCTTAGATCTCAAAGACTTGCTCAAAGAATCAATAGCACACGCACACAACAAGTCAAATGTGGAGAACACAAAATCGCAGCAAGAACTTCAGCAAGCTCGAACACTTGGAACTCTCGAAACTCTGCTTCAACCGAAGTCTTCTTCTCGCTTTTGTTTCTCCACAAAGAATCAGATGACACCATCCCTGCAGCTCCCAGCTGCTCATCTGCCAACGCCAGCTACCACTGAGCTATCCCTGGACTCCCTGAGCTTCCCTCAGCCAAGCTCCAGTCTCAGCTCCAGTCTGCAGCTCGGTCGTTGCAACCTGAGATGGAAAAACGGACAAACCTGCTCCAAGGAAAGTTCTCCATTGACTCTCCTTGAGTGTTTGAATCCTCCCCTGTCACCTACAGCTTAATTAGACTGTTAGAGCAGCATATCAACCAGTAAATCAAGAATCAGAAGCTTAGCGTAGAGAATCGGGTGTGGTCAGATGCGATCAGAGCGTTTGACAGGCAGTTTGAATTAAAGTGATCGGTCACCAGACCGATCCAGAGATTGTGGGTCGGTCACCGGACCGATCCACCGTTTTGCTGGGACTCCCAGCCTCACGGCAACACAAGCCTGATCGGTCACCGGACCGATCAGAGTGAAGCCTGATCGGTCACCAGACCGATCAGAATGATTCCTGATCGGTCACCCAGACCGATCAGGTTCGATGAACAGTAATTCCGAAAATCAAATCCTAAGTCTCTGATTGGTCACTGGACCGTTCAGAAGCTGATCTAAAGGGGAACTCAACTCACTGTTTACTCCCTGATCGGTCACCAGACCGATCAGGAGCCAAGCAACAGGGCAACACCTGCTGCCTGATTGGTCACCAGACCGATCAGTCATTGCTGGATCGGTCACCCGACCGATCCACAAGGGAGCAGCGTGCCAATATCCCTGATCGGTCACCAGACCGATCCAGGGCTCCAACCCAGCCCTCCAAGCTAGGGTTCCATCCAACTTAGCCCTCCAAGCTAAGGATTTTTCACCTAACCCTCCAAGTTGGGAATTTGCACCTAACCCTCCAAGTTAGGACTTTTCACCTAGACCTCCAAGCTAGGACTTTTCACCCAACTCTTCCAGATTAGGACTTTCCAAACCTAGCCCTCCAAGCTAGGACCTGACCCTCCAAGCCAGGACTTTTTTACCTAATTCTCCAAGATGGGAATTTGCACCTAACCCTCCAAGTTAGGACTTTTCACCTAGCCCTCCAAGCTAGGACTTTTCACCCACCTCTTCCGAATTAGGACTTTTCACACACCTAGCCCTCCAAGCTAGGATTTTCAACACCTAACCCTCCAGGTTAGGATTTCCCAACACCTAGCCCTCCAAGCTAGGATTTTTCATACCATGCCTGATCCCCGACCAGGACTTAATCATAATCATCATAATCAACATAATCAACCTGAACTAAAATCGGTGTCAACACCAAAACAACAATCAGGGCCAGACTGCATCAACACTTTTCCCTTAGATGATCTTCTAAAGGTTTGAAGAATTGATCATGAAAATAGATTTGATCAGGATGAAGTGAAATCAAGACACATATTCGAATATTAATATGATCATGAACAAAGGATCACATGGTAAGAGTTGATCAAATGAATCGTAATAGAAAATGAGCAAATAATCATAGGTTAATCAACAACCCAAGATTTGATCACAGGAAGAATAATCAAGTGAACATAAAGCATTGATCAAGGAGATTAGATTTGATTAGTAACATGGCAAGGAAAGGAAGGTCACGGCAAAATCATAGGGTCACGGCACAAGACACACCACAGCACAAAGATGAAGATCATGATTAGCACAAACTCATAATCTATGAACTGATCTACAAGAAAAACTAACCAAAAATGCTTACTTAGGTGCCATTGATGATTTGTGTGAGAAAGCACACTCTGAACCTTGCGCACGAGAGAATCGCAACACAGGAGACACGCTAGCAGTCACTAACAGCACCAACAGCAAGAAGAACACTTCTCGCGCAGTAGAAGAAGATCGCACTCGCAGAGGAGATCGCACAGCAAGTGAAGGAAGATCGCACCCGCAAGGAAGGAAGGAAAGGGGGTTTCGGCGTTGAGGGGTTTTGGTCGGCTAGGGCTTGGGAGATGAGGAGAATACCCGATTAAATCAGTTAGTGGATCGGTCCACTAACCAAACTTTAATGCGATTGAACGGATCACCGTTCGATCTGATAGTGCCAAGACCGATCAGGCTTTGGCCTGATCGGACTGGCCTGGTCCTGATCGGTTAGGTGACCAATCAGTCAGGCTCCTGATCGATCGGCTGATCGATCGGCTGATCGATCAGGAAGCGATCAGTAGGATTCGAAGAGTGTGTTGGATCGAGAGAACTGATAGAGGGGGGGTGAATATCGGAAAACGTTCGGATTTGAAAAGAGAATGCGTAGCGGAAGATTAAAAACAAAAACACAAACACCAAGGTTTTTACTTGGTTCGGAGCCTAGGTCGACACCTACTCCAAGGCCCACGGTCACTGACCGTTTACTGCGGGCAATACTATAATCGCGCAAAATCAGTTACAGAAATGGAATTACAGTTAAAGTGCAGTACTGAAATTAAACTCTTCTTTTTACCGACGTCAGATGTAGATTACTTTTTTCGGAGCCATAGGACGTCGTCGGTGCTTGTATCTTGAGTCGGGAGGTTGCCGGAGTAGAGTGCGGAAGCAGAAGAGCGTAGAAGCGTTGAAAGAATTTCTTGTACGAAGCCTCGGGGTCGAGGGCCCTTTTATAGGCCCGGGGGGCGCCCGGAACGTCGGGGGCGCCCCCCCACGTGTCGGCCGATCCGCCTTTAAATCGGTCCGCTTCTGATCCCTTCAAACTCGGGATCAGATCTTGACCGGGGTGCCCGGGACGTTGGGGGCGCCCGGGTTGACCGGGTCAAACTCTTATCCTCTTGGCTTCGCTGGAGCTGCTTCGGTAGCTTCACCTGGGGGCGCCCGGAGCGCTGGGGGCGCCCGGGTGCAGCGGGGGCACCCGGGACCATGGGGGCACCCCGAACATGAACTGTCGAAACCTTCTTTTGCATTATGTGTTTTGTGTTCACCTTGGGGGCGCCCAGGACACTCCGGGCACCCTGGTCAGCTGTTGCCTCACTCCTTTGAGGCTCTCTGAGCTGCAGACACTCGTTCCTTTGGTCCTGCATCCAGGGTTAGTCCAAAACACTATAAAGCAGCAAGATGTTAGTTTATACAGCCTTAGCTGTCTTGGTTCTGACTTTGGGTCTCCAAAATGGAACCCTAGGTCGAACCGACGGGGAACGCGTCCTCACCTACTGCCTACTGTTCCCTCGACGGGGAACGCGTCCTCACCTACTCCTCTCGGGAGAATGTACCTGTTGCCAACCGCTCCTCTAGTTGGACTTTTGCCTAGCGGTCCTTCGCCAGGTCTTGGATACCAAGCTGTCCTTCGCCCGGTGCCTAGCTGCCCTTCGCTAGGGCTTCAGTACCCTGGCATTCCTTCGCCAGTGCCTAGCAGTCCTTCGCTAGGGCTTTGTGACCTGGCATTCCTTCGCCAGTGCCTAGCAGTCCTTCGCTAGGACTTTTTACCCTAGCATTCCTTCGCCAGTGCCTAGCAGTCCTTCGCTAGGACTTTTTACCCTGCACACTAGAGTAACATGTTTAGATAACAAGTAAGACTTAACTTTTGAGCCTTGTTGCCATTATCAAAACTCAGGTTCGACTTGGGTGCTTTCTGCACCAACAGAGTGTTCTGTGAGCCCCCTGATCGGTCTGTGGACCGATCACCACGGGGTGCCAGATTGGTCCAGGGATCGATCCAGACCAACACAGAATGTTTGGACAAATTTTCACAATGTCTCTGTAACCCCTCTGATCGGTCTGTGGACCGATCACCACAGGAAGGAGCCAGATCGGTCCGGGGACCGATCAGCCCTACTCCTGATCGGTCCAGTGACCGATTAGGGTTTCTGATATTCCCTGATACGATCTAAAACTTTCAGTTTCAGAATTCTCTTCGATTTCTGATAAGATCTGATGAAGAATATCGATCTTGGAAGTGATCCCTTGACTATAATTGATCCCTAAACAAGGATCAAAAGTCCTAATGGTTTTGTCAAATCACGTTGCTCCACCTAAGTGGAGTCAAACTCAATCAACAATCATTCAAACAAGTTTGTACAAAATTCAAATCTCCAATCAAGTTTCCTTGATTGTAATGTCCAAGTATGATCATGGAGCCAAATACACATGTGTTATGCATTGGTTTTCCCCATACTTGGTCACCGAAGTGATTTTTATCTCGTCAACTTAATTTCTCAAGGGATGCATTGACATTTTGAGAAATTGAGTCGATCCTAACATCTCACCCCATTTCTAGCAAACAAAACATTTTGTTAAGCCTTATAGTTTGTGTGAGATGTCCCCAAAGTTACCCAACTGTTTCCCTACAATTTGAAATGATCATCAAGGGTTTTGAATGCATTTTGATGTCTATGAAGTGCGACACATTCCCAACTCCCTTCATAAGAAGCTAAACTCATTTTCGGGGAGTGGTTTAGTGAAAATGTCTGTTAAATTTGATTTGGACTCTACATATGAAAGTACAACATCTCCTCTAGCAACATGATCTCTAATGAAGTGGTGACGCACTTCAATATGC
>JAGFNQ010000065.1:929297-950861 GCA_024364735.1 Boesenbergia rotunda | reverse complement strand
ATCTATCTTCGAGAACACTGTAGCCCCTTTGAGTTGATCAAATAAATCATCTATTCTAGGAAGGGGTACTTGTTCTTGATGGTCACCTTGTTCAGAGCTCTGTAGTCTATGCACAGACGCATAGACCCATCCTTCTTCTTGACGAAAAGTACAGGAGCTCCCCAGGGTGAATGACTCGGGCGAATGAAGCCCTTGTCTAGTAGCTCCTGGAGTTGCTCTTGTAATTCCTTAACTCTGCTGGAGACATACGATATGGGGCCTTTCGAGACCGGACCGGTACCGGGCACTAGCTCGATCTCGAATTCCACTTCTCTGTTGGGAGGTAGTCCAGGTAATTCTTCTGGGAACACTTCTGGATATTCGCAGACTACCCGTACATCCTCCTGCTTGAGTTCTTTCTTTGCTTCTGAGTCCACTATGTGTGCAAGAAAACCAGCACACCCTTGCTCTAGCATCTGGTGGGCTGCCAAGGCTGAGAGAAATTTCTGAGTCTTCCTCCTTGGGGCTCCTTGAAACTCGAATGGTGGTTCTCCTTCTGGGCTGAAAACCACCTTCCTTCTACGGCAGTCCACTGAAGCGCTGTACTTACTGAGGAAATCCATGCCCAGTATGATGTCGAAGTCCTGCATCGCAAGGACTATCAGATCGACATATAGCTCTCGGTCTGAAATCTTGATTGGCACAGCCCGGAGCCTCTGGGTGGATTCCATGATTTCCCCTGAAGGGAGAGTTGTCAGGAATCTGGACTCCCAACTCTCTGTAGGCACCTGTAACTTACTAGCAAAAGGTACTGATACGAAAGAATGGGTCGCCCCAGTGTCAAACAGTGTAGTAGCTAAATGCTGAAAAATAACTATTTGACCTGTTACGACCGTGGAGGCGCTGGCAGCTTCTTCCTTCGTGAGGGAAAAGACTCTGGCATTGGTTGGAACTGGTGCTGCTTCCAATCCTCCCTGACTGATCTGAGGTCCCTCCAGCATAGTAGGCATGTAATGTAACTGGGGCTTGCCTCCATACTGTACGGACTGCTGAGGAAGTACTTTAAACTTGTTTGGGCAGTCTTGGATCTGTGTCCCTCTTGTCCACATGAATAGCATCCAGTTACACCCAAAAGGCATGTCCTGGATGGTTCCTCCCACACTTAGGACAAGGTGGATACTTAGCTTGCTTATTCTCTGGTTTTCCTTTCTGGCTGCCAGGCCACTGCTTCCTTTTGTGGTTCTTGTTCTTCCAGTTCTGGCTATTTGGCTGAGGCTTCTGGCCTCCTATTGTCTTGTTCTCAATCAGGACTGGCTTCTGCTGTGCTTGCTGTGCCTTGATGCTATTCAGGTAGTGCTCTGAGATTAGAGCACTACTGACCAACTCCTCGCTGGTCTGGGGTCGGTGCATCCCGCTGTTCACGTTGAGTGCTATCTCAGGGTTCAGCATGCGGAGCATCAGTCTGACTCGCTCCTTCTCTGTGCTGACTAGCTCTGGGCAGAGGCGAGCTAGTCTGTTGAACTTTGCGACTGCTTCTCCCACTGGTAGGCTACCCTGTCTGA
The DNA here is from genome assembly GCA_024364735.1 of Boesenbergia rotunda. Taxonomy (NCBI): domain Eukaryota; kingdom Viridiplantae; phylum Streptophyta; class Magnoliopsida; order Zingiberales; family Zingiberaceae; genus Boesenbergia; species Boesenbergia rotunda. Next base: position 949,320 of record JAGFNQ010000065.1, on the reverse strand, counting down.
ACTCCATGAAGTCCTCGAAGTGCTTGTTGGTAACCTTCATGTGGAAAAATTCCTCATAGAACTCGTGCTCAAAATCTGCCCAGCTCATCTGGTTGACTATCTTCTTACTCTTGACTCGCTCCCACCACATACGAGCATCTCCAGTTAGGCAGAAGGAGGCACATTTGACCTTCTCAACTTCTGGCCAGTCAAGAAGCTCCATTGTGCTCTCTAAAGTCTTGAACCAAGCCTGGGCATCCCAGGGCTCAGTCGTGCCTGAGAAGCTTTCAGGTTTCAGTCTCTGCCACTGGACGAGGTATGCTTCTGGTCTTCGGTTCACGGCAGGGGTCTCCTGTGGGACGGGTGGAACTTCGGCCACTACTGGAGTTCCCACTCCTGCTGTGGGTGGTGTAGGGGGCACTGGGTGCTGATTCGCCATCAGTGTGGCGATGGTCTTCTGTTGTTCTGTAATCTGAGCTTGCATTTGAGCAATGACTGCCATCAGGTTTGGCCGTTCTGTGCCAGGCTCACTGTTATCTTGAACTGGAGTTCTGTTATTAGCATTAGGAGCTCGGCCTCTTCTTGCCATCTAATAATGCATAAAGGAACAAGAAATCACTACTACATCTCTAGGTATAAACTTGTCTTCTTACTTAGAAATCTGATATCCATTCTAGGGATTAAACATGATTCCGTGATACTAAGGGATTAAACATGCTTCCTTGTTCTATGCACATGTGAGTAGTACTTAAGCATTTCTCTATACTGCAGTTAAATAAAGGAGCAATAGAAAACTGAAACTTAAAGCTTTCTTACTTGAAGACGGCAAGGTTGATGCTGATGTGTGTGTGATGCTGGAGAATGGGAACTGCTCTGATACCACCTGTAGCGACCCGCCTTCTCTACCTTAGACGGATCGTTACTTTTCTCTACTTCTCGACTTTAGATACATGACTAAAAATGCGGAAATCTTTTTTTTTAAACTTTTAAATTCATCTAACAATCATATTCTAACTTAAGCAATCATGCATATTAACATATCACACTTACTATCTCAAAAGCTCGCAATTGGTACACTTGAAGCTTGCCTCGCCCAACTCAAACTGCAGGTATCAGTCGACTGATACTGTATCAGTCGACTGATAGGCCTGTAATTCGAAACTCAGGTTTCGGCCAGTTACTTCACAGCTCCTCCAAACCTATAATTTCGAGCCATATGGAATCATGACACCATTTCTACACTCTATGACAGTTTTCTAATGAGTTTAGCCAATCAAAACGAATCCATAAACTTGAAATTTGGACTTTTGCGGAAGAAAATAAACTATTCAAGATATATGAACTTTAACACTAAAGTTTGTACCAATCTTGACTTCTATACATTCATAACACCAAATACATGTTCTATGACCTTGCTAAAGCATTATGAAATGTGAATGCAACTTTTCTAAACATTTATAAGCAATAAAACTTAATTCAAAGAGAATTTGATACTATCTTGGCACATGTGTCTATTTTCCTAACAAAGTATCAATATCTCCATCTACTCACATTTCCACTCATCTAATGCAAGCATAAGAATATATAAGCTAAATGAAATGACATGAAATCTTTACTCTAAGAAATTGAGCATGTAAAACTGTCCAAAACTCAAATGTTCGCTAAACTTTATAAAGCAAGAACTTGAAATTCAAATGATCTATAACATTGTGAATTAATAGCTAAATTGTCTTGCGCCAAAGATCTCTCCATAATCAGCCACCACACACACTCTACTCAGCACCGCCTCATCGTCTTCCTTCAGAATTGCTTGCCTTTACCTTTATCTGCAATAAGAGGAAATGCAACTAGTAAGCAAAAAGCTTAGTAAGTACTATCTAGCTCACAAAAACTCGAAATATGCAAACATGCTTCTAGATCAAACTGAACATCATATGAGATACTAATATGCTTGAAAGAAAAACTAAGGACATGTATAGCTCAAAACATGCATACTCAAGCAATAATAAATCTCATTTTACTTTTCTTGGCTCAACTTGGAAACTTTAGCTATTCTTTAACTTTTTGAAAACTCTTTAAATTTTCGAAACTTTGCTAAAGCATATACTTGAAAATAATAATCACTTGGATCCACTGAAGACGTAAGTACCATCTCATATGCGCGTTCCCTAAAAGGTTGGGGTAGCGAGCCACCAATCCTAATAGAGCAGACCTTGGTCTACCAGGGCCAAGACCTTGGAATTGGACACCTGGATTTCTTTAACGACGCCCTTGGACGCCGGGTACTGGCCTTATAAAATAAAATAGCTTTTCTTTCTTTTCTTTCTTATCTGTAAATGCCTTGGCATTTTCTGGAGCACCTTGCGTGCTAAAATCCCTAAGTCTTGACTTTTGGGGATTTCTTAAGGCCTTGGCCTTTTCTTTTCTTATCTTTATCTTTTCTTTTCTTTTCTCATAGCTTTTCTTGGACCCTAAACTCACATAGGGTATTAATCAACATATATATAAGCATATAATGAACTAAGATCACATGCAAAAACTCAAACAAAAAGGAAATATCTCTTTTAAAAACTTTTAAAGGAAATTCTCGCGGAAAAACCGCCTCTTACTGCAGGTGAGCAGTACTTACATTGATATCTTGGACTTACAACCAAGATTGACGTCTAGGACTCGAGAGAAACTTGAGATCTCGGAGAATTCTTCACGTCTACGCGTTCCTCTCGCCGCGGGGATCCCGAATATAGAATTATCTCTTGGAGAAGAGTCTTGGCCGGCCCTCTTGGCCTTGATGTTGGTCGGCGTCGCCCAAGAGAGGAGAGGGAGAGGGGTCGGCGGATGGTGAGGGTTTGGAGAGGAGAGAAATAAAACTTCTCTCTTTGATTATCTATTTATACCTATGGGGCGGATCGACCTAACTACCCCTTAAATATAAGTCTCTCCACCCTTTGCTGTGCTTGATACCCCTAGCTCAGCCGGTTGCGCGCTTGTGTGGTCTCGCGGTGGTCGCGGGTTCGATCCACCCGCTCCACTTAATTGGTTTTTCCATTTTTTTTCCTTTTTTTTTTCCAAAAATACCAAACGGACTCGGAAAATTCCATAAAAATACTCTAAAAATTCCTAAAAATATCTAGAATATTTCTAAACCATTTCTAAATAATTCTAAGGACTTTAAGAACTAAAAATGGAAATTTTGGGGCGTTACAGCAAACGGCTATGGTAAAGACGTTTAAAATCCATTGATGGCTAAGGCTTTGCCAAAAAGCCTAAGAGGGTGAATAGATCCACCATAGATCTATCTAGTCCGTAGTAACGGCTACGATAAAGACTTCTCAATTCTATTTTTGGCTGGTCACTTGCCTAAAGTGAACATCGGGTGTGATTGTTTGGTTCTTTTTGGAGATATTTTTTTGGAATGCGCTATTAGAACATGATTTGAAGAAGGGCTTTGGAGCTATTGGAAGCTTTGGAGCATTTTTTTTCATGAGGCCTGAGTTTTCAATGCTGTACTATTCATCAGGAGTTCAAACTAACCATGTTGTTCCAAGGATAGGCAATTAAAAGAAACTAGATGGAGTTTTGTATAGGATATATAGAGCTGTTAATCACGTTTTCTTTTTGCACTACTTGTAAATCCTTATGAATCTTTTGTAATTATGTATTAGAAGGTTAGGTTAGGTCCCCCTTCTAATACAGATCTTCCTTTTCAGGAATAAAAGTCTGTTCTTAAAAAAAAGTCCCCCCAGTTGGCTGAAATGATCACTCATTTCCAGCTAGATCAGCTGGTTTACTGCCAGCATGACATAGACGTATACTTATGTTCAGAATTTTATGCAAATTTGACTTGTGTGGACTCTGATAGCAATCTATATGAGTCTAGAGTTGCTGGTGTTTCTATCCCCTTATCTGTCATGAGTTTAGCCGGGTTCCTACAGTGTAGGGCGTCCAACAATGTATCTGTTTACTTTCCTACTGTTGTTGAACCCTTAGAGTTTCCTGGAGTCACAATTGTTTAAATTCACATGCATTATTTCAGAAGACATAGGAATGACTCGGAGCGTCTTTTTGATGCAAAACCCATGCGACCATTTAGCCATGTCCTGTATAAGGTCGTTGTCGAATGCATCTTGCCTATTCTTACCAAGGGAAGGTCTAAGGTCAAACTCCCATATTTAGTGATGATGTATGCCTTAGAGAGGAGGTTGGACATTGATGTCTCACTATAGATTTTCAGTGCCATCTGTCATTCTTCCCATAGTGTCAATGGGAAGATATATATGCCCTTTTGCCACATCCTGACCGAGTTTCTTCATTTACATTTTGGCATCCGTGTATGTAGTGGTCAGGTCAGGCACCTGTCAAAGGACTATGTTCAGATTGGCACGCGCCAATTGTCTTTGGCAGGAATTGAGTGTAGACAGGGGTCATTTGTTTGGAGAGAGCGCCCGGAGGCCGCTGACGCAGATGAGAAGCCCGCCGAGCTGGTCACACGTGCAAAGTACACCCAGCTCCGGTCCGATGTACACACACTTCAGGAGGATGTTCATGCCACCCGTGAGGATGTACATGACCTTCGACAGACAGAGCAGCGGCTTGAGGCAAAAGTTAATAGGATTATCAGTCGTCAGGACGATATGTACGAGATGATGCAGCAGTGGCATCTTGCCTTTCAGGTCCTCCTCCTCCTCCTCCTCCACCTCCAGGCGGTGACGATCACATGTTCTTCTGATCAGATGGTGCAGCTTTTAATAGTTTTCAGTGTTGAGAGTGTTTTTCATTGGTTATTGTATTATACCTCTCAAACACTTTCTATTCTGATGGTTGTAGTTATTTGGATGACTTTAGGGTTTTGGCCTTAGATACGCTTTCAGGCCATATGTCATGGCCATGTCTATGTTTATGAAACATCTATGTATTACTTCTTTTTGTAGATTTATGGCATGAGATAGAGTTCAAGTCAGTGAGAAGCCAGCAGACTGAGTCAACCCGGGCGCCCCCTGCTTCCCGGGCGCCCCGTCAAACCTCGAGCCCGATCCTGGAGGGATAAAGGCTGACCGAGAGATTTGCGGATCAAGTGACATGTGGAGGGCGCCCCCAGGTGCACTATATAAGGGGCTCGACCCCCAAGGCTTCGAGCAACATTCTTCCAACGCCAATACACTCTTCGACTGAAGCGCTCTGCTCCGGAAACCTCTCATCTCGAGATTCAAGCGCCGACGACGACCCTCTGCTCCGAAGTACGATCCACACCGGACGTCGGTAACGAAGAGTTTAATTTTTTGTTTACTGTACTACAACTATAATATTTTTCTGTAAACATTTGCGCACATATAGAATTGCCCGCAGTAAACGGTCAACGACCGTGGGCCTTGGAGTAGGAGCCGACCGCGACTCCGAACCAAGTAAAATTGCTTGAGTTCTTGTGCTGTGTTTTCAATTCCGCTGCGTATTCTCTTAACCTCGAATCCGAAAAGTTTTTAACGATATTCACCCCCCTCTATCGTATTCTCTCGATCCAACACCCGCTAGCACGACGATTTCAGTCCGTTGACCTCCGAGTCCAGGATTATGCTCTCTACCGAGTCATAGTTCGTTGTGTTCTCCCACTCACCACCCGAGATGTCGTGACCATGCGAACCTTTCACACTTTTCTACTCTACGCCATGATCCATCAGTTAGATATAAACGTAGGCCTCCACATATTTCACACCATCATTTACACATCGAGCGTATCTACTCACGATCGAGTACGAACGCCCTACTGTCATATTATCACTGCCCTCCTTCACCACCATGGTCGCGACATCACTGTGGGGGAGATCATCTCGATGACCGAGTTTGATAAAATAGAGTTTAGAAATTTCTCTTTAGCGGTAATAGATGTTTCAGCCACCGGGGTCCTATCATGGAGATGAGAGAGGGCGCGACGGTAGGATGACTCTGACGAGGAGGTGGAGGTAGATGTGGCCGATCTCGTAGCCGAGATCAACGAGCACTTACAGGAGCCTCCTCCACTGACCACCGACCAGCGCATTACACTACTGCAGACAGAGATGCACAACCTCAGGGAGGAGATCGAGGCCCATTACGTTGAGCACATGGACATCCTCCAAGCCGATTGAGAGACAAACGAGGCGCGATACAATGAAATGATGTCCTTGTTTCGATCGTGGCAGCCTGGCTCATTCGACCCTCCTAGCCCTTCTTCATAGATCAGAGTTACGTTTTCAACTATCTCATTGTATTGTTGACTATTTGACTATCCCTACTTAATAGGGTTGACTTGTGCTTGACTACTGTTTGACTATGTCGGTCCTCCTATTGACCAGTTGACTCTTATGCATCTATCATATTTACTTGCTAGCTACTTGTTTGATAAGTGATTAGTCTTATGCAGTTTTACTTCAACTACTCAGTCATGCACTTAATAATTTAGGGTTATGCTTAGTAGAATAGGACTGCTCTACATTTTTTTCAAAAATTATTTTATTAATTAAAGTTTTGTGAAAAATCAATTTTTTTTATTGAAATTTAAAATGATTTCCAGACTTAATTTTTTTTAAAAAAAACTTACCCCTTTAAAACTAGGGCTTTTTCGCAAATGGACTTAGCTTAGGCCCTAACCCTAGAACTACATGCACCTATAGATCTAGAAGCCGACATCCCACAAGCACCTTAGGGTACTTTTGATTGATAACCTAGACTGGGTTAAGATGCTTAGGTCTATGCCTTGATTCAAGATGCTTTAAGTCAGTGCATCTGCAGTAATTGGGGCAATAAATACCAAATGAACAGCAATCAGGTTAAGTGTCAAGCTTAGAAAACCTAACTTGATCCGAACACTTAACTTGACTAACCCTAGCGGAAACTACTGTATATGACTGTTAGTAAGTATCTAACTGGGTTAGACAGGACTCGAAAAAGAAGATTTAAATTGGTTTGGTCCAGCTTATGGGTAAAATTTTTAGAGTTTGTTCAATACAGAACTTTACTTTCTTTGCTCTAAATTTTTTTTGTTATAATTTTTTTTTATATATGGAAAAGGGGGAGAGAAAGGAAAGGAGAAAAGAAATTTTTCTAAATTTTAGTTTTCAAAACTTTTAGGAAAGTTTTCAAAAATTTTAAAAACTCTTATCTCCTTTTCAAAAAGTAAAGTAAATAACGAAAATACTTACAAGTTTTTTAAATCTAAAACATTTCAAAAATGAAAAATTTCTAAGTGTTTAAACTTAAAAATCTTTTGGAAAATTTTCTAAGTGTTTAACTTGAAAATCTTAATGAAAATTTTCTAAGTGTTTAAACTTAAAAATCTTTTGGAAAATTTTATAAGTGTTTAACTTGAAAATCTTTTGAAAATTTTCTAAGTCGTTTACTTGAAAAATCTTTTGGAAAATATTTTTTGAGTTTCTCTAAGAATAGTCAAGGACTTAGAAGATTTTCAAAAACCCCACATATCTTTGAAAAACTCAGGGGGAGAATTTTTAGTTCAGGGGGAGGAAACTAAACATTTTTCAATACGTTGCTTATTGTATGTTTTAACTTAACTTTTTGAACCGCGTTGCCATAAATCAAAAAGGGAGAGATTGTTGGTGCAGGAAGCACCTAAGTCAAACCTGAGTTTTGATAATGGCAAAGGGTTCAGAAGTTAAGGTGTTATTGTGATCTAACAAGCTTACTGAGTGTGCAGGAAAAGCCCTAGGCATACTAGGCAAGAAGTTCTGGCAAAGGGTTGGGCAAGAAGTCCTGGTCAAGGAATGGGCAAGAAGACCTGACCGGAAGTTGGGCAAAGAAGTCCTGGTCGAGGACTGGGCAAGAAGTCCTAGCAAAGGGCTGGGCACCGATGACCTGACCGAAAGTTGGGCAAGAAGACCTGACCGGAAGTTGGGCAAGAAGACCTAGTCAGGTGGATTGGGCAAAAGTCCAACCGGAGGAGCCGGTTAGCAAAAGGTAAACTCTCCTGAGAGGAGTAGGTGAGGGCGTGTTCCCTGTCGAGGGAACAGTAGGCGTCGGTTCGACCTAGGGTTCCATTTGGGAGACCCAAAGTCAGAACCAAGACAGCTACGACTGTAAATAATGGCTAACATATTTGCTTGTTGTGTTTTGGAACTAACCTTGGTTGCAGGGATCGAAGGACTGGTCTTCCGTAGCTTAGGCACCTCAATGGAGTGAGGTGCCTCACTGGGGCTAGGTCCCGGTATGGATATGGGCGCCCCAGTGTAAAAGCAAAAGCCAAACCACTGCCGCGAAGCCTCTGGACCAAGGCAGCTCAGGCGTCCGTGAGGTCACGGGCGCCCCCATTAGCTCAGGCGCCCAAGTGAAGATGGATAAGCGCTGACTGAGCCTACGGATAAGAGATCGTGCAGGGAAGGCCACGTGTAGGCGCCCCCATCGACACAAGCACCCCCATGGGTGCTATAAAGGGGGTCCACCCCCAAGGATTCAAAACACATCGCTCTCAACGCTCCAAGACTTTTCGTTCAAGCGCTACGCTCCGACCAGCTTCAACTTCAAGATTCCAGCGCCGACGATGCCCCTCTGCTCCGAAATTTGATCCACATCGGGCGTCGGTAATGAAAAGTACTGCAAAGTTCATTTTCAGTTCTATTTCTGTACACAATTTGTAAAACCTTTTTACGACTATAGAATTGCCCAAAGTAAACGTCAAGGACCGTGGGCCTTGGAGTAGGAGCCGACCGCGACTCCAAACCAAGTAAAACCGACTTGTGTTCGCGTGTGTTCTGTTATTTTTCCCTGCGTAACTGCTCTATTTTTTATCCAAAAAATTGATAATGATATTCACCCCCCTCTATCGTTTTCTCCGATCCAACAAAAACTTCAAGAACTACCTAAAGCACACAAGCAAAAGGAGATAAATATTGAGTAACTCATTGTTAGACTTCACATCGAAAAAGACACCAAGAATTTAGAGAGAGTTGTTCTCTCATACTTCTATGAAAATCAATGTGATCGTGCATAATTAAAATTTGAAACGGAATTGATTCCAAAGTCTTCCAAGATGGGACCTAGAGGAGGCATAAACAAAAAAGAAGTTCTCTGGGAAGTGCTTCAACTGTGATCGAGTCAGTGACAAATCTTCGGAGTGCATAAAATTGAAGAAAAGTAGGAGATCAACATGAATGAGGGACCAAAAATGGATGACCTCTACATCATGGTCTCTAGACTGAACCAGGTGGGTTCAAATCCGTGGCAATGATGGATAGATACTAGTGCCATCAGACATATATACTACAATAAGAAGCTGCTCCAGATCATTGAAGAAAATCAAAGATGGGGAGAAACTATTTATGGGAAACTCAGCAACCTCGGACATCATGAGTAAAGGAAAAGTAGCGCTGAAGCTAACCTCAGACAATGAGTTGACTCTCAACAATGTGTTGTATGTTCTGAAGATTCGAAAGAATCTAGTGTCTGGATCACGGTTAAGTAAGCATGATTTTCCCATTGTGTTTGAGTTAGACAAAGGTGTTCTATCCAAAAATTAAGTGATTTTAGTAAAGGGTTATATCTGATGGGATGTTCAAACTCAATATAATGACTATTATCTCAAAGGTTAATAAAATTGCAACTCTTTCATATATATGCTTAAGTCTTTATGTTTATGGCATGGTAGACTACGACATGTTAACTCAATGTGTTGTGTAGATTGATTAGCATACAAAGCATACCTACATTCCACCTTGATCTGAAACACAAATGAGAGATTTGTGTTAAATTGAAAATAACAAGGTCATCCTTTCAATATATTAAAAGAAGCAACAAACCACTCAGCCTAATTCACACCGACATATGTGACTTAAAAGGTACACCGACACGTAATAGAAATAAATATTGCCACCCCCTAAGGAATTGTATGCCCAATATAAATTGGATAACACCTCCCCTTACAGTGGACAATATGAAACCTTCATACATGGACTACACAATTCTCCACATTCCTCGGTCAACACGGCCAGAACATATAGCCCAGAATAAAAGAAAATAATGTAACACATGATATCAAAGTCGCGTATCATCGCAACTACGACAAAACCAATGCCAAAAGCCCTCTGGGCAATCAAACACTCAAAACCACAACACGTACAAGTCCATGAAACATAATGTGAAAAAAATATAATCATCTACAATAAAAGAAAAAATATGCAGCGAATAAAAGCAACATGAAAGGAAGGAGGGACTAACTGTTGGTCTCTCCTGATGGCATAATCCTGAAGTGGTAAACAAGCAAACGGGGGTGAGTCTAGGTGAACTCTATAGGTAATATAGATAGATATGCATGGAAACAAAAGTTATACAAACAGAATAGAAACAAACGAATACAGTCTCATATGAGTAATCAGAATACATGATTGAAAACTGATTGTATGTACATACTGTAAGTACCCTGGGTGAGTTTGATATGATCAACCGAGTCAAGTTAGGTCTTGTAGGTATTTGATCCTTGTGTCTAAGTGTGCAGGAGCTTAGGAGTGCAGGAAGTTGAGTGGAAGATGCAGTGGTTGAGAGGGATGGCATGGGAAGGGAGCCAACAGACTTGGTGCATCCGAGGGACACGGATGTCTATGGAAGAGTACGCCGGTGGAGCGAGAAGGACGTGCACGATGTCCGAGGGACGAGAAGCTGAGGGGAAGCACATTCGAGGAGAAGGTCGAAGGAGGGTTCAGGTGAGCCTGACTTTGAATGGCCGGAGATCACCTAGAATGTAGAGAGTAAGCTGGTTAACCAAAGGCTGACCAGTAAGTACTCGGGTGCCCGAGCACTCAGGCGCCCGCATGGATACGAGCGCTTGGCCATACAGGCACCCAAGTCCATACGGGCGCCCGAGTGGTATTGACCTCATCTAGAACTAGTCGCTCATGAACATTGTGATGAGGATAATCCCTGAGCCACATGTTAGGCACCCGTGAGCACTCAGGCGCTCGTGTAAGGCCACATCAGCAATTAATAGAATTTCACATGGGCTATAAATAGACCCCTGAATTCAGTTATTTTCATTCATTCCAACTGTAAAATGAATTCCTTCTGTTCTTCAGTTTCTTTCTGAGTTCTAGTCTGTGTAAGAGACTTCTCCTCCCCAAGGAGTTTGATGTGGAGTTTAAGCTTATTTCTATCTTGGATTAGCAACCATTTTGGTTGCAACCAAGTAACCCTTCTGAGCCTCTTTTTATTTCTATTATCATTTCTTTTATATTATGTTTTGCTTGTTAACTAATTTCTATTTTGTTAGCAAAACAAAAGATTATTTTTATTTTCAGGGGTAATTCACCCCTTCTTGTAGATCAAGTAACCTGTAGGGTAGTAGGTCATAAACCACGAAAACCTAAACCTTCCACGGGTCAGCCCGTATACACAAGCGACGCAAGGTCACCAGACTACAAGGAAAATCCCTCATGTATGTGAATGTCAATCAAATATAGCAATCATAGCTCAATCAAATACAACAAGCATAATCAAATGCAATCCATGCATCATGCGCATGATGTAATGACATGGTCACCTTTGATGCCAGTCAGCCATCGTCACAAGTCATATGTGAAGTCGAGTGGGTATGTCTGTGACAATATGGGTTTGTTGCACCTATAGCCTCCTATGTTGGATTTTTAATCGATTTAGCCCTCCAAAGTCTCTAAATTACAACCCTAATTTGTCATATTTAATAATTTTCTCCACTAACAAATATTTGGTCGCTAAATTTCATTATCCACATATGGTAACCACTAACTACTAATCATGCAATACTAATATTGAATAAAACTAACAACATGCACCTTAAGTAAATAGATGGGGGGAGTGAGCTTTGATCGTGCCCTCAAGCTCCCATGCCACCTCCTCATCAAAATAGTGTTACCATCCGACTTTAACCAACTGAATTGTCTTGTTCCGCAATTGATGCTCTTTGTGCCCCAAAATCTACACAGGAACCTCCTTATAGGTCACATCGAGCTAAAGTGAAATTGATAACTCTAATAAAACATGAGCAAGATTTGGCATATATTTCCTCAGTATAGAAATATAAAACATGTCGTGAACCCTGGCAAGAGATGATGAAAGTGTCAATTGGTAAGCTGTAGCTCCAATCCTTTCCAGAATATAGAAAGGTTCAATGTATCACGGAACTAGCTTATCCCTCTGACCAAATCTCTTCACCCCTTTCATGGGCAAAACTCGTAGGAACACATAGTCACTCACGAATAACTCCAAAGGTCTCCATCTCTAATCTGCATAGCTCTTCTAATGATCCTATGCCTCGGACATCCTACGTTTGATGATACGAACTAACTTTGTATCATGTTGTGTACCCTGAGGTCCCAGTAGCTAAGGTTCCCCAACTTCCTCCCATAGGGTAGGTATCCTGCATGTCCTACTGTACAATGCCTCAAACGGTGTCATCTGGATGGTTGAATGATAGATACTATTGTAGGCAAACTCTACTAAATGTAAGTGATCCTCCCAGTTGCCCCCGAAATCCATAACACAAGACTTGAATGGTGTGCTCTAACTGCCCGTCTGTCTGCGAGTGGAAAGTTGTACTGAATCGAAGCTCTGTGCTCATGGCCTATTACAGACACTGCCAGAACTGTGAGGTGAACAGTGGGTCTCTGTCTGAGATGATGCTCAATGGAGCACCGTGTAGCCTGATAATCTCTCTACAGTACAACGCTGCTAATTTGTGTAGAGAATCAGTCCTCCGGATCGCTAAAAAATGTGCGGATTTGGTTAATTGGTTAACGATCACCTAAATCGTGTCGTGCCATCTTTGAGTCCTCGGTAAACCCACGACAAAGTCCATGGTAATGTGATCCCATTTTCACTCAGGAATAGAGATCTTCTGGAGTAATCCAACCGATCTCTGATGCTCTGCCTTCACCTACTGATATACCTGACATTTAGCTATAAAAATCGTGATGTCTCTCTTCATTTTGTTTCACCAATACGAATGCCACAAATCTCAATACATGTGGGTCCTGCCTAGATGAATAGCAAATCAAGAGCGATGTGCTTCCTGTAATAACTCCTCCATGATAGGATGCCCCTCTGGTATGCATAGCCTCCCTAGAAAATATAGGGTGCCCTCATCATCTCGGGTGAAGTCAGTCTACTGCCTTGAGGCTATTCGATTGTCGAGGAACTGCAGATGCTGATCACTGGCCTGAGCCTCTCTGATTCTCGTCTTGATTGATGACTGAGAAACCATAGTCACCAAAACACCCCTCTTAGTCTGTCCCTGCTCCTCTAGTTGTAACTTTGAGAAGTTTTGAGCTAACTCAGTGACCAAAAATCGATGATAGGCGATGATAGGCCAAAACTCCTCTAGACTTCTTGCTCAGTGCGTCATCGACCACATTAGCTTTCCTTGAGTGATAGAGAATGGTGCAAGCATAGTCCTTCAGGAACTCCTTCCATCTCCTTTGACGGAGATTCAACCCCTTTTGAGTGAACAGATACTTGAGGATCTTATGATTCATGAAAATCTCAAAAGTAATATCATACAAATGGTGCCTTCAAATCTTCAAAGCAAAGATAATGACAGTAAGATCTAAGTCATGTAATGGGTAGTTCTTCTCATGCTCCTTCAGCTGACGATAAACATAGGAAACTTGATGGATCGTTGTAGGCATGGTAGAGGGGGTGAATAGCACTTTGTCGTTCGTTTTGATCTCCACAGAGTTGTTAGCGCAGCGGAACGATAATATGCAAAAGAAATAAAATGCAATGCTAAAAAAAGGAGTTACTTGGTATCCACCCAGATGGGTGACTAGTCCAAGGATCCACGCCGCGAGCACCACTTTCACTATGAAACTCTCCTACAGGTGGAGAAACCTTTACAGTCGAGATCTTTCTCTTTACAGAATGCAAGAATATGAGAGAGGAAGTAGGAATCACTCTACAGACGAGCATCACTTCGACTCTGTACGGAACCGTACCGCTCACGTGCAAAAAGGTGCTCCTTTTATAGGTGAACAGGACAAACTCACAGTCTGTCCAGCTCCGCACTAGTCGACTGCCCCTGGGGCAGTTGAACGACCTAGCATTAATTGCTAGCCAACGACTAGCTAACGGCTAGTTTTTGGGGTATACCAGTCGACTGCCTTGGGGTCAGTCGACTGGTCCGAGGCCGAAAACTTTCTGTGAGTTTTGGCAGTCGACTGACCCTGGGCCAGTCGACTGCCCTGCCTCTCAGCCTAGTTCCAGCCACTCCAGACCTTCTCCTTCACATGTGCCTTCAGGTATGCTCCCTTAGCTTGCCTCTTGAAGTCCTCTTCCTCTGGCTATCGTCCCTCGGATGCGCACGCAAGCCTTCCCTTGGCTTGCCTCCATGCCACCTTTCACGTGTGCCCTTGAAGTCCACTTCCCGGCTTGCCCTTGGAGCTCTCCTCCCTCGGCTCTCGTCCCTCGGATATGTCAACCATGTGTGATCCTCCAAGTCCTGCAAATTCAATCACACACATCAAATACAACATAACACTCTATCCTTAAACATATTCACACACACACACACATCAAAACCATGATCTTCCAATCATTTAAGGGTCGATTGCCTCAACAATCTCCCCCCTTTTTGATGCGTGGCAATACGTTTAAGTTTAGAGATAAGTAACAGCCAACAACAGCAATAATAGAAGATAGCAATTGAAAAGGCATAAGACATAGTAACCCTAAGAGGTAACCTCTCCCTTAATCCATGTCTTCTCCCCATTTTCAATTCTAATTATAATCCAAGTTTAGTTTCCACTTAACACTAAACACCACCAAAAAATGTAAGACATGCCCAAACCTAAGAAGTAGCCTCCCCCTTAATCCATGTCTTCTCCCCATTTTTAATCATTCAAGATCTAAGTAGGAAAGACAACCTTAACCCATTCATTCCAAGTTAAAATTCTAACTTAAACCACCATTCTCCCCCTTTGACACCATCAAAACGATTGCCTCAAGCAACCAAACCCTATGGCATCAAATGAGAGAAAAGTTGATTTCTGAAAGAAAGTTTCAGAACCATAAGCAAAGCGAGCTAGTTGACTGCCCATGGGGCAGTCGACTGATACGCTATCAGTCTGAATTTTCAGCTTTTCTGTCGAATTTCAGAAACTCCCAAAAAATTCCAAAAACATCTAAAAATTATAACATTTTGCATACATGTTTGAAATGATATACTATCAAGGAAAAATATTAGTCCATATAAAATTTCAAATATGCATGACTTTTGATAAAAATCCAAACTCTTTGAAAACCACTACATTTTGTACCAATCTTACAATTATATAACTTTCAAAAGCATGACAAATTATATAGAACATAAAATGGTTTTCAAAAGTTTAAAATGTCCAACTATAATCTTTGGGCAAAGTGTCCATTGTTTAAACACTTGCCTTCCCCATAGTTGGTCTAGTTTTCATATTTTGATACTTCTAATGGTTTATCAATATGCCACAAGCACAAGTGAGCCAAATGTATCACCCTAATGGACCAAGTACCCTTTTTTAAAGCTAATATCTCCAAGTTCATCCTACACTTCCAGAAAACACATTCCAAGGCATCTTCTTAAGGATGGAAACTCCGATTCGAGAAGAGGCTTGGTAAAGATGTCGGCTAGGTTCTACTTTGATTCAACATAGTGTAGTTCTATGTCTCCCCTTGCCACATGGTCTCTAATGAAGTGATGTTTCGCCCCCGGGGCTATGGTGCAGCGGTAAGGTCGCTAGTTGTTAACCCATACATCCGCGGTTCGATCCCCAGCTACGGCGCATTTTGCAGGAATTTTTCCTCCAAATGGGGCGCGAACCCTGGGCCGCTGGGCTTCTAGACTGGCCACCGCGAGCGCTTCCCGATTTACCCTGGTGACCGGTGGGAAACTTCCGTGGGGCCGGGCCGGTCACCCCAGGTTCAATTTATCTGCTGCCTGGTTCATCATTTTTTCTAATGAAGTGATGTTTCACCTCAATGTATTTTATCCTAGAGTGGTGAATCGAATTTTTGGTCAAGTTGATTGTGCTTACATTATCACACAAGACTTTGACCTTGGTGTAATGTAACTCATAATCCTCTAAGGTGTGCATGATCCAAAGGAGTTGGGAAACACACCCACCCATTGCCACATGTTCCGCCTCCATTGTTGATAGGGCAACGCATGGTTTTTTCCTACTACTCCAACTAACTAAAGAAGACCCAAGGAATTGACACCCTCCACTAGTGCTCTTCCTATCTAGCTTACAACCGGCATAGTCCGAGTCGGTGTATCCAATTAGATCAACACTAGGGGTTCTAGGATACCAAAGTCCGACATTGACGGTACCTTTAACATACCTTAGGATCCTCTTAACTACAACCAAATGAGACTCTTTGGCACAAGATTGGTACCTTGCACACATACCAACCGCAAAAAGTATATCGGGTCTACTAGCGGTTAGATATAGGAGGCTACCATTCATGCTTCTGTATTGTTTAGAGTCTACCATTTTCCCTTCAAGGTCACTATCCATTTTCACATTGGTTCCTATGGGTGTAGATGCTACCTTAGCATTTTCTAAACCAAATTTCTTTAACATTTCCTTAGCGCATTTGGTTTGAAAGGCATGTGTACCTTCATTAGTTTGCTTAACTTAAAGACCTAAAAAGAAGGTTAACTCTCCTACAAGACTCATCTCAAATTCATCTTTCATACACTTGATGAACTCTTGTAAGAAGTCATTATTTGTTGACCCAAAAATGATATCGTCTACATAAACTTGGGCAACAAATATGTCCTTATCCTTAGATTTTAGGAACAAAGTAGAGTCAATTGTTCCTCTCCTAAACCCCTTAGACACTAGAAATGAAGAAAGCCTTTCATACCAAGCCCGGGGAGCTTGTTTTAAACCATATAAGGCTTTTCTTAATTTGTAAACATGTCTTGGATAGTTAGGGTCCTCAAACCTGGGGGGTTGTTCTACATAGACCTCTTCCTTAATGATCCCATTAAGGAATACCGACTTCACATCCATTTGGTGAAGTGTGAAACCCATGTGAGCGGCATAGGCTAGTAGGATTCTAATAGATTCTAACCTAGCTACGGGGGCATAAGTCTCATCATAATCTAATCTCTCAACTTGGTTAAACCCCCTAGCTACCAATCTAGCCTTGTTCCTAGTGATTTTGCCTTGGTCATCTAGTTTGTTCCTAAAGACCCATCTTGTGGTTACAATAGTGCAGTCATTGGGCCTAGGAACCAACTCCCAAACCTCACTCCTCTCAAATTGATTTAGCTCCTCTTGCATAGCTAAAACCCAATCAACATCTCCTAAAGCTTCATCAATGGATTTGGGTTCCAATTGAGAGATTAGAGCTATTTGACTAGTTTGATCCCTAAAGTGGGACCTAGTCCTTACTCCTTGAGTTACATCACCTACTATTTGGTCAATAGGGCGATCGTGGCGATGTCTCATGGGCCTAGAGGTTGTGGGTTCATTGACTCCTTCTTCCTCATCCTCTAGGATACCTCTTACTTCCCCTTGATCATTGCCCTCCAAATGTAGGTCTTGGATTCCTTGAGCAAGGGGTTGTACCTCTTCTATATCCTTATCAATTGAGGCTTTTCTAGGGTAGGTACTTGTTATTTCATCAAACTTAACATTTGAGGACTCCTCAATCACTTTTGTCCTCTTGTTGTAAACTCTATAACCCCTACTAGTTAATGAGTACCCTACTAGAATTCCTTCATCGGCTTTTGACTCAAACTTCCTTAGGTCATCTTTGGTATTTAAGATGTAGACATTACTTCCAAAGACCCTAAAGTAGTGGGCATGTGGTACCCTTCCATTCCATAGTTCAAAAGGTGTTTTTCCTAGGAACCTATGTACCAAAACCCGATTTTGAATATAGCAAGCGGTGTTAACCGCTTCGGCCCAATAATAGCTAGGAAAGGAATATGCATTAAGCATAGTCCTAGCAGCTTCTTGTAGGGCTCGATTTCTCCTCTCAACTACCTCATTTTGTTGAGAAGTCCTTGGGCATGAAAATTCATGCTTGTATCCATTTTCAACACAAAATTGGGTGAAACTTGCATTTTGAAACTCCCCACCATGCTCACTTCTAATTTGGTTTATTTTGATATGTTTTTCATTTTCTACCCTTTTACTAAATCCTATAAAGATCTCTAGGGTATCATCCTTATGTTTCAAAAAATAAACTCATGTAAACCTAGAAAAATCATCTACTATGACTAGACAATATTTACTCCCTACAAGTGAGGGAGTACTATGGCAATCAAATAAATCTATATGTAAAAGCTCTAATGGTAAAAAGGTAATGGTTAGGGTTTTACCTTTGTGTGATGACTTTGATTGCTTACCCTCTTGGCATGCATCACACAATTTGATCTTTTCATACTTGATCAATGGTAGCCCCTTCACCAAATCTTCCTTGGCCACTCTTGCAATGCTCCTCATGTTGACAGGTCCAAGTCTCTGGTGCCACAACCACCCTTCCTCTTCTTTAGACATGAGACACTTAGCAATATTGTTAGTAGCATAAGCAAGATCAAGATAGTATAAATTTGCATATCTAAACCCTACTAATATGATGTCATTAGATTCATTATGTTTGATTAGACACTTCCTAGCATGAAATTCGACCCTAAAACCGGCATCACATAATTGACTCACACTTAACAAGTTAAATTTCATATCTTTGATTAGGAGTACCTTATATATGGAAATTGTGGGAGATACCTCAATGGTGCCCCTACCAATGATTCTCAATTTTCCACTATTTCCAAAGGAGACTGTCCCTTCTCTTAAGTAGCTAATAGTGGTGAACTTGCTCACATCCCCGGTCATGTGTCTTGAGAATCCACTATCTACTATCCACATAGTTGAGGTCTCCTTCACCTTTACCTATACAACATGAAAAACATATTCTTTTGGTACCCAAATCTTTGATCCATAAACATCATGTAAAAACCTCTTAGGTACCCATGCCTTCTTTGTGTCTCCCTTAGCCCCTAGTCTCCTAGATGCACCAATCCTACCCGTGAGTGAGACAAAGGCCACTTCCTTTGTCTTTGGCCTATATCCTAGACCGGCCTTATTATAAACGACTCTTTGACTGTTGATTATCATGTCTAGGTTACTAGATCCTATTTGGAATTTCCAAAGGGCCTTGGTGAGGTCATCTACCTTCTTCCTTAGTTCCCTATTTTCAGTTTCAAGATGTGATGCATGTGAAGAGGTAGATCTAGCATGCAATTCTTCAAGTTTGGTAGATTCTACCTTAAGCATGGCAATTTCTTCCTTTAGATCCTTAATTTTACTTCTAGCCTTAGCTAAGTTCATGTTAGTGCTAGAAATAATCTTTACGAAAGTAGAGGAGGGTAAGTGGTATACCTCACTTACCGAAGCTTCTGACTCTGATGATGAAGTGGAGGAGCTCTCATCTTCACTACTTGAGCTTCTTTCATCATCTGATGAATCTGAATGGTCTTGTGCCATTAGAGCGATGTGGGAGACTTGCTCTTCTTTTTCTTCTGAGGATGATGGATCATCCCAAGTTGCCTTGAGGTTGGTGGCACATTTCTCCTTTCCCTTTGTCCTCTTCTTGTCACCTTTCTTTTTCTCCTTCTTCTTGTCATCTCTTATCTTCAATTGAGGGCACTCATTCTTCATGTGTCCCTCTTGGTGACAGTTGTAGCAAATGATGTCCTTGGCCTTACCCTTACTTTTGGACCCTTTCCTAGCATATGACTTGTTAGACAAACTTTTAAAAGCTCTACGAAATTTTCTTACCATGAACGCCTCTTGATCGCTATCCAAGGAGGCACTGGATTCCTCTGAATCTAATGAGGAAGAGTATACCACCTTCTTCTTCTTCTCCTTCCTCTTCTTCTTCTCCTTTTCTGCAACAAAAGAAATACCTTTCTCTTTGGCAGAGACATTAGCTTGCTCGTGTAGCTCAAATTCACAGAATAAGTCGTCTAATTTAACAATGGATGCCCATAAGGTGGTAACAGTAGAACATACATGACGATGTCCCAGTTCTCGATCTTCTCTCCAATCAC
>JAGFNQ010000065.1:694262-902877 GCA_024364735.1 Boesenbergia rotunda | reverse complement strand
GGAATTATCTCTTAATTAATAAGATTTTGATTTAGAGAAATCAAAGTCTTGAACATATTATTTCCGAAATTGATTATGACAATTTAGGAAATTGTTTCCCGAAACAATTCCTTTATTAAAGTATGAGATTAGAATTAGGAAATCCGGTTCCTAATTCAATTAATGAGACTTGATAACTTAAGTCACATACATACTTTATTAAGGAAATCGTTAGTCATGACATATGTCATGAATGTGCTTAGAAAAGATGAGACCCAAAATCCCTTGCAAAATATTAAGGCTTACACCTTCCATTAATATGGTTAGAACCGGAGTTTTGTTTCTCGTTTGGGTTGATGGACACATCCATGCCCGGCTTGAACCTCAACATGTTCAAACCATGGAATTAGTTTATGAATAATATAGTTGGAGTCAGAGGTCAATCCTTAGTTTTGGTTGTTGTACACATCCAAGCCTGACTAAACGGTTGAATGAGCTCCAACCATATTAAAACTATTTCTTGATTAATGGGTCAGCCTTAAGCTTGGAGCATCGATTTGTTGTGCCACAGCCAAGGTCGATGTAAAGAGAGGTGCAGTTGGGTGCTATGTATAATGTTGCATACTTGTTAATGAGTTAACGACCCAATGATTTATGCAAACATTCAATTAGTTGATAGCATAAAGTGATAGTTACATATATGTGATATGTAATCGGTATAATTACCTACCTTCATAGCTAAGAAAAACTTGATGGCCACAGTCATGGTTGTTCTTATCTATGGTTGGATATCAACCTATTTGGAGATGTTCCTATGATCTCCCGAATTGATAAAAAAGGTTATTCAATTTGAAAAATAAATAGGATTTTATTTATGTATGTTGATACATTCTTTAATCATTCTTCTCACATAATCTCAATTTGTATTTCTAGGATAATCACTCGATCATGTCTTCCCTAAACTTGCGTTCCATTTTGGACACAAATAAACTGACTGGGCCGAACTTCATGGACTGGCTTCGAAACCTGAGGATAGTCCTCAAGGCAGAAAAGCTTGCTTATGTCCTTGAAAATCAACTTCCCGACCGTCCTCCAGAAAATGCAACTCCAGACCAATTGTTGGCCTATCAGAAACATGTGACCGATTCTGAACTTGCAAGTTGCATCATGCTAGCCTCTATGGTACCTGAGCTGCAGAAGCAGCATGAGCATATGGATGCTTATACCATCATCTTCCATCTTCATGAGTTGTTTGAAGAGCAGGCGAGATCCGAAAGGTTCGAAGTCTCCAGACTCCTCGTCACCTCCAGGATGCAAGAAGGCACTTCTGCCTCACAGTTCGTGTTAAAGATGTTGGGGTACATTGAGCGACTGAGCACACTCGGTTTTGCAATGGATCATGAACTAAGTATTGACTTAATTCTGAATTGTTTGCCCAAAAGTTGTTCACAATTTGTGATGAACTATCGGATGAACAAGCTGGAGACTACCATTCCTGAGTTGATCAACATGCTGAAAACTGTTGAGCCTTCTGTAAAGCAGGATCAAAAGACGGTACTGTTAGTTGGTTCCTCGAAGAAAGGTTCTAAGAGGAAGGCCAAAGAACAGAATAAAGGAAAGAAGAAAAAGGCCAAAAAGACTGAAAAGAAACCAAAAGGAACTTGCCATCATTGTGGCAAGGAGGGTCACTGGCGAAGAAACTGCAAGGTTTATCTTGAGTCCTTGAAGAAGAAGGCATCCGATGCCCCATCCTCTTCAGGTATCTTCGTTATTGAATGTCACTCTATTTCCTCAGATACCTGGGTACTTGATACTAGGTGTAGCTCACATATATGTAATGACATACAGGGGCTAAGGAATAGAAGAAGACTCGTCAAGGGAGAAGCGAATTTGCGGGTTGGAAATGGAGCAAGGATTGCTGCTGTTGCCATCGGAACATATTTGCTAAAGCTCCCAACTGGACGTGTCTTAGAATTGGATAATTGTTATTTCGTTCCATCGTTAATAAAGAACATTGTATCTATTTCATGTTTGAATGAAAAAGGTTATCATTTAACTTTTAGTAACAATTGTTGTTACATAACTTTAAATGGCGTTCTTTATGGGAATGGAACTTTGTGCAATGGCATCTACACGTTAGATTTATCCAGTGACGTTTTCAATATCGAAGTTAGCAACAAACGTGCTCGAATAGATAATCGAATAGACTCCTACACGTGGCACTGTCGTCTTGGCCATATAAGTAAGAAACGCATGACCGAATTACACCGATGTGGAATTTTGGAATCATTTGAACCCGGTTCATTTGATACATGCGAATCATGCTTAAAAGGCAAGATGACCAAATTACCCTTTTCCGGAAAAGGTAATCCAGTGGGAGAATTGCTTGGTCTAATACATACTGATGTATGTGGACCAATGTCAACTCTTGCACAAGGAGGCTATAGCTACTTCATCACCTTTATCGATGATCACTCACGATTCGGGTATGTGTTCTTGATGAAACACAAATCTGAAGCTTTTGAGAAATTCAAAGAGTTCAGAAATGAAGTAGAGAAACAACTTGGCAAAAGTATTAAGATACTTCGATCCGATCGAGGTGGTGAATACTTGAGTCAAGAGTTTCAAGATTATCTAAGGGACAATGGGATATTGTCCCAATGGACTCCGCCGTATACACCACAGCATAATGGTGTATCTGAGAGGCGTAATCGAACCTTGATGGACATGGTTAGATCCATGATGAATCATGCAACTCTTCCAAAATCCTTTTGGGGCTATGCACTTAAGACAGCTGTTTACTTGCTAAACAGAGTCCCGACCAAGGTAGTCTCTACTACTCCATATGAGACATGGAATAGTAAGAAACCTCACTTAACTCACCTTAAGATATGGGGTTGTCCCGCTTATGTGAAGCGGACTGTATCAGACAAATTGGATGCTAAGTCTGATAAATGTCTATTTATTGGATACCCTAAGGAAACGAAGGGTTACCAATTCTATCATCCCTTGGAACAAAAGGTGTTTGTTTCAAGGCATGCTGTATTTCTAGAGAAAGAATTCTTTTTACAAGAAAACAGTGGGAGTGGGATTGAACTTGATGAAGTTCAAGAAACTCCAATAGACATTACAGAGACACCTAGTCTAGACCCACAACCAATACCTCATAATGATGAGCTATCAGTTGAACCTAAAACAACACCACCTCTTCGTAGGTCTGATAGGGCACACAATATTTCAGAGAGATACGGATTTCTCGTAAGTGAATCGAACGACGTGTTACTCATAAGCGATGATGAACCTATCAGTTATGAAGATGTCCTGAAAAGTTCAGAAAGGGACATATGGCTTAAGGCCATGAAGTCGGAAATGGATTCCATGTACGAAAATCAAGTATGAGACTTGGTTAACCCACCCGAAGGGATTAAGCCCATCGGGTGCAAGTGGGTTTTCAAGAAGAAAACCGACATGGAAGGTAATGTTGTTACCTTTAAGGCTAGATTAGTGGCAAAAGGATATCGTCAAAAACAAGGAATTGATTATGACGAAACCTATTCGGCAGTAGCTTTGCTTAAATCCATTCGGATGCTCCTAGCCATAGCAGCTCATTATGATTATGAGATATGGCAAATGGATGTGAAAACAACTTTCCTTAACGGAAACCTGCTTGAGGATGTATACATGATACAACCTGAAGGTTTCACATCGGTTGATAAAACCAAAGTATGCAAGCTTCGACGATCCATATATGGACTGAAGCAAGCATCTAGGAGCTGGAACATCCGTTTTGATGAGACAATCAAAGAGTTTGATTTATCACAAAATCCTGACGAACCTTGTGTGTACAAGAAGGTTAGTGGGAGTGCAGTCGTATTCCTAGTATTATATGTTGATGACATATTACTTATAGGAAACGATATATCAGTTTTACAGACAGTTAAAATTTGGTTGTCTAAAACTTTCTCCATGAAAGACCTGGGAGAAGCAACCTATATCCTTGGGATTAGAATCTATAGAGATAGATCAAAACGGTTGCTTGGTCTTTCGCAGTCTACATATATAGACCGAGTGCTAAAAAGGTTTAGCATGTCGGAATCCAAGAATGGTTACCTTCCCATCAGGCATGGGATCAACCTTTCAAAGTCTATGTGTCCGCGCACAGAAGACAAGAGGATTTGCATGAATAGGATTCCTTATGCATCCGTGATAGGATCTATCATGTATGCTATGTTATGTACTAGGCCCGATGTATCGTATGCTTTGAGTGTCACAAGCAGATACCAGTCGGATCCAGGAATGGATCATTGGGCGGCTGTCAAGACAATCCTTAAGTACTTAAGAAGAACTAAGGATGTGTTCGTAATATATGGAGAAGGAGATATGGTAATACGTGGGTATACAGATGCTAGTTTTCAGACAGATAAGGATGACTCCAAATCGCAGTTTTGATACGTATTTACTTTGAATGGAGGCGCAGTAAGTTGGAAAAGTTCCAAACAAGACACCGTAGCGGATTCTACCACTGAAGCAGAATATATCACAGCTTCGGAAGCAGCAAAGGAAGCAGTTTGGATCAAGAAGTTTATCTCAGAACTTGGTGTGGTTCCAACCATTGATGAAGCAGTGCCGGTTTACTGCGACAACAATGGAGCTATTGCACAAGCGAAGGAACCAAGGTCTCATCAGCGATCCAAACACGTGCTTCGACGCTATCATCTGATCAGAGAGATTATAAGTAGGAATGACATACAAATTGAGAGAGTTCCCACTGAAAGGAATATAGCAGATCCTTTAACTAAGGCCTTGCCTCAAAGCAAGTTTGAGGGTCATGTTAGAGCCTGTGGTATTGGATACCGTAGCGATTGGCATTAGGCCAAGTGGGAGTTTGTTAGTGATATGAGAGAAGTATCCTAAGGCAATCGCCTTATGATGTAAACATTTATATTAATAAATGATAATTCACTATTTGAGTATACATGTTTTTTGTATTTGATTGGGATCTTAAACTCATCTACTGAATGTCCGCAATACAACTCACAGCATAAGAGAATTTGTGATGGGATCACAACTAGTGATTATCTCTAATGTGCAATTGTGAAGTATTGAAATTATCCCTAGTCGATGAATTGATAAAAACGGACACTATCAATTCTGTTGAGACTAGCATGGGTTATTCTCTAATCAGCTGATTCTCACTGGCTGGTGACATTGGGATGTCCGGAGATAAACATGGATGCTAGTTAAGGGAACTAGTTCATTGGAGTGACTAGCTGTAAGACTTCATATGGAATCTACATGTAGATATGTCAATGAAGTTCTTACTGCAGCTTAAGTGCGATGTTCCTTTGACTTGCGGTGTTCAAGTCATCTTGGTCATGGAGACTTATACTTTAACATCTTAAGTAAGCATCTCCAAGGAGGTGTGGACCCAGGATGATTGGGTATAAGCCGAAGTGCCCGAAGATGTTTGAACAGCCTACAAAGGATTCACCACTCCTTGCGAGGAGATGTATACCCAGGCCTATCGTCGGATTGTTACTCAAAAACCTCTGGCCAGAGTATATCATGTTTAGAGTGCGAGTCTCTAAAATACATGAGAGTAATTAGAAATCCAAAGGACGAGAAAGACACTACTTGGGCTAGATGTGACGTAGTCAGTCTAGTGGGGGCTGACACAAACAGACCATGTCCTGAACCAAGTGGGTATAAGCTGGTGAAGGGAATGGGGCACGATTCATTAGAGCTGCTGAAGGGTTTCAGAATAATTTCTTCTGAGGTCAAACCGTTGATCTTTCGATTAATTGGGGGTCATGATGTACTACTAGGTGCCACTCATGACCGTTCTATAATTGGTTAATTATAGACGACCAACATAAATCGAAAGCTTATTTAGTCACACGCACTACGAGTAATCCGAGGGATTTAAAATGAGTTGAAAATTGGATTTTCCAATCAAGAGAAATAAGTCGAATCTGAGTTAATCAGAGGCGCAACGGAAACTAAAATTGGCTAAGTCTTTTGAAGGCTTATTGGGCGAATTAAATGAGTTTAATTCGCGATCAGTTCGGGTTGGTTTTGGCCGACCAAAGAGGGTGTCCACCCTCTTGGTTTGGCTAGCCAATAAAAGGGAATAAACCAATTTAATTGGTTTAATTAATAAAATAAATCTAGCGCGATTTGTTTTATTAATTATGGATAAATAAATTTGTATAAGAAAATTTATATAAATTTGTAGAAATTTATTCTTTTTATGGAAATTAAAATGATCCATAAAATGGTTTATTTTAATTTTATAAAATCAATTATGAATTGATTTTTTCATAATAAGAAAGTTTATAAATTTCTTATAAAATTTATTCCATAATAAAAAGAAGAGAAGGTAATTGTTTTATTATAAATTAGTTATAATAAAACTTGGTTAAACGGAATAATTAATAAAGAGAATTTATAGGATAAATTTTCTTATAAAATTCCGTTAAGAGGGAGACTTAGCAAGGGAGATGCTACTATATAAAGGAACCAAAGGCAAGCCCTTAGTGCTAATTGAGTAATCAATAATTAGAAGCATCCTCTCCCTCTCTCTCTTATTCTCTCTTCTCTTCTTCCCTCTCCCTAGCTAGGGCCGGCGCCCACTTAGGGTAACCTAGGGCCGGCGCTCCTTTGTCAAGCTAGGGCCGGTGCACCTCCTTCCCAAGGCAAGTTGCCGTGAGCCATCAAGGAGAAGAAGAAGCCAAACAAGAAGAAGAAGAAGCGGATCACAACTCCTCTCTTCCCGGAATTCGGATTCTGTTTCTTGTTGGTTAGTTTCCTATCTTTTCTCTTGTTCTTCTAGTTGTGCCTTCCGAGAATCTAGTAGTTCTCGTCGGCACAAAACTCGTGGCTTTGCGAAGTCATCCCGAAGAGAACTCGGCGTGGACGCGAATAGAGGCGAAGCTTCCAAGGGACGCTACGGTTGGATCTCGTCCCTTACTCCGAGTTACGAGAGGTACTTAGTAAATTTGTTTACTTTTCTGCAAAGTTTTAATTTGTGATTATGTCAACACATCATAAGGTTGCATGCTAGATACGTGGTTAAAAATAATTTAGGAAATTATTTTATGCTAATTCTTCCGCTGCACGTAAAAATTTAAAATTTTACGAACCCGTATCCTTGTCGACATGCACCCGGTCCCAACACGTCTATTCACCCCCCTCTAGCCGGACCAACCCGATCTAACACATGCAATGCACATACATGCTCATATCCATAAGTAATCATGCTAGGCTCATGCTAAAATACATATCATAGAATGTCATGGCATATAACTGAGACATGGCACATACTGAACTAAAACTAAGAAGTAAGCTATAGCATGACATACATATCTGAACTGGAACTGAAACTAACTAACATAAAACTAACTATTAAATTCACCACATGCTAATATGAATTTCTAAAAACTAAATACATATAGTAGGTGAAAATAATAATCAACCGCTGTGGGCCCGGCAATGTACCAACTGTGCGCGCATCCCTAATAAATCCGAGGTAGCAAATCCTGAATCCATTAGGGTTCTACTAGGTTATCTAAACCTAGGGCAACTAGGAGCCCATCCCATACAAGGTTATCTACACCTAGAGGCAACTTGGAGCCTATCCCTGGACCGAAGTCCTGTACAATGCCAACTGAAAATAAAATAGTCCTTTATACTTTTCTTTCCTTTTCTGATTCTTGCTTTTACTAGGTTATCTAAACCTAGGGGCAACTAGGAGCCCATCCCGTTGGACCTTGGTCCCGATCATAAACTGAAGCAAGAATTTCTATTCTTTAATGCTTTCTATAGCAATAACTGAACTAAACAATTTAACAAACACCTAACGTGCTTCATGACCCAAAACTGAAGGGTCGCACAACGTGTTTATTCATAATTTACGATTTCTAATCGTAAAACATACATACAAGGAAATAAGGCATATGAAAAAGCAACTGAAACTACTTATACTTCAGGTGAGGGATACTTACATCCTGCGCTTGTTCTTACGACTCTAAAGCGTAGGTTTTTGGTAAAAGGAACGATCCTTAGAGTTTCGGAGAGCTTCTAACGGAGAATTCTTCCTCGGAGAGATTCCCTAACGTAGCCTCCTTCTTAAATCCTTTGGATTTTCCCTTGGTTCGCGCGCGCGGGAGAGAGGGCGAGAGGAGAGGTCGCGTGCGTGAGGGAGGGCGTCGGCGTCGCTGGGTTGGGAGAAAATTAACCTAAAACTCGTAACTCCCTCTTTTATACTTATGGGGGCGAATTTAACTAATTCTACCTTATCTATTGTTTCCCTTAATCTATTTCAACAAAAGCAAACCATCCCACTTGGTCAGCCCATTCTCCTCTCACTGGAAAGGTCTAGGGTTCATACCCCTCTTATTTTTTTTTACTGCACATTTTATATTTATTCCTTTTTGCCTTATTTGTCCATGGAAAAATTCTATAAAAATATCCATAAATTCAGAATAAATTCTTGTATATTTCTAAAATTAAGTTTGAGAATTTTCGGGCGTTACAACCCCCCATACCTTATAAAAAGTTCGTCCTCGAACTTAAACAACTCTGGGTATTTCTGTCTCATGCTGTCCTCTGGTTCCCATGTTACCTCTTCTACTCTGTGATTTTGCCATATGACTTTCACTAATGGTACCTCCTTGTTTCGCAATTTCTTAACTGCTCGGTCTATTATCTGAATAGGCCGACTATCATAACTGAGATCTTCGCGAACTTGTACCGTCTGTGGCTCTATCACCTGGGTGGCATCTGGGATATGCTTCTTTAGCATGGAAATATGAAATACATTGTGGATAGCTGACATCTCCGGAGGTAGCTCTAACTCATAAGCTACTTTGCCAACTCTTCTAGTGATGGGGTATGGTCCTACATATCTGGGACTTAGCTTGCCCTTCTTCCCAAAACGCATTACTCCCTTCATGGGAGCCACTCTGAGGAACACTGAATCCCCAACTTCAAACTCTAATGGTCTGCGCCGTGTATCAGCATAGCTCTTCTGGCGGCTTTGAGCTGTCTCTATTCTCTGGCGGATCTGCTGTATGGCTACGGTGGTATCATCTATAAGATCTGTCTGTAGGCCTAACTCTTGCCTCTCACCACCCTCGTACCAGCAGATAGGAGATCTACACCTCCGCCCATATAAAGTCTCATAGGGTGCCATGCCGATAGTGGCCTGATAACTATTGTTGTAAGCGAATTCCGCTAAGCACAAGTATCTGCACCAACTGCCCTTGAAATCTAAAGCACAAGCTCTGAGCATATCTTCTAGTACTTGATTAACTCTCTCTGTCTGACCATCTGTCTGAGGATGGAAAGCTGTGCTAAACTTCAGTTTGGTGCCTAGTGCTGTCTGTACGCACTCCCAGAAGTGCGAAGTGAACCTACTGTCCCTATCTGAAATGATAGTCCTAGGGACTTCATGTAGTCTGACGATGTAATGCCCCAAAATTTCCATTTTTAGTTCTTAAAGTCCTTAGAATTATTTAAAAATGGTTTAGAAATATTCTAGATATTTTTAGGGATTTTTAGAATATTTTTATGGAATTTTTCGAGTCCGTTTAGTATATAAAAAAAAAACGTTTAAGGGCAGCCGGGAGTTCGAACCCGCGACCACCAAGAGACCAGAAGCGAGCGCAACCAGCTAGGCTAGGGTATCAAGCACAGCAAAGGATGGAGAGAAATATATTTAAGGTGTAGTTAGGTCAATCCGCCCCATAAGTATAAATAGATAAGTTAAGAGAGGAAATTAGAATTTTGGGTTTCTCTTCCTCACCCTAGCCGCGCGAAGCAGCCTCTCCCTCTCACGCACGCACGCCCAAGCCCTTCTCCTCTCTTCCAAGGGGCGCCGGCCAAGGAGGGATCAAAGAAAGCGGAGCGTTGTATTCGTCTCGACGAGGAGAACGCGTAGGCGCGAAGAATTCTCTGAGATCTCAAGTTTCTCCCGAGTCCTAGACGTCAATCTTGGTTGTAAGTCCAAGATATCAATGTAAGTACTGCTCACCTGCAGTAAGAGGCGGTTTTTCCGCAAGAATTTCCCTTAATAGTTTTTAAAAGAGATATTTCCTTTTTGTTTAAGTTTTTGCATGTGATCTTAGTTCATTATATGCTTGTATAACTTTGATAAAGCACCCTATGTGAGATTAGGGGCTAAGAAAGTTATGAGAAAAGAAAAGAGAAGATAAAGATAAGAAAAGAAAAGGCCAAGGCCTTAAGAAATCTCCAAAAGTCAAGACTTAGGGATTTTAGCACGCAAGGTGCTCGAGAAAATGCCAAGGCATTTACAGATAAGAAAGAAAAGAAAGAAAAGCTATTTTATTTTCTAAGGCCAGTACCCGGCGTCCAAGGGCGTCGTTAAAGAAATCCAGGTGTCCAATTCCAAGGTCTTGGCCCTGGTAGACCAAGGTCTGCTCTATTAGGATTGGTGGCTCGCTACCCCAACCTTTTAGGGAACGCGCATGAGATGGTACTTACGTCTTCAGTGGATCCAAGTGATTATTATTTTCAAGTATATGCTTTAGCAAAGTTTCTAAAGTTTAAAGAGTTTTCAAAAAGTTCAAGAATAGCTAAAGTTTCAAGTTGAGCCAAGAAAAGTAAATTGAGATTTATTAATGCTTGAGTATGCATGTTTTGAGTTATACATGTTCTTAGTTTTCTTTCAAGCATATAAGTATCTCATATGAATTTCATATTGATCAAGAAGCATGTTTGCACATTTCGAGATTTTGTGAGCTAGATAGTACTTACTAAGCTTTTTGCTTACTAGTTGCATTTCTTCTTACTGCAGATAAAGGTAAAGGCAAGCAATTCTGAAGGAAGGCGACGAGGCGGTGCTGAGTAAAGTGTGTGTGGTGGCTGATTTTGGAGAGATCCTTGAGACGAGACAATTTAGTCATTTGAATTACAATGTTTTAGTTTATTTAAATTTCAAGTTCTTGCTTTATGGAGTTTAGCGAACATTTAAGCTTTGGATAGTTTTACATGCTCAATTTCTTAGAGTAAAGATTCCATGTCATTTTATTTAGCATACATATCCTTATGATTGCATTGGATGAGTAGAAGTGTGAGTAGTTTGAAATATTGATACTTTGTTAGAGAAATAGATGCATGTGCTAAGATAGTATTAATTTCCCTTTGAATCAAGTTTTTATTGCTTAAGTACGTCTAGAAAAGTTGCTTTCTCATTTGATAATGCCTTAGGGATGTTTCAGAATTTTGTGTGATGAGTTTCAATGGTTAGAAGTTAAGTTTGGTACAAACTCTAGCTTAAAGTCTATGTAGATTTTTCATAACTTGTTAAATTCCGCAAAAGTCCTAATTTCAAGTTTATGGATTCGTTTTGATTGGCTAAATTGTTTAGAAATCTGGCATAGAGTATAGAAATGGTGTCATGATTTTATATGGCTCGAAACTATATGATTGGTGGGCTTTTGAAGCAAGTTTCGAAACCTGAATTTTCAGATTTCAGGCTTATCAGTCGACTGGTACAGTATCAGTCGACTGATACCCGTAAGCTGAGTTGGGCGAGGCAAGTTTCAATAAGTATTTTCTTACGAGTTTTTTTGAGAAAGAAAGTGTGACATGATATCATGCATGACTATTTAAGTTAGAATATCATTTTTAGATAGATTAAAAAGAAAAAAAAAGATTTCCGCATTTTTAGTCGTGCATTAGAAGTCGAGAAGTAGACAAAAGTAACGATCCGTCTAAGGCAGAGAAGGCGGGTCGCTACAGACGATCTCCTTGAGGTATAACTGAGCTAGCTGTTCCATGGAATAGGAGATCCTGATAGCTAGGAAGTGGGCAAACTTAGTCAATCTGTCAACTATTATCCAGATCGTATCATATCCATTTGTTGTTCTGGGTAGTCCCACTATAAAATCCATGGAAATATCTTCCCATTTCCATTCTGGAATCTGGATAGGCTATAGAACTCCTCCTGGTCTCTGATGTTCTGCCTTGACCTTTTAGCATGTCAGACAGGTACTGACATATCTGGCGATGTCTCTCTTCATCCCAGGCCACCAAAAAGGTCCCCTGAGGTCTTGGTACATTTTGGTGGAACCAGGATGCATCGCGTAAGGAGATCTATGTGCGTCCTCTAGGATATTCCTTCGGAGCTCTTCTTGGTTCGGAACACATAAGCGGTCACCGTAGTACAGTGTCCCATTATTTGATAGGCAAAATTCTCCATTTTCGGCTTCTGCTATCCCCTGTTTGATTTTCTGAAGGTCAGGATCTTGATCCTGTGCTGTCTGGATGTCTTTAATCAGGGTGGACATTAATGTCAAAGTGGAGAGCTGCCCAACTAAAATTTCCAATCCGAACTCTGATAACTCTTTCTGAAGGGGCTGTGACATCGTGGACAAAGCTAGTAGGGTGACACTAGATTTTCTGCTAAGTGCATCTGCCACCTTATTAGCTTTACCTAGATGGTAGAGGATGTCAATGTCATAATCCTTGACTAGCTCAAGCCACCTGCGTTGTCTCATGTTCAGATCCTTCTGAGTAAAGAAATACTTTAGACTCTGATGATCTGTGAAAATCCTACACTGAGCTCCGTATAAGTAATGCCTCCAAATCTTGAGAGCGAACACTACTGCAGCTAGCTCAAGGTTGTGGGTAGGGTAATTCTTCTCATAATCCTTGAGTTGTCTAGAGGCATAGGCAATAACCTTGCCATTCTGCATCAGCACTACTCCAAGTCCTAATTTAGACGCATCGCTATATATGTCAAAGCTGTCAGTGGTCTCTGGAAGAGTCAGGATGGGAGCACTAGTCAATCTTCTCTTTAATTCTGTAAAACTGTTCTCGCAGTCCTCTGTCCACTAAAACTTTCTGTTCTTTCTGGTAAGAGCTGTAAGTGGGGAGGCTATTCTGGAGAAATTCTCTACGAACTTCCTGTAGTAACCGGCTAGACCCAGAAAACTTCTGATCTCACTGGCATTCTTCGGTCTGATCCAGTTACTTACTGCTTCTATTTTGCTGGGGTCTACCATTACCCCTTCCTTGGAGATAATGTGACCTAGAAAAGACACCTGATCAAGCCAGAATTCACATTTTGAGAATTTTGCATACAGCTGGCTCTGCTGAAGGATCTGCAATACTGTCCTGAGATAAGAATGTCATCAATGAAGACGATGACAAACTTATCTAAGTACTCCCTGAATACTCTGTTCATGAGGTCCATAAATGTCGCTGGAGCATTTGTGACCCCAAAAGGCATGACTACAAACTCGTAGTGCCCATATCTGGTTCTGAAAGCTGTCTTGGGAATATCACCCTCTCTGACTTCGACCTGGTGATAGCCGGATCTCAAATCTATCTTTGAGAAGACGGTGGATCCCTTTAGCCGATCGAACAAATCATCGATCCTGGGTAGAGGGTACCGGTTCTTGATGGTGACTAGATTCAGAGCTCGGTAATCTATACATAGGTGCATGGACCCGTCTTTCTTCTTCACGAACAACACTGGAGCTCCCCATGGTGAATGACTAGGGCGGATGAAGCCCTTGTCGAGTAACTCCTGTAGTTGTTCCTGAAGTTCTTTCAATTCTGCTGGAGCCATACGGTATGGTACTTTTGAGATCGGATTTGTACCCGGAATGAGTTCGATATCAAATTCAATCTCTCTGTATGGTGCTAGGCCTGGTAGCTCATCAGGGAAAACTGCTGGGTAGTCGCATACCACTCGGACCTCTTCTAGCTTTTGGTCCTTCTCTTGCGTGGTATTGACTACATGTGCTAGAAATCCAGTACATCCAGTATTCAGCAGTTTTTGTGCTTTCATGGCTGAGAGAAATTTCCTGGCCTTCTTCTTTGGTTCTCTGATGTATTCAAACCGCTCTCCTGCATCTGGTTGGAATACGACTTTCCTTTTTCGGCACTCTATGGAAGCGCCGTATTTGCTCAGGAAGTACATCCCAAAAATGACATCATAGTCGGACATATTCAGTATTACCAGATCACAGTAAAGCTCTCTGCCTGAAATGCTGACTGGTATGGCACGGAGCTAGAGCGTAGATGCCATGATGTCTCCGGAGGGCAGAGTAGTCAGGAACTGACCACTAAGTACATTTGGAGGTACTGCTAGTTTTTCGGCGAATGTCCTGGATACATATGAATGGGTTGCCCCAGTATCGAAAAGTACAGATGCATGCAGGTTTAAAATACTAATCTGACCTGTAACAACTGTAGAGGCAGTGGCTACATCCTCTCTGGTCAGTGAGAAAACCTGTGCATTGGTAGTTGCTGGTGGAGCTTCTCATCTGCCTTGACTGATCTGAGGACCCTCTAGTGCAGTCTGCATCAGGTGAAGCTGGGCCGGCTTACCTCCATACTGAATAGGCTGTGGGGGAGGTACGTTGGCCTTGTTAGGGCATTGCTTGGCCATATGCCCTTCCTGACCACAGGTGTAGCACC
The DNA here is from genome assembly GCA_024364735.1 of Boesenbergia rotunda. Lineage (NCBI taxonomy): Eukaryota > Viridiplantae > Streptophyta > Magnoliopsida > Zingiberales > Zingiberaceae > Boesenbergia > Boesenbergia rotunda. The sequence continues at coordinate 888,447 of JAGFNQ010000065.1, read as the reverse complement.
CTCGTGTGCCCAGGCGGCAGACTCCTGAGTGCTGTCTACCACACGTGGAACAGGTGGGATACTTGGTTTGCTTGTTGGCTGGCTCCCCTTTTGGATTGTTCCACTGCTTTCTTTTGCCTTGATTCTTTCATTTCCAGTTAGAGTTGGAGCCCTGGGGTTTCTGAGTTCCTGTGCTACTGCCTTGGCCCTTATTCTCTGTCACGACTGTCTTCTGCTGCTGCATGCTGTTCAAGTAATGCTCGGTGATCAGAGCACTGCTCACTAGTTCTTCTGAGATTTGCGGCCTATGGATACAGCTGGCCACATTCAGTGCTATCTCTGGCCTTAGCATTTTGAGCATTATCCTGACTCGCTCTCGTTCGGTGCTGACTAATTCGGGACACAGACATGCCAACCTGTTGAATCTCTTCACGGCTTCCTCTACTGATAGGTTGCCCTGCCGAAATTCTGTGAACTCGTCGTAGTGGCGGTTTGTGACCCGCATGTGGAAGAACTCTTCAAAGAACTCCTCTTCAAAGCTAGCCCAGGTCATCTGATTGACTGGGCGTTTTATCTTGATACGCTCCCACCACATACGTGCGTCTCCGGCTAGGCAGAAGGAGGCGCACTTCACTTTCTCATGCTCTGGCCAGTCTAGGAGCTCCATGGTACTCTCTAGGGTCTTGAACCAAGCTTGGGCATCCCATGGTTCACTGGTGCCTGAGAAGGTCTCTGGCTTGATCTTCTGCCATTGGATCAGATAAGCTTCCCTTTTTGCCCCTGTTGCTGGGGCTACTGGCATGTCTGGTGGGACTGGCGCCACAGGTGGAACCTCCGTCACTATCGGCGTCTCCACCTGGGGCTCTGGGGTAACAGTGGGAGTAGCCTGCTGATTAGCTGTTAGAGCAGCAATTACTTGCTGCTGTTCTGCTACTTGTCTCTGTAGTTGTGCTACTACCTCTGTCAGGTCCGCTGGAGGCACTGAGTGGTCTGCCTCCTGCTGAGGTTCAGTAACTGGTGCTCTCCTAGCTGAGCGTCCTCTTTCCATTATCGAAAATAGAAGAGGGTCCTACAGTTCATATTTCAGTTCTAAAAACATGCTATCAGGTATAAACTGAGGTATTAAACATGCTTCCGTTAAATGCAAACAAGAACTGACTAGAAAACAGATAGCATGAATAACATGTAACTACTATAATTCTGAAAGCAAGAAAATATAGTAATGTGAGAGATACTCTTACTTGGAAGCTGCAGGTCTGATGCTGAAGTGTGTGAGGAGGAAAGATGGAACTTGCTCTGATACCACTCTGTAACGACCCGCCTTCTGGTACTAAGCTTCAAGGCGGATCGCTACTACTAACTAGCTGATTACTGATTTCTACTAATTTTAAATTAGCTGGGAGAATTTTAAAAATTCTTATTTCACTATTTACTGAACTAACAATTCATAAACATGTTGAGAGTACTAACTAGCCCAAAATAAAGCCAAACTTTTATTTTATTACCTTGGCAGGATTCGATCCCCCAACCTCTGCGTTGCATAGCTAAAGTATTAACCAGCTGCTCTACACCAGTTTTGTTTTACACAGTATCAGTCGACTGCTATATGCCAGTCGACTGGTCGGGCCATAGAATGTTTCTTTGCCCGATACCAGTCGACTGGTATTTTCCCAGTTGACTGGTAGTTCTGAAATTCCAGTTTTTAGATTTCTAGATTTTATCAAACTTGAGCCACAATGTACCAAAATCATATCTAACAAGTAGAATGACATAAATAAAGTTCCACAACCATTCTAGGGCATTTATTACACGTTTTTGGAGGGTTTCCAGCATGTATAGCAACTTAGAAATCACAAAAATGACATGTAAAAGCATAACATGAATGTGCCAAGTTTGTATCAACTTCTTATTGAAACTATTCAGTATTCCTACCTAAAGGCATCCTTAGCTACTACATGTCATTCCATATGGTGCATTAATCTTAGAACAAACATATCTTAAGTATTTAGCATGAAGATCAAAAGTATCAAGTTCTTACTCCTAAAGCGTAAACATGGGTCTAAATTACCCTATCACAAGTAAATGACTCATGACATCCAAGCATTCACAAAACCAATATTAAGTCAGGTAATTAAACTACTTCAAGCATACTAGGCACCACGAATACAAGTCTAATTAAATTCATACATGGTTCACATAATTTATTGCGGAATAACTAAAGAAGCATAATAAAGACTTTCTATGCTTTGCAAGTTCCGAAGACTTTTATTCCAACTCCACCATCACACACACTTTGCATCAAGCCTGCCGCCTCCGCTACTAGTGCTTTTCTTTACCTGTATCTGCAGTATAAGGAAATGCAAACTAATAAGCATAAAGCTTAGTAAGTACCATCTAGCCTCACAAAACTATGAAAACTCGAATTATGCTTTTGTAAAACATGCTATGCACATACATGCTCATATCCATAAGTAATCATGCTAGGCTCATGCTAAAATACATATCATAGAATGTCATGGCATATAACTGAGACATGACACATACTGAACTAAAACTAAGAAGTAAGCTATAGCATGACATACATATCTGAACTGGAACTGAAACTAACTAACATAAAACTAACTATTAAATTCACCACATGCTAATATGAATTTCTGAAAACTAAATACATATAGTAGGTGAAAATAATAATCAACCGCTGTGGGCCCGGCAATGTACCAACTGTGCGCGCATCCCTAATAAATCCGAGGTAACAAATCCTGAATCCATTAGGTTCTACTAGGTTATCTAAACCTAGGAGCAACTAGGAGCCCATCCCATACTAGGTTATCTAAACCTAGAGGCAACTTGGAGCCTATCCCTGGACCGAAGTCCGGTACAATGCCAACTGAAAATAAAATAGTCCTTTATACTTTTCTTTCCTTTTTTGATTCTTGCTTTTACTAGGTTATCTAAACCTAGGGGCAACTAGGAGCCCATCCCGTTGGACCTTGGTCCCGATCATAAACTGAAGCAAGAATTTCTATTCTTTAATGCTTTCTATAGCAATAACTGAACTAAACAATTTAACAAACACCTAACGTGCTTCATGACCCAAAACTGAAGGGTCACACAACGTGTTTGTTCATAATTTACGATTTCTAATCGTAAAACATACATACAAGGAAATAAGGCATATGAAAAAGCAACCGAAAGTACTTATACTGTAGGTGAGGGATACTTACATCCTGCGCTTGTTCTTACGACTCTAAAGCGTAGGTTTTTGGGAAAAGGAACGATCCTTAGAGTTTCGGAGAGCTTCTAACGGAGAATTCTTCCTCGGAGAGATTCCCTAACGTAGCCTCCTTCTTAAATCCTTTGGATCTTCCCTTGGTTCGCGCGCGCGGGAGAGAGGGCGAGAGGAGAGGTCGCGTGCGTGAGGGAGGGCGTCAGCGTCGCTGGGTTGGGAGAAAATTAACCTAAAACTCGTAACTCCCTCTTTTATACTTATGGGGGCGAATTTAACTAATTCTACCTTATCTATTGTTTCCCTTAATCTATTTCAACAAAAGCAAACCATCCCACTTGGTCAGCCCATTCTCCTCTCACTGGAAAGGTCTAGGGTTTAAACCCCTCTTATTTCTTTTTACTGCACATTTTATATTTATTCCTTTTTGCCTTATTTGTCCATGGAAAAATTCTACAAAATATCCATAAATTCAGAATAAATTCTAGGATATTTCTAAAATTAGGTTTGAGAAATTTCGGACGTTACAACCTAAAATCAAGAATTTTGAAAATACAATTTGTAACTCATGTAAACAAGGCAAACAAACTAAGTTGACTCATAAACCAACCCAATCAGACTTAACCCAAACCACACTTGAGCTCCTACACCTTGACCTATTTAATTTCTAAGGAATTTAACCAAGGTCAAATTGACTCCACACTATTTGTTAAAACCTTAGAAAAAGATATTTTTATTGCACAAATTTATGTTGATGATATAATATTTGGATCTACTAATTCTAATTTTCTAAAAGAATTTGTCAAAATCATGGAGAGCGAATTTGAAATGAGCTTGGTAGGTGAGCCTAACTTTTTCTTAGGGCTACAAATAAAACAAACTAGAGATGGTAATTATGTTCACCAATCCAAGTATGCTAAAGAATTAATAAAGAAATTCAAAATAGATAATTCTAAAAGCTTAAGTACCCCTATGGCAACTAATGTTAAAATTGATAATGACCCTGAGGGTAAACCAATTGACTTAAAATTATACCGGAGTATGATTGGTAGCCTACTATACTTAACTACTAGTAGACCTGATATCTTATTTTCTATAGGAATGTGTGCTAGATACCAAACCTATTCTAAGGAATCCCACTTAGCAGTCCTAAAATGAGTTCTAAGATACATTAAGGGTACCCTAAATGTAGGGATTTGGTATCCTAGGACATCCACTATTGAACTATCAGGATATTCTGACTCTGATTATGCATGTTATAAATTAGATAGAAAGAGTACAAGTGAAAGTTGTCAGTTGTTAGGAAATAGTCTAGTCAGCTGGTGCAGTAGAAAGCAACACTGCGTAGTCTTATCCACAATCGAAGCAGAATATGTTACCCTAGGAGAGTGTGTGGCACAACTTTTATGGATGATGCACACTCTTAAGGATTTCCAGCTAGACTACACCCAAACTAAAGTGTTCATTGACAATATTAGTTCAATCAATTTAATTAAGAATCCAATTCAGCACTCCCGAACCAAACATATTGAAGTTAAACATCATTTTGTAAGGGATCATGTAGCCAGGGGTGAAATAGTACTTATGCATGTGGACTCAACATCCAATTTAGCTGATATTTTTACCAAACCCTTATCTGAATCTGAGTTTAGCTTACTAAGAAGACAGTTAGGATTGTGCTTAGTAGAATATGATTTTTTTGTTGTTTTCAAAAATCCTTTCTATTTTTCACATTTTTAAATTAGAATTTAAATATTTTTTCAATATCATTTCCTTTATCAAGTTATTGAAATTTAAAATGATTTTTCGACTTAGATTTTTTCAAAAATCTTACCCCCCTTTAAAACTAGGGTTTTTGCGCAAAATAAACTTAGCTTAGGCCTTAACCCTAGAACTGCATGCACCTATAGATCTATAAGCCAACATCTGACAAGCACCTTAGGGTACTTTGATTGATAAACTAGACTAGGTTGAGATGCTTAGGTCTATGTTTTGATTGAAGATGCTTTAAGTCAGTGCATTAGCAGTAATTGGGGCAATAAATACAAATTGAACAGCAATCCAGTTAAGTGTTCAAGTTTAGAAAATCTAACTTGATCAGATCACTTAACCTGACTAACACTAGTGAAAACTACTATTTTATAATAGTTAGTAAGTAGCTAACTAGGTTAGACAGGACACGAAAAAATTTAGATTAATTGATTTGGTCCTTTTTCTTGCTTGAATTCACTAGAGTTGGTTCAATACAGATTTACAATTTCTTTTAACTAACTCTAATTTGAAATTGACTTCAATGCTTATTTTTTTGATATATGGCAAAGGGGGAGAGAAAAGAAGGAAATTTTTTTCAATAAGTAAAGTAAAATTTCTATGTGCTTCAAAAAATCTCAAAATTTTCTAGATAAGTTCAAAATTTTTCTAAATAAGTTCAAAATTTTTCAAAGTAAGTTCAAAATTTTTCTAAGTATGTTCAAAATTTTTCTAAGTAACTTCAAAAATTTCTAAGTGCATCCTTTTGCAAATATTCCTACATAGAATTTTCCTTAGTAAACAAAATTTGTCTATGCAAACACCTTTTTGGAATTTTTTTTCGCAAATGTTTCTAAGGGAAGATTTTCTTAGTGAACAAATTTTTACAAAAACTTGTTAATGATTTTTCCAAGTAAAAATGTTTTTGTGCATAAAACATTTTCCAGGTAAATTTTTCTAAATGTGTAAAAATTAAAACTTTTTAAGGGAAATTTTGGCAAAGTAAATTTTTTTTGCAAAGCCTTTTTAAGCAAATGTTTTTTTAACAAAATTTAGGCTTACAAAACTTTTCTAAAATGGAAAATAGTCTAAGTATAAGAAGGTTTTGTGGGTACAAATACTTTTGCTCTAGTTTGAAAAACACTTAGTCAAAAACTTAAAGCACTTAGATGTTTTACAAAAACTATGTATCATTGAAAGTTTCAGGGGGAGAATATTTATTTCAGGGGGAGCAAATTAACTATGTTTATTCAAGTATTTCTTCAAATCTTGTCTGTTAGATGTGCTTAAAATGGTTTTTAACTTAACGTTTTTTAACCGTGTTGCCATAAATCAAAAAGGGGGAGATTCTTGGTGCTGGAAGCACCAAGTCAAACCTATGTTTTGATAATGGCAAAGGGTTCAGATGTTAAGGTTTTGTTGTTATCTAACAAGGCTAATCAAGTGTCTAGGTAAAGTCCTAGGTACACTAGGCAATAAGTCCTGGTTCTTAGAATTGGGCATTAAGTCCTAGCCACGGGCCGAGCAACTAAGTCCTGACATAAGGTTGGGCACTAGGACTTGGTGAGTAAAGCTGGGCACTAAGTCCTGGTCGTGGACTGGGTATCGAAGACCTGGTGAGTGAAGTTGGACACTAAGACCTGGTGAGTGAAGCTGGGCACTATGACCTGATTCGGGGGATTGGGTAAAAGTCCAACCGGAGGAGTCGGTTGGCAAATAGGTAAAATCTCCTAAGAGGAGTAGGTGAGGACTCGTTCCCCGTGGAGGAAACATTAGGAGTCGGTTCGACCTAGGGTTCCATGTGGGAAGCCCATGTCAGAATCAAGACAGCTCAGGTTATAAATCATGATTAAATCTATCTTATTTGTATGTTTCATGTGTTTTGGAACTAAACCTGGTTGCAGGAATAAAGGGATGGAGGTTTCTACTCCCAGGCGCCTCAATGGAGTGAGGCGCCCCACTGGGCTAGGCGTCTGTGTTGAGACAAGTGTCCCAGACAAAGGGTGAATTCCATCCACTTCGAAGCAAGGCCTCAAGACTAAAACAGAGGCGCCTATGTTAACACAGGCGCCCTGGTTGAGGGGATAAGCGCTGGCCAAGTCTACGGATTGAGGTTCGCGTAGAGAAGGCCACGTGTCAGGCGCCCCCTTCAACACAGGTGCCCCAGGTACAACTATATAAAGGGATTCACCCCCTTGGCTTCAACAACAATTGCTTTCTACGCATTCATTCAAGCACTCTGCTCCGACAAGCTCCGTGCTCATGATTACAGCGTCAACGATGACCCGCGGCTTCGGCATTCCATAATCTTCTGGTCGTCGGTATAAATTCTTTTTGTTAAAGTGCTGTAATTGTTTTTAATTCTATATTCGGAACTCCAACTTGTAATCATTTTACGAAAATATAGAATTACCCATTGTAAATGGTCAAGGACCATGGGCCTTGGAGTAGGAGCCGACTACGACTCCGATCCAAGTAAAAAACAAAAGCGTTAGCGATTGTTTTTGCTTTTTCGCTGCACAATTTCTCTAAGTATTTTGAAAAATTTAACGATCGATATTCATCCCCCCTCTATCGATTCAATCCGATCCCACATGTTCTTGGCCCGCTAATGGATCCAAACCCGATCCATTAATGGAGATCCATTCCACTAAAGGATCACATTGAACTTCCTCACCAACCCCCATATTTTCATATGGCTCCACCTATTATGAGTCGTCCATCTCCCCGTGTTTAAGATATCGAATGCCCAATAATTAATTTAAATTACTGACAATTAAATTAATTATCCTCTTGATCCTTGATTAGTACCACTCAACCTTTTCATCATGTCGGACCATAGTCCACTTGCAAGATTTGACATGACGATCCTTTTGAGCTCACCAAGGGGGCATCATCATCTTGACTCACCAGGATACGGATTTCGTCAATAATCAACGACACACCATATAATTAATATTATTTCCCAATTTACCAGGCCTATCGATTTAACGAAATAAATCTCACTCATTGGTAAGTCAAAGAAATAATGATTAATTATATGTGCTCGTTTTTATTTCGGGATTAAGAGATCGTACTCCATAATATATATCCGAGGTCTAATCCAATTTATGAAGTCAGTACAAAATTGGATGACCTTTCTTTTGGTCCTACTCAATGCACACATAGGGATGGCAATTTTCCCCGCGGATTTGGATATCCGCGGGGAAAATCCGAAACGGGGTGGGTTTGGGGAGGTATTATTGGGTTTGGATTTGGGTTCGGGGATTTTTAAAAATCCCCGAAATAAATTGGGGCGGGTATGGGGATGCTATCTCCATCCCCGAACCCGCCCCGATATCTTTAATAATAATAAAATATTAATAATTATTAAAATAATTCAATAATATTAATATTAAAGATGTGTAAAAACCCTAATGAGTATCGCTCACTAGTCACTCGCCGCTTCCCACAAGTTGGAAATCCGATTGTTTTTACAACCATGCTTGGGAAATCCTTTTTTTTTTAACTTGGAAAAAAATGGATATTTCAAGTGGGGATGGGGACAGGGATGGAGATTTACTCCCCGCGGGTTCGGGGACGGGGATTCCCCGATTAAGTAGAGGTGGGGATGGGGACGGGTTCGGGGATGGAGATTTATTTCGGGGACGGGTATGGGGACGGCAAACCCGTCCCCGACCCGCCCCATTGCCATCCCTATGCACACAAAGTGCACTAGTGTAATTCTTTGGTTAAGACAAACCACACCTAATTACACTACAACCATCCCGATGGTTTGCCCAACTCCATCTCGGTTGTGAGCCTCTTTCTTATACTTCTGCAAGGAACTCGATAACATGATCTTCTGTGCAACACCATGCACCATGTTATCTATAATGCAAAGTATGAGACATGTTGTGCACATACTAATATAAATATGCACTATATGATTTTGTGTTTCTCTTTAAAATGTAAATGTATTTTAACCAAAAGCAAGGCTTTTAGTATACATCCTAACAATCTCCCACTTATACTGAATGACTTTGCTGTTTTCAAAATGCCATACATCTGACCCCTAGATCCTTCACATGCCTAAAAGCTCTCGCTACCAAGGCCTTAGTGATAAGATCTCCCTAGGCCATTCTCTGATGTAATCTAGGCAACAACAGCTATTCCTTACCAGGGTGGTACTTGCGCTCTTTGTGTTTACTTGCCTTATGGACTCGTGATTCCTTCGAGTTTGCAACTGCACCATTTTAATCACAACAAAATGTGATAGTCCTGAGCAAACCAGGAATCACATCAAAGTCCATCTTGAGGTTCTTGAACCATGTAGCACTTTTGGCTGTCTGAGAGACTGCCAACCATCCAACTTCTATGGTAGAGTTTATCATGCAGCCGCTGCACGACACTCTCCCATACTATGGTTCTACCTCCTAAAAGTAAACACAAAACCCTAAGGAATACCTATATTTGCCCTTTATCTTGATTGGAATACTGTATCCATATAACCCACAGAATATTGATCTGCCAGGTAAACTAGCATATAGTCCTTAGTTCTTTTCAGGCACTAATATATGCTTTTACCGCAATCCAATTTCCTTGGCCTGGGTTACTCCAATATATGTTAACTATGCCCTTGACACAACAGATATTTGGTCTCGTTTTTAGCATACACGAGGCTTCCTATAGTCGATGCTAAAGGAACCGCCATTACCTACTCTATCTCCTTTGATAATCTAAACATATCTCTTTAGATAAAGTAGCTCCAAAACTGAAAAGTACCAAAATTTCTTGGAGGTATCCATGCTAAAACAAGTTAGGACAATGTCTTGTAAGAAGCTTGGGATAAGCACATCATCCTTATCTGGAGATCCCTTAGATCTTTGATCCCAAAGGATGTGTCTTACTATTCCCAAGTCCTTCATAATTATTTGGACAACCATACCCTTACGTCTGACAATATTCCGTCATTGTTGCCAACTAACAAAATATTATCTACGTATAGTACAAGAATACCACCACGTATCTGTCACATTACCTACATACACAAATCTCATCCGTCCTTTGAACAAATTCACATGACTGGATTTATCTCATCAAAGCAGATGTTCCTTGTCACAGATCTAGGGATCCGGTTCTTGTTCACTAAGGAACCAGTCTATAGACTTTCTAAGAACATGAATCCTTTTAGGTTGACTAACAACCCTCCCACTATGACAAGGTACCCCTTGTGTATCTTCTGTGACACAAGGTGTAGTGTCATGTGGAATTCCCTTTTGTACAGTTGGTACTAAGATTAGAATGCCCCCTTATTTAATTTACTCAGAATAACTCTACTCATGGGCTTGTGGTTTATTTCATAGTCCTTTTCTTAAGAATCAGTTATTCGCACCTACGAATATCCTCTGATCCTTAGGACTACTAAACCACCTTTTGTTTCCTTAGGATAGCCTTATGAACATATGCACTAGATTCCAACTTATCAGTGTCTCTCTTCAGCACATATGCTGAACTACCCATAATCTGACCATGCCTTAGACTAAGCTTTCGCTTAGTCTACATTTCTATGGTTTTAAGAGACTACTGACCTAGATAGAATCAAGCATATTCACCGTCGTATCCAGAGCATATCCCCTTGAACAAATCTGGCTAATTTCAGAGTGACTTATCATCTTCCTAACCATTTCCTTAAGAGACCTTCTTCCTTCCATGTGTTGCACCGTTTTGTTGGGGCACACTGTGGGGACCTGTGCCGTCGATAGAGGGGGGGGGTGAATATCGACCAAAAAAACTTCGTGGAAACTTCGTAAACTTTTCGGTTCGTTCTGGACACGGAGTTAGTAGCACAGCGGAAAACAAAAAGAACGAACAAACAACAAAGTGCACACGGGATTTTTACTTGGTTCCCAACCCCCCAGGGTCAGTACATCCAAGGCCTAAGCACGGGAACGCCCGTCCACTAATGGTCTCCTTTACGATCTTTTCAGAGGCGAAGAAACCCATCTTACAGTGCACAAATTACAATAAAAAAGATGTATAAAATAAATGCGGAATTGTAAATTCAAACCAAAATAAAAGAGTCAAAGACTCGGCCAATCTAGATCTCCGAAGTGCCGCACACTTCCTCCCAGAGCCTCCTTGGTCGCAGAGCTTCACCGTTAGCGCTTTGTCGTCACTTGAAAGACTCAGAATGATCTTGGAATGTTGTGTTGAGCTGAGGAGTTGATAATTACCATTTTGCTAATCAAATTAGACTCTCAAATCCATATTTTGATCCCTTTTTATATGTTTAAGTTTGCATTTACATTAGGTTTCATGAATTATCTCTATTTTAGCTTTGATTGCAAATCCTTGTATATTTAAGATGTTTTGGCACTAAATTTTGAATCTAATTTTTGTAGGCTTGGAATGATCATGGACCAAGATCAGATTGGATCAAACTTGAGCTCAGCCTAGGCTTTAATCAAGATGATCAAGCATTGAATTAATATGGGTCATCCAATCAACAAACGGTGAGATCTGAGCCATCCATCAGCTTCTTGTCAATCTGAGCTCAAGATAGACTTAATCAAGACCGCAGATCAAGATCTGAAAGTTTGGGCCAAATCAGAAATCATCTGACCGTTGGATCAAGCTTAAGAGGAGTCTAGACCACCCATTCAAAAGGAAGGGTAATCTGAGCCATCCATTGCAGATCTGACCGTTGGATGAGGCGAGGATGATCACAGTCGTCCATTTTGAATTGTAGTTAATTAAATCAGGAAATATCTTCGCCCGAGCTCGTCGTTGTAACGCCCGCCCCTTACCGTTAAGGCGGCGCGTTACCTTTTTCCTACTTAACTTATATTATTGCATATGATTCAAAAACATTGCAGTGGAAATAAAACATAAATATAATCATATGCAAAGGAGAAGGAGTGTAAATATTAATCATGTAACATCTAATAACATCCATACTTAAATAAACTCCAAAAGAACTAGCAAGCATCATGCATAAATAGCAACATATGTCTTATTAGAAATAAGAACTAAGTCCTTAAAGTGGATCGATCAGTCAAGTCACCACCACACACATTAGCCCTTCCTGCAGCTGCCCATTCCTCAGAAATTTCTATGTTGCTCTGCAACATAAGCAAACAAACTATAAGTATAAAACTTAGTAAGCTCTTTCCTACTCACTAAATCCATACGTCACATGCATTTGAGAGACATATAACATCTTATGCATAACATAAAAATACATAAGGCATATAAACATATGAAGGCATATAAACATAGAACATATGCATTGTAAAAACATTTAGGATGCTCTTTAGAAAATATAGTAAATAATACTTTAAAATCATATACATCATCTTCTTTGGGGTCCCCGGCTTTGTACCCATTCTTTCTTTTGCACGCATACCCCTATGTAGGATGCGAGGTAGCTAATCCCGACCTACAGGGGTCTACATTCTAGGCTTACTATCTTTCAGCCTAGGGACAGCTTCGGTAGTCCAGAACCGTAGATCTTTTCAAGACCCGGTACAAGCCATTCTTTAAAGTAAAATACATATATGCATTCTTTTCTTTTCTTTCTTTCTTTCATATAGAACATGCATTCCTTTCTTTCTTTCTTTCTTTCATATTTCATGTACTATAGACATTCAATCATTCATAATCATAAGCATACTTTCATATATAGAACATGCATTCTTTCTTTCTTTCATATTGCATGTACTATAGGCATTCAATCATTCATAAACATAGGCATACTTTCATGGCGTAATCATTAGCATAAATAGCAAGACATGGAAGGACCTTTCTTTTAACACATGTAAGTGAAGTAACCATCATGCTAGTTTCATCAATACATCATACTTATAACATGCTTGTCTTAATTAAGGCAATATGTTAGTTTAATCTTTCTTTTCTCATCTTAATACATGCTGGCCAAAACTTCATATCAAGGATATCATAGCATAAGAGTCATATAATTATGGAAATAAAAACATACATTATATAAGAGGTCATTTACAAGTACACTGGTAGTCTAGACTTCACTAAACACTAGTTTAGGTGCATGAATTGTACTTGAACTTATTCTTAGCCTTTATTCTAGTAATTGGCCAAAATTCAAAGTATGTATAACATGGTATAAAAGTTCATATAACATGTAAACAAAAACATATTTTACCATTAAGGTCATATACAAGCATAAAGGTAGTCTAGGCTTCATTAAACACTAGTTTAGGGGCATGCTTTGTACTCGAACCTATTCTTAACTCCTATTCTTGTAATTTGTCGAAACTCACAGTAGGGATTTCATAGCATAATCATTCACATAACATGGGAATAAAAGCATATTTTTCATAAGAATTCATTCACAAGTGCAAAAGTAGTTTGTATTTCACCAACCACTAGTTTAGGTGTATGATCTAGAGTTCTACTTGGATTATCATGCATATATGTACATGTAACATTTTTCTAAACATCAATACATAGAATGAAGCATGAGTTTAGGCTCAAACAACTTAGATAAGGTACTGACCCTAAGGTATAAATTATTTTCATCATGAAATAAAACACCCAATCACATCCATATCACTTGATTTAACTATAACTTCATGAAGGTCTATAAAAATCTGTTTTAAGGCATAATTTAAGGTCCCTTGGTCGAATGTTACAGGGGTCCCTTAGCATAGATTCCACAAAATTTCTTGGCCTAAAACATTTATATAGCAAGGAAACAATCATTAGAACAATAGTCTACTTCATGCATCAACATTTATCCATTTCATGACTTGGCCGAATTCTTCCAAGTCCTTTACATCATGGAGGGCATTCAAACACCATGTATCCATCATATATTCATTACAAAAAGGTAGTAACAATTTCATGAACTCTTCCTTTAAGTTTTTGGACATAGAAAAGGGAGTACCCCTTTATGGCCAAAACTTCCCTCAAGGTTTTCTTCCATTTTCTTTCACCCAATATCACAAGCAAACATAAAAATCATAAAAAACACATAAAAAGCCATTATGTTGCAGGTGAGGGAGTCTTACCACTTGTGCTTATGTTCCCAAAAGATCTCCAAATTTTGGAGAAGAAAAGACCTCTTAAACTCTAGCAATCCTCTTGTTCTTCTCTTCTTTTCTTCTTTCGGTTTCTCTAGGTTTGTGATTCGGTTTTGGGCTGCAAGGGGCTCTAGAATTTCGGTGAGGAAGAGGAGGAAGGAGAAGAGTTTGGTGGAGAGAAAAGGGAAAGGTTTCTTGGTCGAAATGCATTAGGCATTTCCTCCTCTTCATGACCATTTATGATGAGTAAAGAGGCAAGCACCTCTTTAATGGTGTCTCTTCAATTTTTTTGTGTCTCTTCATCTTCTTTCCCACTTATCTACAATTCCCCATCCTCTTCTAATAGCACTCCCTTGCTAGGTGAATTGGTTACATGAATATTCTTAAGGCTTTGCTTTCCTTTGAGGTCCAAGGTTCAATCCTTGGCACCTCCTTTTCTTTTTGCTTTCTTTTCCTTTTTATTTTCTTCAAGCCCATGTAACCAAAGCCCAACAAGAGAATGCTACCCATTTAGTTCATATACATGCATATTCATATCATTATTCATTCATTCATGTGCATGATGTCAAGCATAATATTAATGTAGCATATAAACATAATTATCGCACTCATTCACCATATATCAAGAAGGTGCTTAGTATCTTCTTTATTCGAAATTTCCCCCTTTAAATTCATAATTTTATTCTTGGCCACATGTTCAATTATTACATCGTTCTAGAGGAAAATTTGGGACGTTACAGTCGTCGCCCAATCACATAGTTTCTTCCCTGTTTCGAGTTCTTCAGTTTCTTCATCGATTTCTTTGCTGTTTTCTTCTTCGATCGCGCGACCAACATCAAGTCTGAGTTTGTTTCCAAGGTTTCAGATCAATGAGGTAGAATTTTTGTTTAGTTTGCATTCAATTTTGTCACTGAGAGGAGCTCAGGGGATGGTTTCGCCGGAGTTCCGTTCCACTGATCGCTTCCATTGATCGCGACTGTCTTCATCGAGCGGAGAAATCAGAGCAGTAGGAGGGGTTCTCCGAAGGTTACTGAGAGTATCTGGGCGAGATCGACACTCAGCGTATCAAGAAGGAGGAGATCGCGGAGTTTTTCAGCAACTGATCGTTCACTCCGATCAGACAGAGACTCTTCTGATCGGTCGCCAATCCAATCAGAAGAAGACCTGATCGGTCCAGTGACCGATCAGGAAGACCAATATGCACAAGTCAATTGCAAACTGAACTTGGGAGTTCTTCTTCATTGGTTTTTGAGTTCAGAGGTTTCTAGCTCATCCTTTGTGTGATGGCAAAGGGAAGTCTTGACAATGAACTGGTTTGATGTTTAATTTTGGATAACTTTTGGTTTTAAGCACTTAATTCATCAAGTTGTTCTAGTTTGTTTCCATTACACTTCAAGCCAAGTTCTTAAGCAATGTTTTGATCTAGTTTTCATTATTCTGCAATTAGTTCCTTGCAATTAGTTCTCTGTAATTAATTCCCTACATTTAAGTTTAGTTCTTATGTTTCAATTTAATAGTTTGAAATCGAATTGCTTAGTTTTTTCCAATAGGTTAAGAGTAGTTCTTGCAATTTCCTAATTCGCTCCATGCTTTAGCTAAGTTCATTCTATTTCATACTATTATTTCCTTATCGTAAAAACCCCCATTTTACTAGAAAACCCCAAAACATAATAAACGACAACATTCAAGCTTGAATTAAACACTCTTAACTAGTCCTTGGAAAAATACGACTTGAGGCCCCTATACTACATTTAACTTTGTTAGGTAAGGGTTTTCAACTTATAAATATCTAAATTTGAGACTCATTCGTGACACTAGTTATTGGGCAAGTCATCAAATTTTTGGCACCGTTGCCAGAGAATCACTAGTTGAGTTTGTTTAATTTGAGCTTGTATTTATTTTCATACTCTTTGAATTTTTTTTCTTTTTCTTTATCTTTCTATACAGATTTGCTGTCATTTTGTTTGTTTTATGACCAGGACTGCAGGTGGTGATCTAGTTGAGTTTGATCCAGAGATTGAAAGAATAGTCAGAGCTAGGAAGAAATCAAGGAAGAGTTTCAGAAGTTATTGAAAACATTTATATTCATTCAAGCAGTCCCATGGTAGAGTATCAGTATTTTCAGCAGTCTTTTCAGAATTTTCAGCAACCCTATTCGCTATTTCAACAAGGTTTTCAGCAATCTAATCAACAATTTCAGCAAAATCAACCTTGGAATCAGCTAGAATAGTAGTTTCAGCAAAATTTTTAGAATTTTCAACAACCATTTCATCAAAACCAGCAAGTTTATCAAGATTTTCCACAACCCTCACAGCTCTCTCATAATTTTTAGCAGAATTTTCAATCATTCCAGCAGAATTTTCAGTTTCAAAATTTTTAGCCTTTCAACCAACATTTTCAGCAAGCAGATCAGCAATTTCAGAATCATAATTTTCAGCAACATCCACCTTGTTATCAAACTAATTTCCAACAATTCCAACAACCCAGTTGCTCATTTGATCAGCCCCAACAACTTCAATTTTAGAATTCACAGCCTACTTATAATTTTCAGCAGCCTAATGCTACATTTCAAGACCAACAAGAGCCCTATATCAATCAAGGAGACTTTGAGGACTCTAGTGAGCTTAATGCACAACAACAAATGCTTGAGGAGATTATGCAACAAATTCTTCAACAACAACAAATTTTACTACAGCAAGGGCAACAAAAGAATGGTTCCACTCTTCAAGACATTGAAAGACGCATTGAACAACTAGCTAGTGGAATGAATCAAATGCAAGCCCAAGAATCAGGACAATTACCTTCTCAAGCTACTCCAAATCCTAAGGGGAATGATTATGCGATAACTTTGAGGAGTGGGGAAATTATTTCAAATCTAGATGTTCAAAGTGCCGATTTTTCTGAAAATTTTTTAGCAACCTATTTTTCATCTCAAATCAGTCCCGAAATTGATTCTACATCAGTTGGTTGTGACCCTAGTTCAAGCCTAAGTACTTCTTCTGTTGATCTTGCAATTTTGATGGAAGAAGAAGAAGAAATCAGTAAAATTAGGGTACCTACAGCAGCTAAACCTACCGAAATCCCTGCTCAAGACTCATTTTCAAAAATTTCAGCTCAAGTGGAGGAACCAAGGGTCCCTTTACCCTTCCCACAGCACCCCAAAGAGGTTCCTTCTATCATTAACATGGGTATTTTAGATGAGGTTGTTGAGGCAGAATTATTTGCTGATAAAGTTTCATTTGGTATTCACAGAGGATGTTTTAGCTCAGAGGAAGATGAGGATGCATTAGCTACAGAGGAGGCTGAAGATTTGAAGACTGTATCTAATTCACTCACAGTTGGAGATGATTCTATAGGTGTAGGGGATTGCACTGAGCCCCAGGGATCACCTACATTGATTGATATACCAGGAGATTCAGAGGATAGGTTTGAGAGTGTAGGGGATTACACTTAGCCCCAGGGACCACCCATACCTATTGAGCAGACACGGATAGAGTTGAAACCATTGCCAGAACATTCAGAGTATGCTTATTTGCCAGAAAGTGTAGGGACTTGCATGGTGGGAGCAAGGACCCAAGAATCATCTCTTTTAGTTGAATGCCCACCAGAACCTGACCTGAGGTGGAGCCATTACCTGACCCGGAGAAGGCCATAGTTACATCCACGCTTGTAGAACCTTCAGGTATTTTTCAGCATGATAAGGTAAGTATTTCTCCTAATTTTTTAGAAAAACTCATAGAGGTACCTAAGGTTGATTTTATTGGTTGTGATACATTTCTTGATTCATTCTATGTAGAGATTGTTTGTATCTCATTTCTTTCTTACCCTGCATGCGTGCAGGAGGTATTTTCTTTTCATGGTTTTGCAGGGTGTCGTCGACTTCTAGAGTGGGTGCTCCAACTAAATAGCCTCCAACCTCCCGGAAGGACTTCCAAAGAGCATATAGTGGGAGGAGTGGAGTTTACTTTGACTTGTAGCAATTCACCCCGAGAATGGATTTTGTACCTTAATCGTCTCCGACCGCCGGGACATACTTATGCGAAGTTGATGAAGGAGAGAGCAATGAGCTATGATATTGATCATGTGAGGATAGCTCTCTCGACCAACCAAACCACCCCACTACAGAGATGGATGCTACGTCCTATCTACCCAACTTGAAGGGGAGTTGTTCCTTCTTACACTCTCATTCATTTTATATACCATTTTTATGTTTTCTAGCCGTAATTTTTCCTTTACAATGAGTTCTTGATAATAAATGCTTAGGTAGTGTAGAATGAATAAAGAGTCATTGTAGATACCATTTTATCCCTTTCGGCATTTTGTTTCATGCATGAGTTGGAATAAATGTATCTTTCTAGATTTTCTTCATATCATTTTAGAGTCCTTTGAAAGTGAATTAAATTTGGTTGTTAAAACTTAGGATTTGAGCCAATGGATGAAAATTCTTGGATACTTGAGTACTACTTAGTTATGGAGTCTAGATTGATGACTTGAGATGAATTCTTTTTACCTAGTGAGGATTGACCTTATTTTTGAGATACACACATGTGATTGTACTCTAGAACTTGCTTAGGTTCTTTCAAAACTATAATTCTATGATTGGACCACATTTATAGAGGTGAATCATTTTGTTTCCTTTCTCATATCATTTTTGCAATATTGTTTGTTGATCTACTCTATATTCCATTTTCCTTCCCTAATCTTCATGTTCATCATAATATTTTCAATGGACTTGGGTGCCTTGATGTTTCTTGATGTTACTTTGCCCGAGACGGACAAAAGTTTAAGTGTGGGGGAGGTTTTGGTTGTTTTGGATGCTAGAAAAGTGATGCATGAACTTTATTGAGGAATCTATCAAATGTTGAGGATAATGGAGGCATTTGGCAAACAATAAGCAAAAGTGTGCCAATTTGAAGGAGTTGTGTATGAAGTGTGAGTTGCAAGAATTGGGAAGTGAAGGCTTATTCTCACTGCCAAAAAAAAAAAGAAAAGAAAAATATGTGCTCAAGAAGAAGTATTAAGTGGAAAAGAAATTGGAATAGAGATCAATTAAAGGTTGCAATTGGTGTATCAATAAGTGTAGTTGCGTGCCAAGGGGGGTTACAAGAGTTGATAGTGGCAGAAAACAATAAGAACAAGAAAAGTTATCAAGTTGAAAAGCAGAAAAGTTTCATTGAATCAAATATTGAAGACACATTCCAAGTAGTGAACAAAGGATGATCACATTCCATATTATCAAGTTGAAAAGTTTTGAAAGTCTGAACATTTCAGATTGCTGTTATAACTTGCTGAACATTTCAGATTCCATGAGTTGGAACTAGCCACTGCTAAGGATTTGGGGAATGGGCAGTGAGAATGATTGAAAAAAAGAGAAGAAGAAAAAAATAGAATAGCAGTTTAAAAGCAGAAGAAAAAAAAGAAAGAAGAAAAAAAAACATGAAGTGTCAGGAGATGGGGTAGATTTCTGAATTGGAAGATGAGAACAAGGAGTTAGTTTGATTTCAAATGTAGTATTGATTGAAGAGAAGTGAGCCTCGGCTGTTTAGTATCAGACTCTGCTCAGTTTTAGCTTCTGTTGGAGCCCTGATCGGTTTCCAGACCGATCAGGGAGGTGTCTGATCGGTCACTCGGATCGATCAGAAGCAGCCTAGTTCGATCAGAGGAGACTCAGTCCAATCAGAAGCATTCCAGTCTGATCATCCAGAACGATCAAGGAAGCCTAATCGGTCTCGTGACCGATCAGCAGAATTGGCACAGAATGACACACTGAATTCAGTACTATTTCTTGAGGTTTCTCATCCGAATTAGCTGATCCTTACTCACCTTGGTTCTGATATCTATAGGATAATTCAAAAAGAGAGGGCAAAGTGCATTAGGTTACATTTTTGAGTATCCAAGTCTTCCATTTTCTTTACTTTTCCATATTTCCTTATCACGCCATATTTCTTTACTTTCTTTATCATGATTCTTTAGTATCAAAGTTTATTTAATTTCTACTTCATTCTTATCATTTCATATTTCTTTAACTTGTTCAAATAAGCCTTTTTAGGTGTGGATCCAACTCAAGAATGATGGTGGAGAGTAGAGCATAAGCAAGCTTATGGTAGTGCAAGAACCATGATTGTGTTTGAGTGAGCTCCATTTTCATAAAAAATATAGAACTTAAGAAGAGAGCCACTAAAATTTCCCTTGAGAGGATTTGTGAGTTAATTCATCTCAGTTAGTCATGAAGGATGAAGTATACTAAGTTGTTGACTAGGGTCCAGATACTAGTCCATTGAGTTTAGATTTTTGAGAATTGACAACCCTAGGTAATTCCCTTTTAATTGCTTCTAACTATGATTGAGAATAATCTAGGGGGATACATTATTAGTTTACTAGTTAGTTGTGCGAGACGCCCAAGAGCAAGTGTGGGGGAGTTGATTATTACCATTTTGCTAATCAAATTATGTCTCAAATCCATGTTTGATCCCTTTTTATATGCTTAAGTTTGCATTTACATTAGGTTTCATGAATTATCTCTATTTTAGCTTTGATTGCAAATCTTTGTATATTTAAGATGTTTTGGCACTAAAATTTGAATCTAATTTTGTAGGCTTGGAATGATCATGGACCTAGATCAGATTGGATCAAACTTGAGCTCAGCCAAGGCTTTAATCAAGATGATCAAGCATTGGATTAATATGGGCCGTCAAATCAAGAAACAGTGAGATCTGAGCCATCTATCAGCTTCATGTCAATTCGAGCTCAAGATAAAGTTAATCAAGACCGCAGATCAAGATCTGAAAGTTTGGGCCAAATCAGAAATCATCTGACTGTTGGATCAAGCTTAAGAGGAGTCTAGACCACCCATTCAAAAGGAAGGGTAATCTGAGCCATCCGTTGCAGATCTGACCGATCCAAGCTAAGGAGGAGCAGATCCTGAGCATTGATGGAGATCTGGGAAGTTTGTTCCGATCTGAGCTGATCTGACCGTTGGATGGGGTGAGGATGATCATAGCCGTCCATTTTGAATTGCAGTTAATTAAATTAGGAAATTTCTCCACCCGAGCTCGTCGTCGCCAGATCGCATAGTTTCCTCCATGTTTCGAGTTCTTCAGTTTCTTCATCGATTTCTTTGCTGTTTTCTTCTCCGATCGCGCGACCAACATTAAGTCTGAGTTTGTTTCCATGGTTTCAGATCAATGAGGTAGAATTTCTGTTTAGTTTGCATTCAATTTTGTCACTGAGAGGAGCTCAGTGGAGGGTTTCGCCGGAGTTCCGTTCCACTGATCGCTTCCATTGATCGCGGTTGTCTTCATCGAGCAGAGAAATTAGAGCAGTAGGAGGGGTTATCCGAGGGTTACTGAGAGTATCTGGGCATGATCGACACTCGGCGTATCAAGAAGGAGGAGATCGCGGAGTTTTTAAGCTACTGATCGTTCACTCCGATCGGACAGAGACTCTTCTGATCGGTCCCCAATCCGATCAGAAGAAGACCTGATCGGTCTAGTGACTGATCAGGAAGACCAATATGCGCAAGTCAATTGCAAACTGATTTGGGAGTTCTTGTTCATTGGTTTTTGAGTTCAGAGGGTTTCTAGCTTATCCTTTGTGTGACGACAAAGAGAAATCTTGACAATGAACTGGTTTGATGTTTAATTTAGGATAACTTTTGGTTTTAAGCACTTAATTCTTCATGTTGTTCTAGTTTGTTTCCATTACACTTCAAGCCAAGTTTTTAAGCAATGTTTTGATCTAGTTTTCATTATTCTGCAATTAGTTCTCTGCAATTAATTCCATGCATTTAAGTTTAGTTCTTAAGTTTCAATTCAATAGTTTGAAATCGAATTGCTTAGTTTTTCCAATAAGTTAGGAGTAGTTCTTGCAATTTCCTAATTCGCTCCATACTTTAGCTAAGTACATTCTATTTCATACTGTTATTTCCTCATCGTAAAAACCCCCATTTTACTAGAAAACCCCAAGACATAATAAACGACAACTTTCAATCTTGAATTAAACACTCTTAACTAGTCCTTGGAAAAATACGACTTGAGGCCCCTATACTACATTTAACTTTGTTAGCTAAGGGTTTTCAACTTATAAATATCTAAATTTGAGACTCATTCGTGACACTAGTTATTGGGCAAGTCATCAGGGGTCGAAGCCCCTTTTATAGGCTTCTGTCTGGGGCGCCTGTGATGAAGGAAGCGCCTTACAGGGCTTGGTCAAAGATTATCTCCACGCCGAACTTGCAGCAGTAGATAACCCTTTGATCCAGGGCGCCTGTGTTGAAGGAGGCACCTGACCCATTCAGGCGCCACTATCAATGAGGTGCCTGGTTCATTGAGGCACCCTGTTTGATGGGGGCGCCTAGCAGCCAGGTTTCCAGCCTAGTTGTGTGTTTGTTTGCCTGCTTTGTCTTCAATTTTAGGTACCTGCAAGATACATAAATACAAGCAAACACATATATATTCTTAGCCTTAATGGTTTAGTTCTGACTTCTGGTTTCCATGAAACCCTACGACAAATCGACGCCTAAGTTCCCACCCCCGGAAACGCGCCTTTCACCTACTCCTCTCAGGAGACGGTTGCAACCCGGTCCATCCGGTTGGACTTTTACTTAGCCTTCGATACTCTCGGATCTCGAGACGTCCGAACCTCGACCCGTCTGTACATCTGTCCTTAGTCATCGATCAGCTAAGTTGCTCAATCCCTCGGACCAAGACTTCGTGCCCAAACCCTAGGTCCAGGACTTTTGCCTAGCTTCACTCACCAGGTCTTAGTGCCCAATTCCACAAACCAGGACTTAGTGCCCAACCCTCGGTCAGGTCTTAGGTGCCCAGCCCTCAGTCAGGACTTAGTGCCCAGTCCACGACCAGGACTTATTGCCCAATTCCACGAACCAGGACTTAGTGCCCAACCCTCGGTCAGGTCTTAAGTGCCCAGCCCTCGGCCAGGACTTAGTGCCCAATTCCATGAACCAGGACTTAGTGCCTAGGTTAACTAGGACTTTTCATCACTTTGGTCCAGTTTTCATGACTACCCTTCCCTTATTCAATGTATCACTGACTTAAGCATATTGTCAAACATTGAAACACTTAGAGGAGGACATCACTGATGCATCTTGCACCAACAACCACCCCGTTTTTGATGATTGACATTATCTTAAGTTAGATTGGCTATAGGGGCTAAGTTAAAAATCTTAGGAAAAATAATCTAAGCATTGAAAATATATTTTGATCCTTTGGGAGAAAATTCTAACTTCAGCTCACTCTCCGCCCTTTTTGAAAAAAAACATTTTGATTTCATTTGATCCTTTGGTAAGAGAAAAAAAATTTCTAACTTAAGCACACTTAAATAAAAAAACAAATTTCTAACTTAGGCGCACTCTCCCCCTTTGTAACTTAAGCGCACTCTCCCCCATTGTGATACATCAAAAATCACCAAAACACTTGCACCAACAATGAACACATTTTTCTTTTGAAAGTACTTAGTATAAATCGTTTAAAGCATAGCAAAGAGCTAGTTAGAAAAAATAATTGCACCAAAAATTACACTTTGAAAAGTACTGCAAAAAACAATTTTGTAATTTCAGAAGACTTAGAAAAATTGTGTCTTAGAAAAAATTCCAATTGAGAAATATTTTCAAAAAGAATTGCATACATGAAAGATTTTTACTTAGAAAAATATGCACTTTTCGAAATATTTCACTTAGAGATTTTTGCACTTTAAATGAATACTTTGAAACATATTGTGCAAAAACTTGTACTTTGAGAGATATTTTTCCTTTGAAAAGTTTGTACCTCAAAAAATCTGTACTTTGAAAAATATGTACTTTGCAAATCTTTTACATTTTTGAAAAAATATTAGTACTTTTGAGAAATATTATACATTTTTGGAAAACATAATTACTTTTTGAAGAATATTATCAATTTATGAAAAACATAAGTACTTTTGAAGAATATTATAAATTTTTGAACTTGACTTGGTTTTTAAAACTATTACTAGACTTATATTTAGAAAAATCTTGTCTTTAAAACATAATATTTTACTTGACTTGGTTTCTTTTCCAATCTGACATAATCCTAGGAAACCTTGTTAACTATAAGAACATTTCCCTATGTGTCTTGGAAATTCTCCAATCTCAAGTAAAAAATATTTCAAAAATATTTTATAAGCCAAAAAAAATTGAAAAACAAAAGTATTTTGAAAGCCAAATTATTTTTTTTCAACGGGATTTTGAAAATATAGTGCATGAAAACATATTATTTTGAAATGTTCAATAACTCTTTTAATTTGACCTCCCCCTAAACTTGACCCAGTCCTAGAAAGCTTGTAGACCATAAGTACTCTTCCTTTGAGTCTTTAGGGTTTGGTTCAGATCAAAGAATTATTTAATAATTTCAAAAATAATTGCCAAAAAAACAAAAATTTAGAAAAATACTTGTCAGAAAGATTTCTTTTGACTTAGACTCCCCTAAATTAGACACATCCTAGGAGTTCTTGTAATCATGAAGAAGTTTCCTCTATGTCTTTAGGGTTTATCAAAATCAAAAGAACAGTTTTGAATGACAGTATGGTAACTTTCAAGAAGAAAATTCAATTTGGAATGAGAATAATTTTTAAAGCATAAGTCTTTTCAAAAACATACATGATAGTGATTTAAAGCACAGTTTTTCGAAAAACATTTTGAAGTGATAAGGATGTTTAAAGCATAATTTTCGAAAGATAAAAAAAAAACTTCCCCTGACACCAACATCGTTTGACTCTATCTAAGTTCCTTAAGGGACTATTGTGTTGACCTAAGAGGCTTGTGTCTAATTGTCTAGGTCATACATTTTTGAAAGGGATATAATTTTGAAAATCTATAATATATAGGCAATCAGACAAGCATGAAATCCATTAAAATATTATTATGTTAAACCACTAATTTGAAAATAATTTTTTAGAAAAATATTCTAAGAATTTTGGAAAATAATTTTGAAAAATATTTTTCAGCTTATTAGTCCTTACCATCTCACCCATTTTAGATGTCTCAGTACAAGCAAGCATGGTTACCTTATGGGTGTATTGTGAGATGCTTGAGTAATTTTTCTTAATTTACTGTTAAATCTAAGATTTAATCAAAACTTGTATTAGATTCAAATTTATCAAATAGTAAATTGAATTTGATTTTCGATAATTGGCTTCCAAGTCTTGGCGAGGCACAGAAGCCTTCTTTGGCCGTAGCCTTATTGGAGCAATAACCCTTTCCTTGACAAAGTCTTTTATCGAAAATTCATTTTCAAACTATTTCTTGAAAAATTTTGGTCTAACTAGCTTAGGTCTTGGATCGGTAGCTTCGGCTCGTTCCACAAGAATAAACAGACCAAGTAGGGTACGCCTTACCTTACTTGACCTTATTAGAAGGGTTTCCCTAACGTACTATCATCTCACCTCCACCTAATACTAGGTTGTTCAAGTTTTAATTATTCTTTTTCCTATAACCACTCTAAATCATGCATAAATTTAAATATGAATGACATGATATATATTAAAAAAAATAGCAGATGCATGGCATAACAGTTATGCATGAGTCAAAAATTGAAATTATTTTACTTAAGATTCTAATGATGTATCAAATTCCCGATTTGATACATGTCGTGTGAACCCGCGAATATGCCAACCCACATTGAAATATTTAATTTTATTAACTTAATTGTTGCAGTTTGGGTAAGATTTTATTTAATTTGAGTTTAAGTTATTTAAGAGTTAGGGTTAAATTAATTAAAACAAATTTGAAGTTAAATTAATTAATTGAAGGTGAATTAATTAAGAATTAATTAAAGTTAAATTAATTAAGAATTAATTAAAGTTTAAATTAATTAAGAATTAATTAAGGTTAAATTAATTAAGAATTAATTGAAATTGAAGTAAATAAGGATTAATTAAAATTAATTAATTAAGGTTAATTGAATTTGAATTAATTAAGGATTAATTGAATTTGAATTAATTGAGGGTTAATTGACTTTGAAGG
The DNA here is from genome assembly GCA_024364735.1 of Boesenbergia rotunda. Lineage (NCBI taxonomy): Eukaryota > Viridiplantae > Streptophyta > Magnoliopsida > Zingiberales > Zingiberaceae > Boesenbergia > Boesenbergia rotunda. The sequence goes on along the minus strand of JAGFNQ010000065.1, from coordinate 862,457 downwards.
ATTAATTGAAGGTTAATTGAATTTGAATTAATTGAACGGTTAATTGAAATTAAATTAATTGAGGGTTAGTTGAATTTCAATCAATTGAAGGGTAATTTAAATTAAATAGATTAAGGTTTAATAATGGTTTAATTTAATTTAAGTTTGAAAATTTTTGAGTTATTTAATAGTTGTGGGTTTAGCTCCATCATCTTCATTATTTCAAAAATTTCTGACTCATCTACTATTTCTTCTTTATCTAATTTTTCAAGTTTTTCTAATAATTCTGATTTGTTTGACTTTTTGTAAATTTTGTTAACTATAGTCTTGATTATAGAAAATTCAATCTCCTCCTCATCCTCCTCATCAAGATTATATCCTTCTACATCTTTATAATAGGTGGAGTAATTTGGGCTACTAGTTAATGTTTCAGGATTATCCAAGAAAATAATTAAATTATTATCTAAAAGAATTTCATCTTCACTATCTTCAGAAATATTCTCAGAAAAATTATTTTTATCCTTAGAAAAATTTCAGAAATGTTTTCAATGTTATCTTTAAGATTTTCAGAAATAATTTTAGGATTATCCCAAAGATTTTTAGAAATAATTTCAGAGTTATCATAATTAATATTTGAATTAATTTCAGAATTAATTTCATCAGAATTAATTTTAGAAATTATTGAATTAACATTAAGGATTAAACAGTTGATTTATGATATTTTAACATTATCTACATTTTGTAACTGATCATGCAAAATATTGATTTGATTATTTACAAAGTTTAACTTTTCAGAAATATAATCTAGGCTATCTACATAGGATAGTGCAAGAATTTGAAAAATTTTCAAAACGTAAATTTTGCGTACTTTTTCCGGACACTTATTCTTGTAGTGTCCATACGTTTCATATTTGAAGCATTGTACGTGGCTCTTGTCCCTCCGGACTCCTAGTGCTAGTATTTCCTTTGCCGCCAGTGAATAACGAGTCTTACGAGTAGAACACTGATTTTTATAGTGTCCTCTCTCCCTGCACTTAAAGCATGTGATATGAAATTTAAAAATTGACATTTAAAATAAAATTGTACCTGATTCACTCCTGGGCTCCCCCTCAACTCCTGGCGTCTTTGCTCCGTTGGCTGTTAGTCCGGTGAAGAGCAACTTGGCTCTAATACCACTTGTGGGGACCTGTGCCATTGATAGAGGGGGGGGGTGAATATTGACCGAACAAGCTTCGTGGAAACTTCGTAAACTTTTCGGTTCGTTCTGGACACGGAGTTAGTAGCACAGCGGAAAACAAAAATAACAAACAAACAACAAAGTGCACACAAGATTTTTACTTGGTTCCCAATCCCCCAGGGTCAGTACATCCAAGGCCTAAGCACGGGAACACCCGTCCACTAATGGTCTCCTTTCCGGACTTTCCAAAGGCGGAGAACCCCGTCTTAGAGTGCACAAATTAGAATAAAAAAGATATATAAAATAAATGCGGAATAGTAAATTCAAACCAAAATAAAAGAGTCGAAGACTCGGCCGATCTGGATCTCCGAAGTGCCGCACACTTCCTCTCGGAGCCTCCTTGGTCGCAGAGCTTCACCGTTAGCGCTTTGTCATCACTTGAAAGACTCAGAATGATCTTGGAATGTTGTGTTGAGATGAGGGGTCGAAGCCCCTTTTATAGGCTTCTGTTTGGGGCACCTGTGATGAAGGAGGCGCCTCACAGGGCTTGGTCAAAGATTATCTCCGCACTGAACTCGCAGCAGCAGATAAGCCTTTGATCCAGGGCGCCTGTGTTGAAGGAGGTGCTTGATCCATTCAGGCACCTGTATCAATGAGGCGCCTGGTTCATTGAGGCACCCTGTTTGATGGGGGCGCCTAGCAGCCAGGTTTCCAGCCTAGTTGTGTGTTTGTTTGCCTGCTTTGTCTTCAATTTTAGGTACATGCAAGATACATAAATACAAGCAAACACATATATATTCTTAGCCTTAAGGGTTTGATGTTGAGGCAATCGACCCTTAAATGATTGGAAGATCATGGTTTTGATGTGTGGGCGAATAGGTTTAAAGTTAGAGTGTTATGTTGTATTTGATTTGTGTGATTGAGTTTGCAGGACTTGGAGAATCGCACTTGGTGAACCTATCCGAGGGACGAGAGCCGAGGGAGGAAAGCTCCAATTGCAAGCCGGGAAGTGGACTTCAAAGGGCACACGTGAAGGGTGGCATGGAGGCAAGCCAAGGGAAGGCTTGCGTGCGCATCCGAGGGACGATAGCTAGAGGAAGAGGACTTCAAGGGGCGAGCCAAGGGAGCAGACCTGAAGGCACACGCGAAGGAGAAGGTTCGGAGTGGCTGGAGATGAGCTGGGAGGCAGGGCAGTCGACTGGTTCAGAGGCAGTCGACTGCCAAAACCCACAGAAAGTTCGCAGCTTCAGACCAGTCGACTGGCCATGGGGCAGTCGACTGGTATACCCCAAAACTAGCCGTTGGCTAGCTGTTTGCTAGCCGTTGGCTAGCTGTTTGCTAGCCGTTGGCTAGTCGTTGGATGGCATTTAATGTCGGGCCAGTCGACTGCCCTCGGGGCAGTCGACTGGTGCGAGTCTGGACAGACTGCGAATCTATCCTTTTCACTTATAAAAGGAGCTCCTCGTTACACGTGCCTGTACAGTTCCGTACAGTAACGAAGTGCTGCCCAATTGTAGAGTGATCTTTGCTTCCTCCATCATATTTCTGCATCTGTAAAGAGGAAGTTTTTGCTGTAAAGGTTTCTCCACCTCAAGGAGGCTTTTCGATAGTGAAAAGTGGTGGTCGTAGCGTGGATCCTTGGATTAGTCACCCATCTGGGTGGATACCAAGTAAAAGAACTTTGTTAGCATTGTTATTTCTTTTGCATATTATTTCCGCTGCGCTAACATCTTTGTAGAGATCAAAACGATCAAAGAAAGTGCATTCACCCCCCCTCTGCACGCCTATATTGATCTTTCAGTTGGTATCAGAGCCGGTGTGTTTCGGAAGATCTAACAGTCAACCGGAGCAATTATAATGGTGTTTCAAGAGGGATACTCCACCGCACGACCACCATTCTTCGACGGCAACGACTTCGCGTATTGGAAAGGTAGAATGCAGTACTATCTTATGAATGACATAGAAACCTGGATAAGTGTTGCAGATGGCTTCGAGGCGCCCGTCGATGAAAGAGGAGACCCTACACCTATGAGAACATGGTCAAAGGAGGTGATGAAGAGGGCGCAGTCAAATGCCAAGGCCACCACCACACTACAATGCGGGCTCTCAAAGGAGCAACTGAACAAGGTGGGGCCGATCAAGAGCGCCAAAGACCTATGGGACAAGTTGGTAGAACTGAATGAGGGGTCTTTAATTAGCTGTAATGCTACTTCGAAGTTTATATCTGTCGATATTTTACTTGCTGAATATTTTGCTGCTCCCCATTATATTAAAGTATATGCTGAATTGTTTGCTGAATTGTTTCCTAAATCTGTGGAAATACTCGGGATGAAGTTTATCAGTTTGGTTATCTGTTTGATAGTTTAAATAGCTCGGACATCAGAAGGTATGAATTGCAGAGGTTATAGTATTTGGTTTTCTGATGGTCTTCTTCAGTTGCTGGAGCAGACGCTGATATTATTTAAAACTGAAGATGACAACAGATATATTAATTCTTTCAAACTTGGCAAACGGCTTAGTCTCTGGTTTGATTAGGAGAAATGCTTGGTCTCTGATCTCTGCTGATGCTGCTTGTCTAAAATTGGTTTTCTTAATTAGCTGTAATGCTAAATCAGATGATTGAAGGAAGATGGGTCAGTAATGATACTTAGCCTGTTCAATTGGCAAAAGACGGCTCGGTAATGATTCACTGCATAGGAATCTGGTTTGGGGCTCCTTATTTGGACGTTTGATTGAAGATTCGGCTGAGCTCATAGAATTTTGTCTAGCCTATTTCTTTTTGAGTTACTAAATGTAAATTCTCATTAATATCTTTTCTGTACTACTATATTAGAAGGTCCGGTTTGGCCCCCCTTCTAATATGGTTTTTCATACTCCTTGAAATAAAATCCTTTATTTCAAAAAAAAAAAACTGAATGAGGGGTCAAATGAGTCCAGAAGAGCTAAGAAGGACTTATTGGTGGCCCAACTGCAATCCCTCTCCATGAAGAGCAACGAGACCGTCAGTCAGCTGCATGGAAGGGTAAAGGAAGTGATCAACGAGCTCCATATAATTGGAGAGAAAATAGAAAATCGGGACATCGTCAGGTATGTTCTACAAGCATTCCCGAGAACTAGCCTGTGGGCATCCATGGTTGATGCTTACAAGGTATCAAGGGACTTATCTTTAGTTAAATTAGACGACCTATTTTGTGAATTTGAACTGCACGAGAAAGCTAATATTTCGGCAAAAGAGAAAGGTATTGCTTTTGTTGCAGAAAAGGAGAAGAAGAGGAGAAAGGAGAAGAAGAAGGTGATCTACTCATCATCCTCGGACTCAGAGGAGTCAAGTGCCTCTATGGACAGTGACCAAGAGGCCTTTATGGTAAGAAAATTTCGTAAAGCATTTAAAAGGTTTTCTAACAAATCATATGCTAGGAAAGGGGCCAAAGGTAAGGGTAAGGCCAAGGAGATAATATGCTACAACTGTCACCAAGAGGGACATATGAAGAACGAGTGTCCCCAGTTGAAGGAAAGGGAGGACAAGAAGGAAGAGAAGAAGAAGAATGACAAGAAGAAGTCAAAGGGAAAGGAAAAGAGTGCCATGAACCTCAAGGCGACTTGGGACGATCCCTCATCCTCAGAGGAAGAAGAAGAGCAAGTCTCCCACTTCGCTCTTATGGCACAAGATGAATCAGACTCATCAGACGATGAACGAAGCTCAAGCAGTGAAGATGAGAGCTCCTCCACTTCATCATCATTAGAGTCAGAAGCTTCGGTAAGTGAGGTATACCACTTACACTCCTCTACCATAGTGAAAATTGTTGGTGCAGAAAGCACCCAAGTCAAACCTGTGTTTTGATAATGGCAACGGGTTCGAAAGTTAAGTCTTATTTCTTATCTAACATGTCACTCTAGTGTGCAGAGTAAAAAGCCCTAGCGAAGGACTGCTAGGCACTGGCGAAGGAATGCCAGGGTAAAAAGTCCTAGCGAAGGACTGCTAGGCACTGGCGAAGGAATGCCAGGGTGAAAAGCCCTAGCGAAGGACTGCTAGGCGCCAGGCGAAGGACAGCTTGGGACTGAAGCCCTAGCGAAGGAATACTAGGCACCGGGCAAAGGACAGCTCGGTATCCAAGACCTGGCAAAGGACCGCCGGGCAAAAGTCCAACCAGAGGAGCGGTTGGCATCAGGTACATTCTCCCAAGAGGAGTAGGTGAGGACGCGTTCTCCGTCGAGGAAATAGTAGGCGTCGGTTCGACCTAGGGCTCTATTTTAGAGGCCCAAAGTCAGAACCAAGACAGCTAAGGCTGTATAAACATAATACTCTAATGCTTTATATTGTTTTGGACTAACCCTGGATGCAGGACCGAAGGAACGTGTGTCTACAGCTCAGAATGCCCAAAGGAGAGAGGCAAGTAGCTGAGCAGGGCGCCCTCAGTGTCCCGGGTGCCCCCAGGGGCAACACAAAACAAGCGAAGCAACAAAGGTTTCGGCTGACCACTGGCCGGGGCGCCCCCAGCAGCCAGGGCGTCTCGAACGCCCAGGGCGCCCTCAGTGGCCAGGGCGCCCCGCGCCTACGGCAGCAAAGCCGATTACCCTTATCCAGCCGAGAAGCCCGCGTTGAAGGAGTCAAGCAGGGCGCCCCCAGCGTCCAGGGCGCCCCCAGTGTCAAACCTCATCCCTATTCGAGTGGGATAGAGGTTGACCGAGCGAAGCTCGGATCGCGTGACACGTGGGGGGGGGGGGCGCCCCCGATGTCCAGGGCACCCCAAGGTGCTATAAATAGCACCCAACGCCCAGGCTTTCGACAAGAACTTCGATTCAACGCTTCTACACTCTTCTGCTCTCGCGCCTCGCTCCAGAAACCTCCCAACTCGAGCCGACGACGTCCCGCTGCTCCGAAAAAGACAACCTACATCGGACGTCGGTAAAAGAAGAGCTTTTTATTGTTGTTAAGTTTACTGTGCTATATTTGTAACTCAATACTGTAAACTGATTTGCGAACTTATAGAATTGCCCGCAGAAAACGGTCAACGACCGTGGGCTTTGGAGTAGGAGTCGACCTAGGCTCCGAACTAAGTAAAAATCACTGTGTCTGCGTATTTTATTTTAATATTCCACTGTGCAAATTCTCTATCTTAAATCCGAACGCTTACCGATATTCACCCCCCCTCTATCGGTTCTCTCGATCCAACAAGTGGTATCAGAGCAGGGAAGTTCAAATTTGGTGCAACCACCAGTTTGAAAATTTATCGGATTTTTATTTTCTTTTTCTCGTTCGAATTTTCTCTAAATTTTTCGTTCGAATTTTCTTTTTCCCGTCAATCGAGGTTGGTGCAACACCCCTCGTTATTTTATTTTTCTTATCCCGCACTACTAATCCAAGACCAAGTCTTGGGAAACTTTTTTCTGTTAGTTATATTTTTTCAGATTAAATGGCCATGCAAGAAGGATTCAGCACCGCCAGACCTCCACTGTTCAGTGGAGAAGACTTTTCTTACTGGAAAAGTCGAATGGAAGTCCACCTGAAAACTCAGGTGGACATGTGGATTATCATCCAGTCCGGATTGGAGATTCCCACAAATGCTGAAGGACTACCTCAAAACTACTCAGAATGGGACACCGCTCTGAAGCGCAAAATAGAAACCGATGCAAAGGCAACACAGACCCTACAATGCGGCTTAACAAAAGAGGAGCTGAACCGGGTGGGCCCCTTCAACAGCGCTAAGGAGATGTGGGCAAAATTGATCGAGCTGCACGAAGGAACATCAGACACTTGAATCAGCAAAAGAGACCTGCTTCTGAACAAGCTGTATACCATCAAGATGGCCGACAACGAAACAGCTGCTCAGCTTCACGCCCGGATTCAAGAATTGATGAACGGTCTTCACACTATAGGTCACAAGGTCGAAAACCGTAACCTAATAAGGTATGCTTTAAATGCTTTTCCTAGAAACACCTTGTGGGCATCTATGGTAGATGCATACAAGGTTTTAAGGGATCTCTCAAAAATTAAACTAGATGAATTATTTTCCGAATTAGAACTTCATGAACAGACTAACTGCAATATGGCCGAGAAAGGTATTACCTTTGTTGCAGGAAAAACTGGAAGGTCAACAAAGAAGAAACCTCAACCTGAACCCGAGTCTAACTCAGACTCAGATGCAGAAGACGAAGAAGGAGATCGATCTGAGCTGGTCCGACTGGCCCGAAGCTACTATAAAAAATTGAAGAACCAAGCCAACAAACAGAGGACAAGCCGAAGAAAGGACGAACCAGCTGAACCCGCAAGTGACAAAAACAAGCCCAACGTGACTTGCTACGAGTGCAAGAAGAAGGGCCACTACAAGACGGAGTGTTCAAATCTAAAGGAGATCAAGAAAACAAGAAGAAAGAAAGCACTCCAAGAAACCTGGGACGAATCTTCCTCAGAAGAAGAAGAAGAAGCACCCCAGTCAAACCTACTAGCCCTGACCGCCTCAGATGTAACGCCCGCCCTTATATCTACTCTCGGGGCGGGGTTACGTAATAGTCAATCATATAATAATAATCATAAAAGAAAAACATAAGTGCTAAGCCTATTAGTCAGTGCATGCCAGTCAGATATCATGCTTTAATGTTTAGAACATTTTATTTCTTTGGAGCATAGTCCTAGGTTTCTATGCATCTTAAGTTCACAAGTAATTCAACTCAAACATATAAGAGTGATCACTAATATTTAAAAGTACCAACTCTAATCACTAGCATTTATTATTAAAGGAAACATAGGCATAGTAATGTAGATATGGGAATCATTCTTTCCCGAGCCACCACCCCACACATCTTCAGCCCACCTGCCTCTTCCTCTAGTTTAAGTGTCCATTACCTTTATCTGCAGCATAAGACAACACATAAACTAGTAAGCACAAATGCTTAGTAAGGATCCTGTCCTACTCACAAAATTCATACGAAAGAATACAACATGTACACATTATAAATCATAAGCATGAGTTCATCATAACATACTAAACATCAAAGTTTCTAAGCAAGCAGTATAAAGTATGGAATGCATATACATAAGGATGCTTAACTTTTAAAATCATACTTTTAAATACTTAAAAATCATCGTATCATCATTGGGGGTCCCCGGCTTGTACCACATACATACATCATAAGCGCGCATCCCTAAGTAGATACGAGGTAGCGAGCCCCGACCTACTAGGGTAAGGACAGCATAGTCGGTAGTCCCAGAACCGGGGCGTTCTTAAGGTGCCCATCCCTGTTGCACAGCTACGGTAGTGCCAGAACTGTGGACAGCATAGTCGGTAGTCCAGAACCGGGGCGTTCTTAAGGTGCCCATCCCTTGGACCCATACTTTGGTCCGGTACAAGCCCATTCATAAAGTAAAATACTTTACATGCTTTTACATATATGCTAAGGAATACTCCAAATCCACTCTTATGGGACACACCACTCTTCAAGGGTGCTCATGATCCCGTAGGGACACACCACACAACATAAGGGGTGCTCTTGATCCCATACTTAGTGGAGTATCCTTTCAAGCGTTTTATCATACACATCACATGCAATTCATAAAGGGTGCCACGTGGGCTATATAAACATGCTCATACATATGTCATATTTCAACCACTTACACAAACTTATATATGACAAGATTGGTCACATAAATCATATTCCTGTCATAGAAAGTGGTAGCATACTTCATGAGTTAATAGAGTTATTCTTAACCCTAAACCTAAGGTCTTGGCCGAAAGTCAAAGTAGAGATAGCTTAGGTTTTTGACATCAAACATCACATACAAGTATCATATCTATATCCATCATATATCATTCTAAGCATAGCATACATCATGGGGTAATCAAGCTTCACAAACCTAATGTTCCATGCTTGGCCGAATATCACATGCTAGGGGAAAGGTTAAGTTTTCCTATCAAACATTCCCTTAAACATTACATGCATATACATATCATTATTCCCAAACATAAGCATATCTCCTAGGGTAGTTTAACCTTCACAAACCCTAACCTTAGGGAGTTGGCCGAATGGTGTAGGGTAGGGGAAATTAGGGTTTTTGAATCAACATTCATACAAGCATTTACACAAACATCTCACATACCTATCATGCCACTTATTAAACATAGATTTCATCATAAGATAATTATGCAACCCTAATCTCTAATCCCTCTAGGGTTGGCCGAAACTCAAGGGTAAGGGAAACTAGGTTTCTTGAAATCAAATCTTCACACCAACATTTATACAAGCATTTTGTCTACACTACTAAGCATGGATATATCATAGGAATCATACAACCTTAAAACCCTCTTTGCTTCATGCTTTGGCCGAAAGTCACATAAAGGTAGAACCCTAGTTTTTGTTCACAACATCATAAAGAAAATCAACATACCTATATACCCTAAGTCTCAAGGGATCTTCTCATGTATTAAAGAGTAACCAAGGCCTCTCCTAAAGGAGGTGGCCGAAACTTACAAAGGGAAAACCCTAATTCTTTTGTACAAGAAAACAACAAGAATCATGCATAACAATTACACTGCAGGCGAGGGGATACTTACATCCTTTCGCTTGAATTTCACCTTCCCTAAATCTTTAGGGTACCCTTAGTTAAAGTGTGAGTGAGAGTTTCCTTTGCCAAAGTTTCTCTAGAATTCTTGGCCCTAGTAGAGGGCAAGATCCTTGAATGGTTCTCCTTCCTTCTAATTCCCTAGGGTTAGAACCCTAGGGTTGTGTTTTTCGAAAATGAAAAGGGAGAAGGAGAAGATGAATTTCGGTGGGGAGAGTGAGGAAGAAGAAGAAGGAAGTTATTCCAACTTCTTCCTTCCTTATTTATACTTTCTCTCATGAAGAGACATGTCTCTTCACTTCCCTAGCTTTAACAAGCATGTTTCTTATTCTTTCAACAAGAAACATGGCTTGGTACAATGGTTAAGACATTGTTAGTACACCTAGGAGGTTCAAGGTTCAATCCTTACTTCCTCCTTTCTATATTTCCTTTTTGCACTATTACACATCCAAACCCATTAAGCCAAGCCCATCATGAATTTTCATAGTAATAATCATGTTTTATGAATTCATAATATTTTATAATATTTAATAATAATAATTCATGAATTCATAATATTTCGTAATAATATTTCATGAATTTCATAATATTTCATATTCATGAATTCATAATATTTCATAATATCCCATAATAATATTTCATGAATTTCATAATATTTCATATGGGAAAATATTTCATAATAATATTTCATGAATTCATAATATTTCATAATATTCCATAATAATATTCCATGAATTTCATAATATTTCATATTCATGAATTCATAATATTTCATAATATTCCATTATCATATTTCATGAATTTCATAATATTTCATATTCATGAATTCATAATATTTCCTAATATCCATAATAATATTTCATGAATTTCATGATATTTCATAACATTTTATATGGGAAAATTTTGGGGCGTTACATCAGAAGAAGTCGAGACCGAGTCAGAATCTGAACAGAACGACGGCAGACTAACCTTTTCAGAAGACGGCGAAATCAAGGTAAGTGGTTTCAATAAAAGTCAATTAAACGAACTTATTTCATATCTCTCTCGAGATTTGGCGAAAGCCAAACTCCGAGTCGAATCCCTCCGACAGGAAGTAAAACTCCTGAAAGAGGGAGCTGACTCTAAATCCTTAACCGGGAATGTTCAAGAAGGAACTCCTACTCAAGTTGAAAAACTTGAGAAAGAGAACTCCTCCCTGAAAACTCAGGTTAAGGATCTTAGAGCTGCATTAGAATGATTCACTTCTAGTTCCAAGGGTCTTGACATGATTCTTGGAAAACAGAAGTCCGTTCTAAATTGATCCGAACTTGGCTATAGAACCAAATCCCGACAAAGAACTTACTTTGCTGTACTGAATCAGTCCAGAGGTAAAGTTCAGGCATGGGTACCTAAACTATACCTGAACAAACCAACTGGATCAAATCAGTATTGGATCCCCAAGGACAAGATTCACATCTTGCCTAACCATCATCGTGGCTTTAGTCCAGGGGGAGCCAAACTGAAAACTATATTTATTGTTAGATAAAATTTAATTCTCGAGTGCAAATTGCATGTTTGATTGTTTATTTAAATTTCTGCAATTTACCATGCTTAGAAATAGTTAGAATAAGGATTGAACAAACTTAACTGAAACTTGACAACATAGTATTGGGTGGAGGTGAGATGATAGTACGTTAGGGAAACCAATTCTAATAAGATCAAGTACACTTGGTCTCTTTAGACTGGTGAAACTAGCCGAAGCTACCGATCCAAAACCCAAACTAGTTAGACCAGAATTTTTCAAAGATTAATTTTGAAAATGAAATTTCATTAAACGGCTTTGTCAAGGAAAGGGTTGATGATCCAATAAGGCTACGGCCAAAGAAGGCCTAGTGCCTCGCCAAGACCTGGAAGCCAATTTTTGAATTTCAAATTCAAATTACTTTTTGTCAAATTCAAATCTAACACAAATTTTCAGTTAAGTATAGATTCAAACATTTCCCTTGAAAATAAATTTAACTGTTTTCAAAAATTAATTTAAGGTGTTCAAAATAAATAATAATTTTTCAAAATAATTTTACTTATCAAAACCTGTCTCACAAAACCTATAAGGCTAACGTGATTGAAAACCCTAGATTTGGGTGAGACAGACTAGGCAGTGAAACTCAATTTAAGCTACTCCTGACTCTAATTGGATCCAAATCAATAAAACTCTTTATGTGTAGGAACATAATGATTTGGACCAATGGATGTTGGATAGCGGTTGCTCTAGACACATGACTGGAGATAAATTGAAGTTCACCAAACTCAAGTTCAAGAACCTAGGCTCAGTGGCATTTGGCAACAATGCTACACTCAAGGTAATTGGGTCAGGTAATATTGAACTTAAATCTGACTTTATTATTAAGAAAGTTCTTTTTGTTGAAAACTTCAAATTTAACTTGCTTAGCATAAGTCAGTTATGTGATTCTGGTTATATAGTCACTTTCAACAATTCTATCTGCCTGATTAGAAATGTACAAGACTCAGAAATCATACTTAAGGGTACTAGGAAAAATAATGTATACACTATAAACCTTCCCTCAGTACCCAAATGTATGTTAACTCAGTTAGAACAATCAAACCTCTGGCATAGGAGACTAGGTCACACTAATCTGAGGACTATCTCAAAAGTCACCCAACTTGGCCTAATCAAAGGAATCCCCAAAATTAAAAACAATGAAAACCTAATATGTGAATCATGTAATCAAGGTAAACAAACCAAATCTAATCACAAACTAATCCAATCTGACCTAACTCAAACCACACTTGATCTCCTGCACCTTGACCTATTTGATTCACATGGAGCCAAGTCACTAAGCGGGAACCGATACTGCTTAGTAATAGTTGATGATTATTCTAGATTCACCTAGGTTAGGTTTCAAAAAACCAAAGATGAAACCCTAAACCTATTTAATGATTTCTGTAAATTAATTGAAAATCAAAACGATACTAAAATTAAAAGACTTAGGAGTGACCACGGGAGAGAATTTGAAAATCAACGGTTCGAGGAATTTTGTAAGGTCAATGGGTATTTACATGAATTTTCATGTCCTAGAACCCCCCAACAAAATGGGATAGTCGAAAGAAGAAATAGAACATTACAGGAAGCCGCTAGGGCTATGCTCAACGAATTTAACTTAGCAAACCAATATTGGACAGAAGCGATTAGTACAGCCTGTTACATCCAAAATAGGGTCTGATTAACAAGCGACACAACAAAACACCCTATGAACTGTACTACCATAGGCTCCCAAATTTACACTACCTAAGGGTCTTTGGATGCAAAGTCCATATCCTAAACACCAAAGACTACTTAGGGAAATTTCAGTCTAAATCAACCCCAGGTATCTTTCTAGGATACTCAACCACATGTAGAGCCTATAGAGTTTACAACAAACAAACTAAGAAAATTGAAGAAACAACAAACATAATATTTGATGAAGAAGTCAACTCAATATCTGATAGTCCAGACCTAACTTCATCAAATTCTGATCAAGAAAATTATGAACAAACTAGTGAACCTTTAATTGAACCCTTAAACGAACTAACTATTGAACCAATTAATGAGTCAACTGAACCAATTATCGAATCAACAAATGAACCAGCTCAAAGAGTCGAATCAAATAGTGAACCAAACCGACCAGCCGGACCTAAAGCTGAACCAAGTTCTAGAAGAACCAAGAAACCCAGACTCAGTCACCCAACCGATCAAATTATGGGTGATCCAACTCTAGGAGTCAGGACTAGATCCTCCTATAGAATCCTTAGTCAAATAGCTATGATTTCGAAAATAGAACCCAAAACTATAGATGAAGCCCTACCTGACCCTGATTGGATCATAGCTATGCAAGAAGAATTAGCCCAATTTGAGAGGAACCAAGTCTTGGAACTAGTGCCTAAACCTGAAGGCAAATCCATCATTGACACTAAGTGGGTCTTTAGGAATAAGCTAAATGATCAAGGTGAAATAGTTAGAAATATAGCCCGATTAGTAGCTAAGGGATTCAGCCAAGTAGAGGGATTAGATTACGATGAAACATATGCCCCAGTAGCTAGACTTGAGGTCATTAGAATGTTGTTAGCCTTTGTATCCCATAAAAGATTTAAGCTATACCAAATGGATGTAAAGTCAGCCTTCCTAAATGGATTCATTAAAGAAGAAGTTTATGTAGGACAACCCCCTGGGTTTGAGGATTTAGACAAACCTGACCACGTTTACAAATTAACTAAAGCACTATATGGGTTAAAACAAGCACCTAGGGCCTGGTATAAACGTTTATCAACTTACTTAACTTCTAAAGAATTTAAACAAGGACAAATTGACTCAACTTTATTCATTAAAACCCTAGGAAAAGATATATTTATTGCCCAAATTTACGTAGATGACATAATCTTTGGATCCACCAACACAAACATCCTAAAAGAGTTTGTCAAGATAATGGAAAACGAATTTGAAATGAGCTTAGTTGGTGAGCTTACCTTTTTCCTAGGTCTACAAATCAAACAAACTAGAGATGGAAACTACGTCCATCAATCCAAATATGCTAAAGAGTTAATAAAGAAATTTAAAATGGACAACTCTAAAAGCATAAGTACCCCCATGGCCACCAATGTAAAAATAGATAGTGACCGTGATGGTATGCCAGTAGACCTCAAACTATATAGAAGTATGATAGGTACCCTACTGTACCTTACAGCCAGCAGACCTGACATTCTTTTTGCTATAGGGATGTGTGCTAGATACCAAACCTGTGCTAAGGAAACGCACTAAGCAGCCCTAAATAGAATACTAAGATATGTAAAGGGCACCCTAAATATAGGGATTTGGTATCCTAGAACATCAACATTCAATTTGTCAGGATACTCGGATTCTGACTATACTGGTTGCAAATTAGATAGAAAGAGCACAAGTGGAAGCTGCCAACTGTTAGGAAATAGTCTAGTAAGTTGGTGCAGCAGAAAACAACACTGTGTAGCTCTGTCCACAACTGAAGCTGAGTATGTATCCTTAGGAGAGTGTGAAGCATAACTTTTGTGGATGATGCACACTCTTAAGGACTTCCAGCTCAACTACACCCAAACTCAAGTATTTATTGACAATATAAGTTCAATTAATCTAACTAAGAACCCAATACAACATTCCAGAATAAAACACATAGAAATTAAACATCACTTCGTAAGAGACCATGTAGCCAGGGGTGAGATAGTACTTAATCACATTGACTCAAAATCCAACTTAGCTGATATATTTACAAAACCCTTACCTGAGTCTGAGTTTAGCTCACTAAGAAGGCAGTTAGGATTGTGTTCTGTAAAATAGATTAACTCTAGTTTTGATTTTTTTGGTTTTTAAAAAATTTTGAAACACTGTTGTTTTTAAAAATCAGTTTTTTTATTTTCTGACTTAGTTTTTTTTTAAAAATATCCCCCTTCAAAACTAGGGCTTTTTCGCAAATGGACTTAGCCTAGGCCCTAACCCTAGAACTGCATGTACCTATAGATTTAGAAGCCAGCATCTCACAAGCACTTTAGGGTACTTTTGATTGATAACCTAGAAAGGGTTGAGATGCTTAGGTCTTTGCCTTAATTCAAGATGCTTTAAGTCAGTGCATCTGCAGTAATTGGGGCACTAAATACAATTTACACAGCAATCAAGTTAAGTGTCAAGTTTAGAAAATCTAACTTGAACAGAAACACTTAACTTGACTAACCCTAGCAAAAACTACTACTTATAACAGTTAGTGAGTAGTTAATTGGGTTAGACAGGTCCCTACAAGAAAAAATCAACTAAGTTGGTTTAAGTCTAATCATGCATTGGTTCAGTACAGCAAAATCATGGAAATATCTTTCCTGTTTTTCTCTTTATGCAATTTAATTCCTGCTACATTTATCTGTTTTTTTTATATATGGCAAAGGGGGAGAGATAAGAAAGGAGAGAGTTTAAAATTTTATAGCTTAAAATTTCTTCAAAAACTCTATCCTTTATGCAAAAAGTATCAATTTTCCAAGTACTTAAGCTTTTCAAAATTTTCTAAGTACTTAAGCTTTTCAAAAATTTCTAAATACTTAAGCTTTTCAAAAATTTCTAAGTACTTAAGCTTCTCAAAAATTTCACTAAAGTTTTTCAAATCTCACTAAGTACTTAAGTTCGTTTTAAGATCATACTAAGTACTTAAGTTAAAAGCTTTCAAAGACTTTTGAGTACTTTAAACTTAAGGCTTCAAAATTTTTTTAAGTACTCTAAACTCATGCTTCCAAAAACTCTTCTATGTACTTTTAAAAATTGAGTTGTCAAAAGATTTCCAAGTACCTAAACTTAAGTTTTCAAAAGTGCAAAAATTAATTTTTTTTTGAAAATACAAAAGCCTTCTGTTGGAAATAATTCTAAGAATTTTTTTTAAACTTAAAACCCCACGAATTTTTGAAAAATTTAGGGGGAGAATCCTTCCAGGGGGAGGGAACAAAATTTTATTTTTGCCTTGATTAAACTTAACTTTTTGAACTAGGATTGCCATATATCAAAAAGGGGGAGATTGTTAGTGCAGAAAGCACCCAAGTCAAACCTGTGTTTTGATAATGGCAATGGGTTCGAAAGTTAAGTCTTATTTGTTATCTAACATGTCACTCTAGTGTGCAGAGTAAAAAGCCCTAGCGAAGGACTGCTAGGCACTGGCGAAGGACTGCTAGGCACTGGCGAAGGAATGCCAGGGTGAAAAGCCCTAGCGAAGGACTGCTAGGCGCCAGGCGAAGGACAGCTTGGGACTGAAGCCCTAGCGAAGGAATGCTAGGCACCGGGCAAAGGACAGCTTGGTATCCAAGACCTGGCAAAGGATCATCGAGCAAAAGTCCAACCAGAGGAGCGGTTGGCATCAGGTACATTCTCCCGAGAGGAGTAGGTGAGGACGCGTTCTCCGTCGAGGGAACAGTAGGCGTCGGTTCGACCTAGGGCTCTATTTTGGAGGCCCAAAGTCAGAACCAAGACAGCTAAGGCTGTATAAACATAATACTCTAATGCTTTATATTGTTTTGGACTAACCCTGGATGCAGGACCGAAGGAACGTGTGTCTACAGCTCAGAATGCCCAAAGGAGAGAGGCAAGTAGCTGAGCAGGGCGCCCTCAGTGTCCCGGGCGCCCCCAGGGGCAACACAAAACAAGCGAAGCAACAAAGGCTTCGGATGACCACTGGCCGGGGCGCCCCCAGCAGCCAGGGCACCCCCAGCAGCCAGGGCACCCCGAACGCCCAGGGCGCCCTCAGTGGCCGGGCGCCCCGCGCCTACGGCAGCGAAGCCGATTACCCTTATCCAGCCGAGAAGCCCGCACTGAAGGAGTCAAGCAGGGCGCCCCCAGCGTCCAGGGCGCCCCCAGCGTCCAGGGCGCCCCCAGTGTCAAACCTCAACCCTATTCGAGTGGGATAGAGGTTGACCGAGCGAAGCTCGGATTGCGTGACACGTGGGGGGGGGGCACCCCCGACGTCTAGGGCGCCCCGAGGTGCTATAAATAGCACCCAATGCCCAGGCTTTCGACAAGAACTTCGATTCAACGCTTCTACACTCTTCTACTCTCGCGCCTTGCTCCGGAAACCTCCCAACTAGAGCCGACGACGTCCTGCTACTCCGAAAAAGACAACCTACATCGGACGTCGGTAAAAGAAGAGCTTTTTATTGTTGTTAAGTTTACTGTGCTATATTTGTAACTCAATACTGTAAACTGATTTGCGAACTTATAGAATTGCCCACAGAAAATGGTCAACGACCGTGGGCCTTGGAGTAGGAGTCGACCTAGGGTCCGAACCAAGTAAAAAATCACTGTGTCTACGTATTTTATTTTAATATTCAGCTGTGCAAATTCTCTATCTTAAATCTGAACACTTACCGATATTCACCCCCCCCCACTCTATCGGTTCTCGCGATCCAACAAAAATTATTTCTAGCACGAACATGGATTTAGCTAAGGCTAGAAGTAGAATTAAGGATCTTAAGGAAAAAATTGCCATGCTTAGAGTAGAAGCTATTAAACTTAAAGATTTGCATGCTAGCTTTACCTCTTCACATGTGTCACATATTGAACATGAAAATAAGGAGTTAAGGAAACAAGTAGATGACCTCACAAAGGCCCTTAGAAAATTCCAAGTAGGATCAAGTAACCTTGATATGATCATAAACAGTCAAAGGGCTGTATATAACAAGGCCAGATTGTGTTATAGACCTAAGATCAAGGAAGTAGCATTCGTCTCACTTACCGGTAGGATTGGTGCATCTAGGAGACTAGGGGCTAGGGGAAACACAAAAAAGGCATGAGTACCTAAGAAATTTTTAAATGATGCTTATGGATCAAAAATATGGGTACCAAAAGAGTGTGTTTTCCGTGTTGTTTAGGTAAAATGTCCTTCCTTCCCGCAAGTGAAACATCTCTTGGCACCCAATAAGCATGTCCCTAGGTGCATCTTCCCACAGGTGGCACAAGGAGGGTATTTAGGCTTCTTGCCTTTCGAACCACCAGTAGGCTTGTTCCATGACTTTCTTTTTCCATTGTGGTTCTTCTTCCAGTGGGGGTTGGTGTTCTGAGTCCTTTGATTTTCCGACTGACTCTGATTCTGTGTACTGGCTGGGGCCTGCTTCTGCTGGCTGATATTCTTCAGATAGTGCTCAGCATTCAGGGCGCCGCTGACTAGCTCCTCTGCAGTCTGTGGCCTATGAACGCCACCGGCTACACTCAGAGCGATGTTGGGCCTGAGCATTCTCAGCATTAATCTGACCCTTTCCCTTTCAGTACTGACCAGCTCCGGACATAATCGTGCCAGTCGGTTAAATTTCTGGACGGCCTCGTTGACAGAGAGATTCCCCTGTCGAAATTCGGTAAACTCATCAAAATGTCTATTGGTCACCCTCATATGAAAGAACTCCTCCAGAAATTCAGACTCGAAATCCTTCCATTTCATCTGGTCCACTGATCTTCTGGCCTTCACCCATTCCCACCACATCCGAGCATCGCCGGAGAGGCAGAACGAGACACACTTGACCTTCTCGTGTTCCGGCCAGTCGAGAAGTTCCACGGTGCTTTCCACTGTTTTGAGCCAGGACTGGGCGTCCCATGGCTCGCAGGTGCCGGAGAACTTATCCGGCTTCAGTCGCTGCCACTGTATCAAATAGGCTTCCTGTCGGACTGCTCTGGCCGTAGTGTCCGAGGGCGCCTGTGCAGTCGGAGGCTCAGTGGTTATGGCGTTCTGACTTCCCGCAGGGGTGGCAGTGTTAGTCTGCTGGGTCATCAGAGTGTTTATCATCTGCTGCTGCTCAGTGACCTGGCGCTGCAGCTCAGTGATCAGCCCCATCAGATCAGGTGGGGGTGCTGTCTCGTTACCCCTAGTACTACGCCTTCTAGCCATATCTATTATACAGCCAGTAAATAGATAGATATAAGCATTAATACTACTTTGTTAGGCAAGCATCAATCATCTCATATAGTTGTACTGTACATGGAATAAATAAAGTAAGTCAAGTTAAGATTTCTTACTTGGAAGCGGCAGGAGGAAGCTTGATGTGTGTGTGGTGGAGGGGAAACCTGCTCTGATACCAACTTTTAACGCCCGCCCTTATATCTACCCTAAAGGCGGGGTTACGGGTCCATACATTCATAATCATTTATCATGTTAAGCATGTATATCCAGTAGAAACAATTACAATGCAAGAAGAGTAGTAAGCATGCTTGTTGAGGACTAATTTACCAAACAAGGTTTCTTATATCAACATGCATTTGTAGAACATAATAGGAAGATCATTTAACTTCATAATTTACTGATCTAAACATGGTTTAAACAAGATAGGGCATAGCATGATCTAAAACATAACCTACTGCAAGTGATCCAATTAAACAACTAAGCATAGCATTGGAGGAGAGGAAAAACAAGGCATTGAGCAAGGGGCATGGGTCTCGGCACCTATGGGCAGCCGGCCCTCTTCTCAACCCAAGACCCCATTTCAAGCATCAATAAATACACTATAGCATGAAATCTTAAGTAGGAATGTAGCATGAGTTATCTAGCCTTAGACACATGCAAGAGAAGCATTCATAAGCAACAGGAAATAGGAAATCTATAGCATTTCACTTAGCATGCATACAACAAGAATTAGACATCTAATGATAGTGTCTTCCTCTAAAAAGATTCACATGTATCAGTTAAATTCTAAACTCAACCAAACATAGAGTTATCTAACATGACATAGGTTCCATATCTCTAACTTAGCCAACAGTAGAGTAGTCATAGTCATCACACAATCAGAGTATAGTAAAACAACTTGTAATCCTTTAATGGAAGCAATTTAGATTCTAGACAAAAATGGTAGATAAGAATCTTTCTTTCTTTCCCGAACCATCACCACACACATCTTTTAGCCTTCCCTCTGCCTCTTCCTTTAGTTCAAGTATTTCTTACCGCCATCTGCAGCATAAGAAAAACAACATGAACTAGTAAGCAAAACATGCTTAGTAAGAATCCGGGCCTACTCGCAAAAATCCATATCAATACATCATATCATGTACACAGTAATCAAGATAGAATTATAAGCATCATAAGCATCACATCCAATATTTCTAAGTACTTTACAGAACAAGATTATCACATAATGAGAGAATGCTTTTCAAAAGGTTCCATAAAGGTAAGTACTTAAAAATATAGTATCATCTAGGACCCAGTTGTAGTACCACATCAAGCGCATTCCCTAATGAGTTGGGGTAGCGAGCCACCAATCTAATTAGGGCAGGACCCTTCCGTCCTACCAATGCCATGACCTTCAGTTAACATGTACATTGGATTTTGTTTAACGACCCCCTTCCGAGTCGGGTACACAACTTTCAAAGTAAAGTATCTTAACATGTAATTACATACATATGTATATGCTTAAAGGTACTCCCAATAACATCTTAAAGGGACACACCACTCATCAAGGGTGCTCATGATCCCCTAGGGACACACCACACATTTAGGGGTGCTCTTGATCCCAATTTCAGTAGAGTATCCCTTTTCAAGCATATTATCAAACACATCATGTTCATGTCATAAAGGGTGCCCCATGGGCTATAAGGCATGCTTTTATACCTAACAAGATAGGTCACATAAATTATACACACATCATATAAGTGGTAGCATGCTTCATGGTTTCACTAAGTGCTTCCCAACCCTAGAACCATGGTTGGCCGAAAGTTTCATAAAGGGTAGGGAATTCTTTTGGTTTTTCAATCAATCCAATTAATGCATACATTCATCACATATATATATCCATATCATGCATTCTATTAACATGGCATACATTAGAGGTAAATGACCTTCCCTAAGCTAGGGTTTCATGATGTGGCCGAATGTTGCAAGTAAAGAAATTTGGTTTTCCAATCAAACATTCATTCAAGCATTTCTACAAACACCTCAAGTGCATTTCATGTTAACAATTGAAACATGGTTTATACCTCAAAGTGGGGTTAGCTTCCACTAACCCTAAATTACAAGGGGTGGCCGAATGGTAAGGTGGGGGTTTTTAGGGTTTTTGGACAAGTCATCATTCACAAAACAATACACATGTATACAACATTTATTTAGCATGCATGGCATGTATCAAGAAGTGATTCACTTCACAACCCCAAGGAAGCCAAGTCTTGGCCGAAACCTTTTATGGTACCAAACCCTAATTTTTGTCTTCTCAAAAATTTGAAAATAACACATATGTGTATAAAGTCCCTAGGGGTACTAGCATGTATCAAGGTTTGATTAAAAACCCCCTCTTGGACCTCCACCACAAGGGTGGCCGAAACCTTCCTCAAGGAAGGTCCTTGTGATTTTTCAAAAGAATAAAACAAGCAACCATCCAATAGCAATTATGCTGCAGGCGAGAGGACACTTACATCCTAGCGCTGGAATTTCACCTTCTCTTTAAACCGTAGGGTACCTTAGACTTGGAGGGCAAGTGAAAATCCTTCTTTTCTTTTAATTTTCTCTAGGGTTCCTTGGACTTGTTAGAGGGTAAAGGCACTTGGACTTTCCTCCTTGCAATTGCCCAAGGGTTAGAACCCTAGGGTTGGAATTTCGAAAAAGGAAGAAGGGGTGCTAGGCTCGGCAAGGAAGAAGGAAAAGAGGAAGAAAGAATGAAACTTCTTTTCAACTTCCCTTCTCTTAATCCTATTTATACACCTCTTGTGAAGAGACATGTCTTTTCATTGCCCAAGCCTTAACAAGCATGTCTCCCCTTCTCCTAACACGAAACACCCATTAAAGCATTTGGTTAGGAAGAGTTAGTGCAAGTGATAGGTCCAAGGTTCGATCCTTGCTTCCTCTACTTTGCACTTTCTTTTTATCACCTCTTGCTAACTCATCTCCAAGCCCAATAAGCCAAGCCCAATATACATTTCATGAATATGATATTTCATGCATTCATGACATTTCATTAATAAAATAAGTTCATGACATTTCATAGAATGTGATTGCATGAAATTTACATCATTTCATTTAAACATTTTTCTCCATACATCGTCATGATATTACATTAAAAATTTGGGGTGTTACATGTTGGGACCGGGTGCATGTCGACAAGGATACGGGTTCGTAAAATTTTAAATTTTTACGTGCAGCGGAAGAATTAGCATAAAATAATTTCCTAAATTATTTTAACCACGTATCTAGCATGCAACCTTATGGTGTGTTGACATAATCATAAAATAAAACTTTGTGGAAAAAGTAAACTAATTTACATTATACCTCTCGTAACTCGAAGTAAGGGACGAGATCCAACCATAGCGTCCCTTGGAAGCTCCGCCTCTATTCGCGTCCACGCCGAGTTCTCTTGGGGATGACTTCGCAAAGTCACGAGTTTTGTGCCGACGAGAACTACTAGATTCTCTATAGGCACAACAAGAAAGATCAAGAGAGGAAAGGGAAACTAACCACCAAGAAAACGGAATCGAATTCCAGGAAGAGAGGAGTCGCTATCCGCTTCTTCTTCTTCTTGTTTCGTTTCTCCTTCTTCTTGAAGCTCACGGCAACCTTGCTTGGTGTTGATAGGGTGCGCCGACCCTAGCAAGGAAGGTGGGAGCCGGCCCTAATTCTCCAAGAAGGGCGCCGGCCCTAAGGGAAAGGAGAGGGAGAAGAGAATAAGAGAGAGGGAGAGAGGAAGTTACTAATCTCAATTAGTAATGCGTGATAAGGGCTTGCCTTTGGTTCCTTTATATAGTAGCAACTCCTTTGCTAAGTCTCTCTCTTAACCGAATTAACGGAATTAGTTATAAGAAATTTATCTTATAAATTCTCTTATTAATTATTCCGTTTAAGCTGAGTCTTATTATAACTAATTTATAATAAAACAAATTCTTCTTCTCTTTAAATTATGGAATAAATTTTATAAGAAATTTATAAACTTTCTTATTATGGAAAAATCAATTCTTAATTGATTTTATAAAATTAAAATAAACCAATTCATGGATTATTTTAACTTCCATAAAAAGAATAAATTTCTACAAATTTATTTATATAAATTTCTTTATACAAATTTATTTATCCATAATTTATAAAACAAATCACACTAGATTTATTTTATTAATTAAACCAAATAAATTGATTTAATTCCCTTTGGCTGGCCACCACAAGGAGGGTTAGCACCCTCTTTGATCGGCCAAACCAACCCGAACCGGTCGCGAATTAAACTCATTTAATTCGCCCAATAAGCCTTCAAAAGACTTAGCCATTTTTAGCTTCCATTGCGCCTCTGATTAACTCAGATTCGACTTATTTCTCTTGATCGGAAAATCTAATTTTCAACTCGTTTTAAATCCCTCGGATTACTCGTAGTGCGTGTGACTAAATAGGCTTTCGATTTATGTTGGCTGTCTATAATTAACCAATTATAGAACGGTCATGAGTGGCACCTAGTAGTACATCATGACCCCCAATTAATCGAAAGATCAACGGTTTGACCTCAGAAGAAATTATTCTGAAACCCTTCAGCAGCTCTAATGAGTCGTGCCCCATTTCCTTCACCATCTTATACCCACTTGGTTCAGGACACGGTCTATTTGTGTCAGTCCCCACTAGGCTGACTACGTCACACCTAGCCCAAGTAATGTCTTTCTCGTCCTTTGGATTTCTAATTACTCTCATGTATTTAAGAGACTCGCACTCTTAACATGATATACTCTGGCCAGAGGTTTTGAGTAACAATCCGACGATAGGCCTGGGTATACATCTCCTCGCAAGGAGTGGTGAATCCTTTGTAGGCTGTTCAAACATCTTCGGGCACTTCGGCTCATACCCAATCATCCTGGGTCCACACCTCCTTGGAGATGCTTGCTTAAGATGTTAAAGTATAAGTCTCCATGACCAAGATGACTTGAACACCGCAAGTCAAAGGAACATCGCAGTTAAGCTGCAGTAAGAACTTCATTGACATATCTTTATAGATAACCATATGAAGTTTTACAGCTAGTCACTCCAATGAACTAGTTCCCTTAACTAGCATCCATGTTTATCTCCGGACATCCCAATGTCACCAGCCAGTGAAAATCAGCTGATTAGAGAATAACCCATGCTAGTCTCAACAGAATTGATAGTGTCCGTTTTTATCAATTCATCGACTAGGGATAATTTCAATACTTCACAATTGCACATTAGAGATAATCACTAGTTGTGATCCCATCACAAATTCTCTTATGCTGTGAGTTGTATTGCGGACATTCAGTAGATGAGTTTAAGATCCCAATCAAATACACAAAACATGTATACTCAAATAGTGAATTATCATTTATTAATATAAATGTTTACATCATAAGGTGATTGCCTTAGGACACTTCTCTCATATCACTAACATTACAATCCTACACACCTTATAAAAAGTTCGTCCCGAACTTTAAAACAGTTCCGGATACTTTAATCGTATTGCCTCTTCTCGTTCCCAGGTGGCTTCTTCGAATTGCTCGTTCCGCCACAGTACCTTTACTAAGGGCACTTCCTTATTCCTTAACCTTTTGACTTCCCGATCGAGGATCTGGATCGGGCGGCGTTCGGAACTGAGGCTCTCCTGTTCTTGCACTGGTGGGGGTTCTATCATTTGACTCGCATCAGGGGTACACTTCTTGAGCATCGACACGTGGAAGACGTTGTGGATAGCCGCCATTTCTGGCAGTAGCTCCAGCTCGTAGGCCACCTTGCCTACTCGTCTCAAAATCTGATAGGGTCCCACGTATCGCGGACTCAGCATCCCCTTCTTTCCGAATCTCATCACCCCTTTCATAGGGGCTACCCTTCAGGAATACCGAATCCCCAACCTCGAACTCGAGTGGTCGACGTCGTTTATCAGCATAGCTCTTTTGCCGACTCTGAGCAGTCTCCATCCTCTGGCGGATATTCTTTATAGCCTGAGTGGTCTCATCAATAATATCGGTCTGGAGTTCCATCTCCCTCGTTTCACCACTCTCATGCTAGCATAAAGGAGATCTGCATTTTCTGCCGTATAGTGCCTCGTACGGTGCCATTCCGATAGTAGCCTGATAACTGTTATTATAAGCAAACTCTGCCATGCTCAGGTATCGACACCAGCTTCCCTTGAAGTCCAAGGTGCAAGCTCGTAACATATCTTCTAGTATCTGGTTTACTCGTTCAGTCTGCCCGTCAGTCTGGGGGTGAAAGGCTGTACTAAACTTCAGCTTCGTGCCAAGGGCCTTCTGCACGTGTCCCCAAAAATCAGAAGTAAATCGACTATCTCGGTCAGAGACGATGGTCTTGGGAATCCCGTGTAGTCGGACAATCTCCTTGACGTACAGTTAGCCAGCTGCTCAACTGAATAAGTCATCCTGATAGCCAGAAAATGCGCGGACTTGGTCAGTCGGTCCACAATAACCTATATACTATCATATCCATTCGTAGTCCGAGGCAGCCCTGATATGAAATCCATAGATATGTCCTCCCATTTCCACTCGGGAATAGGTAGAGGCTGCATAACTCCCCCAGGTCTCTGGTGTTCTGCTTTGACCCTCTGGCAGGTCAAACACATGCTGATATAATGGGCTACATCTTTCTTCATGCCAGACCACCAAAAT
Source organism: Boesenbergia rotunda (assembly GCA_024364735.1). Lineage (NCBI taxonomy): Eukaryota > Viridiplantae > Streptophyta > Magnoliopsida > Zingiberales > Zingiberaceae > Boesenbergia > Boesenbergia rotunda. The sequence continues at coordinate 836,654 of JAGFNQ010000065.1, read as the reverse complement.
TTGCCTTTCAGATCTTGATACATCTTGGTAGACCCAGGATGCATCGCATAAGGTGTGCCGTGAGCTTCCTCGAGTATCCTCGTCCGAAAGTCGGAGTCGTCGGGAACGCATAATCGATCCCGGAGATATAAGACTCCGCTATCGGAAATCCGGAATCCCTCGTCCTTGCCTTCAAGAACCTCCTGCCCGATTCTCCGAAGACTCGAATCAAGATTCTGCTTCTCCAGAATACCATTAAATAATGTCGGCGCAATCTGTAGGGTAGAAAGCCGTCCCGATATAATCTCGATTCTGAAATCCATAATCTCTTCCCCTAAGGGTCGTGACAAAGCTGATAAAGATAACAATGCAGCACAGAATTTTCTACTGAGAGCGTCCGCTACCTTGTTGGCTTTTCCCGGATGGTACAAGATCTCACAGTCGTAGTCCTTGTCCAACTCGAGCCATCGGCGTTGTCGCATATTCAGGTCTTTCTGGGTGAAGAAATAGTGCAGACTCTGGTGATCAGTAAAGACCTTGCACTGAGTGCCATATAAATAATGCCTCCATAATTTTAGCGCAAAGACCACCGCTGCTAATTCCAAATCATGGGTAGGATAATTCTTTTCATGTTCCTTTAATTGTCTAGAGGCATAGGCAATTACCTTCCCATTTTGCATAAGCACAGCTCCGAGTCCAAGTTTGGATGCATCGCTGTACATATCGAAACCCATATCGCTCTCGGGAAGAGTCAATATTGGAGCGCTAGTCAGCCTCCTTTTCAGTTCAGTAAAGCTCTTTTCACATTCCTTGGTCCATATATATTTCTTGTCCTTCTTCGTAAGAGCTGTCATAGGGGCTGCAATCCTAGAGAAGTTCTCTACGAATTTTCTGTAATAGCCTGCTAGCCCGAGGAAACTTCGAATTTCACTGGCATTCTTGGGTCTAGTCCAGTTACTCACAGCTTCAATTTTAGTCGGGTCCACCATTACTCCTTCCTTGGAGATAACATGTCCCAAGAATGATATTTGGTTCAGCCAGAACTCACATTTCAAAAATTTAGCATACAGTTGTTCCTTCTGAAGAATCTGTAATACTATACTCAGGTGCTCTGCATGCTCTTCGGAAGTCCTCGAATAAATAAGGATGTCGTCGATGAAGACGATCACAAATCTGTCGAGAAATGCCGAGAAAATCCGATTCATAAGGTCCATGAATATTGCCGGAGCATTTGTAACTCCAAATGGCATCACTACGAACTCATAATGTCCGTATCTCGTCCGGAAAGCAGTTTTGGGTATATCCTCATTTTTCACCCGGACTTGGTGATAACCAGACCTCAGATCGATCTTAGAGAAAACCGTAGCTCCCTTTAACTGATCGAACAGGTCATCTATCCTAGGTAGAGGATACCTGTTCTTTATGGTCACATTGTTTAATGCCCGATAGTCGATACACATACGCATCGACCCGTCCTTCTTTTTGACGAACAGTACGGGAGCTCCCCAGGGGGAATGACTAGGGTGGATAAGTCCCTTGTCGAGTAGCTCTTGTAGCTGTCCTTGCAATTCTTTCAATTCAGTCGGCGCCATTCGGTATGGTGCTTTCGAGATGGGGTTAGTACCAGGAATCAAATCAATAGCAAATTCAACATCTCTTTCAGGTGCTAACCCAGGTAAGTCGTCAGGAAATACCTCTGGATAGTTACATACGACTTCGACGTCTTCTAGCTTCGGGTCCTCTGTAGGACGAGTATCAACCACATGAGCTAGAAATCCAGAACATCCATTCTCTAACATTTTCCTTGCTTTCAGAGCCGATAAGAATTTGCCAGTCTTCTTCTTCGTCTCGCCGATAAATTCAAAGAGAATTCCCGTCTCGGGTCGGAAGATAACCTTTGTTTACGGCACTCGATAGAAGCGCCGTACTTATTCAAGAAATCCATGCCCAATATCAGATCATAATCGGCCATATCAAGCACTATTAGATCGCAGTAGAGCTCCCTATCTGCGATGCTGATCGGTGCGGCCCGCAGCATTTGGGTAGAGGGCATCACCTCTCCCGAGGGCAATGTAGTCAGAAACTTACAATCTAGTTCTTGCAGTGGCATATCATATCTCGTGGCATATAGCATAGAAATAAAGGAATGCGTTGCCCCAGTGTCAAATAATGCAGTAGCAGGATGACTGTAAATAACTATCTGACCTGTGACAACGGTAGAGGCAGTCGCCACGTCTTCCTTGGTAAGCGAGAAAACCCGGGCGTTTGTTGTAGCAGGCGGGGCTTCTAATCGCCCCTGATAAATAGGAGTACCATCAATAGCAGCCTGCATATGGTGAAGCTGGGGAGGAGCACCTTTGTGCTGAATATACTGCTGCTGAGGTGCCTTAGCGGCAGTAGGACACTCTCTGGCAAAATGTCCTTCCTTCCCGCAAGTGAAACATCTCTTGGCACCCAATAAGCATGTCCCTAGGTGCATCTTCCCACAGGTGGCACAAGGAGGGTATTTAGGCTTCTTGCCTTTCGAACCACCAGTAGGCTTGTTCCATGACTTTCTTTTTCCATTGTGGTTCTTCTTCCAGTGGGGGTTGGTGTTCTGAGTCCTTTGATTTTCCGACTGACTCTGATTCTGTGTACTGGCTGGGGCCTGCTTCTGCTGGCTGATATTCTTCAGATAGTGCTCAGCATTCAGGGCGCCGCTGACTAGCTCCTCTGCAGTCTGTGGCCTATGAACGCCACCGGCTACACTCAGAGCGATGTCGGGCCTGAGCATTCTCAGCATTAATCTGACCCTTTCCCTTTCAGTACTGACCAGCTCTGGACATAATCGTGCCAGTCGGTTAAATTTCTGGACGGCCTCGTTGACAGAGAGATTCCCCTGTCGAAATTCGGTAAACTCATCAAAATGTCTGTTGGTCACCCTCATATGAAAGAACTCCTCCAGAAATTCAGACTCGAAATCCTTCCATTTCATCTGGTCCACTGATCTTCTGGCCTTCACCCATTCCCACCACATCCGAGCATCGCCGGAGAGGCAGAACGAGACACACTTGACCTTCTCGTGTTCCGGCCAGTCGAGAAGTTCCACGGTGCTTTCCACTGTTTTGAGCCAGGACTGGGCGTCCCATGGCTCGCAGGTGCCGGAGAACTTATCCGGCTTCAGTCGCTGCCACTGTATCAAATAGGCTTCCTGTCGGACTGCTCTGGCCGTAGTGTCCGAGGGCGCCTGTGCAGTCGGAGGCTCAGTGGTTATGGCGTTCTGACTTCCCGCAGGGGTGGCAGTGTTAGTCTGCTGGGTCATCAGAGTGTTTATCATCTGCTGCTGCTCAGTGACCTGGCGCTGCAGCTCAGTGATCACCCCCATCAGATCAGGTGGGGGTGCTGTCTCGTTACCCCTAGTACTACGCCTTCTAGCCATATCTATTATACAGCCAGTAAATAGATAGATATAAGCATTAATACTACTTTGTTAGGCAAGCATCAATCATCTCATATAGTTGTACTGTACATGGAATAAATAAAGTAAGGCGAGTTAGGATTTCTTACTTGGAAGCGGCAGGAGGAAGCTTGATGTGTGTGTGGTGGAGGGGAAACCTGCTCTGATACCAACTTGTAACGCCCGCCCTTATATCTACCCTAAAGGCGGGGTTACGGGTCCATACATTCATAATCATTTATCATGTTAAGCATGTATATCCAGTAGAAACAATTACAATGCAAGAAGAGTAGTAAGCATGCTTGTTGAGGACTAATTTACCAAACAAGGTTTCTTATATCAACATGCATTTGTAGAACATAATAGGAAGATCATTTAACTTCATAATTTACTGATCTAAACATGGTTTAAACAAGATAGGGCATAGCATGATCTAAAACATAACCTACTGCAAGTGATCCAATTAAACAACTAAGCATAGCATTGGAGGAGAGGAAAAACAAGGCATTGAGCAAGGGGCATGGGTCTCGGCACCTATGGGCAGCCGGCCCTCTTCTCAACCCAAGACCCCATTTCAAGCATCAATAAATACACTATAGCATGAAATCTTAAGTAGGAATGTAGCATGAGTTATCTAGCCTTAGACACATGCAAGAGAAGCATTCATAAGCAACAGGAAATAGGAAATCTATAGCATTTCACTTAGCATGCATACAACAAGAATTAGACATCTAATGATAGTGTCTTCCTCTAAAAAGATTCACATGTATCAGTTAAATTCTAAACTCAACCAAACATAGAGTTATCTAACATGACATAGGTTCCATATCTCTAACTTAGCCAACAGTAGAGTAGTCATAGTCATCACACAATCAGAGTATAGTAAAACAACTTGTAATCCTTTAATGGAAGCAATTTAGATTCTAGACAAAAATGGTAGATAAGAATCTTTCTTTCTTTCCCGAACCATCACCACACACATCTTTTAGCCTTCCCTCTGCCTCTTCCTTTAGTTCAAGTATTTCTTACCGCCATCTGCAGCATAAGAAAAACAACATGAACTAGTAAGCAAAACATGCTTAGTAAGAATCCGGGCCTACTCGCAAAAATCCATATCAATACATCATATCATGTACACAGTAATCAAGATAGAATTATAAGCATCATAAGCATCACATCCAATATTTCTAAGTACTTTACAGAACAAGATTATCACATAATGAGAGAATGCTTTTCAAAAGGTTCCATAAAAGTAAGTACTTAAAAATATAGTATCATCTAGGGCCCAGTTGTAGTACCACATCAAGCGCATTCCCTAATGAGTTGGGGTAGCGAGCCACCAATCTAATTAGGGCAGGACCCTTCCTTCCTACCAATGCCATGACCTTCAGTTAACATGTACATTGGATTTTGTTTAACGACCCCCTTCCGAGTCGGGTACACAACTTTCAAAGTAAAGTATCTTAACATGTAATTACATACATATGTATATGCTTAAAGGTACTCCCAATAACATCTTAAAGGGACACACCACTCATCAAGGGTGCTCATGATCCCCTAGGGACACACCACATATTTAGGGGTGCTCTTGATCCCAATTTCAGTAGAGTATCCCTTTTCAAGCATATTATCAAACACATCATGTTCATGTCATAAAGGGTGCCCCATGGGCTATAAGGCATGCTTTTATACCTAACAAGATAGGTCACATAAATTATACACACATCATATAAGTGGTAGCATGCTTCATGGTTTCACTAAGTGCTTCCCAACCCTAGAACCAGGGTTGGCCGAAAGTTTCATAAAGGGTAGGGAATTCTTTTGGTTTTTCAATCAATCCAATTAATGCATACATTCATCACATATATATATGTCCATATCATGCATTCTATTAACATGGCATACATTAGAGGTAAATGACCTTCCCTAAGCTAGGGTTTCATGATGTGGCCGAATGTTGCAAGTAAAGAAATTTGGTTTTCCAATCAAACATTCATTCAAGCATTTCTACAAACACCTCAAGTGCATTTCATGTTAACAATTGAAACATGGTTTATACCTCAAAGCGGGGTTAGCTTCCACTAACCCTAAATTACAAGGGGTGGCCGAATGGTAAGGTGGGGGTTTTTAGGGTTTTTGGACAAGTCATCATTCACAAAACAATACACATGTATACAACATTTATTTAGCATGCATGGCATGCATCAAGAAGTGATTCACTTCACAACCCCAAGGAAGCCAAGTCTTGGCCGAAACCTTGTATGGTACCAAACCCTAATTTTTGTCTTCTCAAAAATTTAGAAACAACACATATGTGTATAAAGTCCCTAGGGGTACTAGCATGTATCAAGGTTTGATCAAAAACCCCCTCTTGGACCTCCACCACAAGGGTGGCCGAAACCTTCCTCAAGGAAGGTCCTTGTGATTTTTCAAAAGAATAAAACAAGCAACCATCCAATAGCAATTATGCTGCAGGCGAGAGGACACTTACATCCTAGTGCTGGAATTTCACCTTCTCTTTAAACCGTAGGGTACCTAGACTTGGAGGGCAAGTGAAAATCCTTCTTTTCTTTTAATTTTCTCTAGGGTTCCTTGGACTTGGTAGAGGGTAAAGGCACTTGGACTTTCCTCCTTGCAATTGCCCTAGGGTTAGAACCCTAGGGTTGGAATTTCGAAAAAGGAAGAAGGGGTGCTAGGCTCGGCAAGGAAGAAGGAAAAGAGGAAGAAAGAATGAAACTTCTTTTCAACTTCCCTTCTCTTAATCCTATTTATACACCTCTTGTGAAGAGACATGTCTTTTCATTGCCCAAGCCTTAACAAGCATGTCTCCCCTTCTCCTAACACGAAACACCCATTAGAGCATTTGGTTAGGAAGAGTTAGTGCAAGTGATAGGTCCAAAGTTCGATCCTTGCTTCCTCCACTTTGCACTTTCTTTTTATCACCTCTTGCTAACTCATCTCCAAGCCCAATAAGCCAAGCCCAATATACATTTCATGAATATGATATTTCATGCATTCATGACATTTCATTAATAAAATAAGTTCATGACATTTCATAGAATGTGATTGCATGAAATTTACATCATTTCATTTAAACATTTTTCTCCATACATCGTCATGATATTACATTAAAAATTTGGGGTGTTACATGTGTGATGCATGCCAAGAAGGTAAGCAATCCAAAGCATCACACAAAGGTAAAACTCTAATTAGCACTTCCTTACCTTTAGAACTTTTACACATAGACCTGTTTGATTGTCATAGTACTCCCTCACTTGTGGGGAGTAAGTATTGCCTAGTAATAGTAGATGACTTTTCTATGTTTACTTGGGTCTATTTCTTGAAACATAAGGATGATACCCTAGATATTTTATAGGATTTAGTAAAAGGGTAGAAAATGAAAAGAACATCAAAATAAATTGAATTAGGAGTGACCATGGCGGGGAGTTCCAAAATGCTAACTTCACACAATTTTGTGTTGAAAATGGGTACAAGCATGCGTTTTCATGCCCAAGGACTCTTCAACAAAATGGGGTAGTTGAGAGGAGAAACCGAGCCCTACAAGAAGCTGCTAGGACTATGCTTAATGCATACTCTCTTCCTAGCTACTTTTGGGCCGAAGCGGTTAACACCGCCTGCTATATCCAAAACCGGGTGTTGGTACATAGGTTTTTAGGAAAAACACCCTTTGAACTTTGGAATGGAAGGGTACCCCAAGTCCACTATTTTAGGGTCTTTGGATGTAAAGTCTACATCTTAAACACCAAAGACGACCTAAGAAAATTTGAGTCAAAAGCCGATGAAGGAATCTTAGTAGGATACTCTTTAACTAGTAGGGGCTATAGAGTGTACAACAAGAGGACAAAAGTGATTGAGGAGTCCTCCAATGTCAAATTTGATGAAACCACTAGTACCTACCCTAGAAAGGCTTCTATTGATAAGGATATAGAAGAGGTCCAACCTCTTGCCCAAAGAATCCAAGACCTACATTTGGAGGGCAATGATCAAGGGGGAGTAAGAAACACACTAGAGGATGAGGAAGAAGGAGTAAATGAACCTACAACCTCTAGACCCCTGAGACATCACCATGATCATCCTATTGACCAAATTATGGGTGATGTAAATCAAGGAGTAAGGACTAGATCCTACTTTAGGGACCAAACGAGTCAAATAGCTCTAATCTCCCAATTAGAACCCAAGACCATTGATGAAGCATTGGGAGATGTTGATTGGATTTTAGCTATGCAAGAAGAGCTAAATCAATTTGAGAGGAGTGAAGTTTGGGAGTTAGTCCCTAGGCCCAATGATTGCACCATTGTAACCACGAGATGGGTCTTTAGGAACAAATTAGATGACCAAGGTAAAATCACTAGGAACAAGGCTAGATTAGTGGCTAGGGGGTTTAACCAAGTTGAGGGATTAGATTATGATGAGACCTATGCCCCCGTAGCTAGGTTAGAATCAATTAGAATTCTACTAGCCTATGCCGCTCACATGGGTTTCACACTTCACCAAATGGATGTGAAGTCGACATTCCTAAATGGGATCATTAAGGAAGAAGATTATGTAGAACAACCCCCCGGGTTTGAGGACCCTAACTATCCAAGACACGTGTTCAAATTAAGGAAAGCATTATATGGATTGAAACAAGCTCCCCGGGCTTGGTATGAGAGGCTTTCCTCATTTCTAGTGTCTAAGGGGTTTTGAAGAGGAACAATTGACCCGACATTGTTCCTAAAATCTAAGGATAAGGATATATTTGTTGCCCAAGTCTATGTAGACGATATCATTTTTTGGTCAACAAATAATGACTTCCTACAAGAATTCATCAAGTGTATGGAAGATGAATTTGAGATGAGTCTTGTATGAGAGTTAACCTTTTTCTTAGGCCTTCAAGTTAAGCAAATGAATGAAGGTACACATGTATTTCAAACCAAATATGCTAAGGAGATGTTAAAGAAATTTGGTTTAGAAAATGCTAAGGAAGCATCTACACCCATAGGAACTAATGTGAAAATGAATAGTGACATTGAAGGCAAAATGGTAGACTCTAAACACTATAGGAGCATGATTGGTAGCCTCCTATACCTAACCTCTAGTAGACCCGACATTCTTTTTGCGGTAGGTATGTGTGCAAGGTACCAATCGTGTGCCAAAGAGTCCCATTTGGTTGTAGTCAAGAGGATCCTAAGGTATGTGAAAGGGACCCTAAACGTCGGACTTTGGTATCCTAGAACCCCTAATGTTGACCTAATTGGATACACCGACTCGGACTATGCGGGGTGTAAGTTAGATAGGAAGAGTACAAGTGGAGGATGTCAATTCCTTGGGTCTTCCTTAGTTAGTTGGAGTAGTAGGAAACAACCATGTGTTGCCCTATCAACAACGGAAGCAGAATATGTGGCAATGGGTGGATGTGTTTCCCAACTCCTTTGGATCATGCACACCTTAGAGGACTATGAGCTACATTACACCAAAGTCAAAGTCCTGTGTGATAATGTAAGCACAATCAACTTCACTAAAAATCCGGTTCATCATTCTAGGATAAAACACATTGAAGTGAAACATCACTTCATTAGAGACCATGTGGCAAGGGGAGACATAGAACTACACTATGTTGAATCAAAGTCGAACCTAGCCGACATCTTTACCAAGTCTCTTCCTGAATCGGAGTTTACATCCTTAAGAAGAGGCCTTGGAATGTGTTTTGTGGAAGTATACAATGAACTTGGACACATTAGCTTTGAAAAAGGGTGCTTGATCCATTAGGGTGATACATTTGGGTCACTTGTGCTTGTGGCACATTGTTGAGCCATTAAAAGTATCAAAATATCAAAACTAGACCAACTATGGGGGGAGGCAAGTGTTTAATCAATGGACACTTTGCCAAAGATCATAGTTGGACATTTTAAAACTTTGAAAACCATTTTATGTTCTACATACTGTGCCATGTTTTTAAAAGTCATATAGTTGCAAAATTAGTTTCAAAGTTTGATACAAAATGTAGTTGTTTTCAAAACTTTTGGATTTTTATCAAAAGTCATGCATGCTTGGAATTTTATATGGTCTAATATTTTTCCCCGATAGAGTATATCATTTCAAACATGTATGCAAAATTTTACAATTTTTGGAATTTTCTGGGAGTTTCTGAAATTCGACAGAAAACCTGAAAAATCAGACTGATAGCGTATCAGTCGACTGGCACGCCTATTTTTCAGTAACTGTGAGAAATTTTAGAAATCAATAATTCTCACATTTGATGCCGTAGAGTTTGGTTGCTTGAGGCAATCATTTTGATGGTGTCAAAGGGGGAGAATAGGTGGTTTAAGTTAGAATTTTAACCTAGAATGGAGGGTTTAGGGTTTTATTTCTAACATAGAAATTGAATGTATAGAAATGAAGAAGACATGGATTAAGGAGGAGGTACCTCTTAGGTTCTGATATATCTTATATTTTTACATAGTGTTGTTGTTAAGTGGTAATTTAACTTGGATTTAGATTAGAATTGAAAATGGGGAGAAGACATAGATTAAGGGGGAGGTTGCCTCTTAGGTTTACTATGTCTCATGCTTTTTCAATTGCTATCTTTTGCTATTGCTATTGCTGTTATTTATCTCTAACTTAAACATATTGCCACACATCAAAAAGGGGGAGATTGTTGAGGCAATCGACCCTTAAATGATTGGAAGATCATGGTTTTGATGTGTGGGCGAATAGGTTTAAAGTTAGAGTGTTATGTTGTATTTGATTTGTGTGATTGAGTTTGCAGGACTTGGAGAATCACACTTAGTGAATCTATCCGAGGGACGAGAGCCGAGGGAGGAAAGCTCCAATGGCAAGCCGGGAAGTGGACTTCAAAGGGCACACGTGAAGGGTGGCATGGAGGCAAGCCAAGGGAAGGCTTGCGTGCGCATCCGAGGGACGATAGCCAGAGGAAGAGGACTTCAAGGGGCGAGCCAAGGGAGCAGACCTGAAGACACACGTGAAGGAGAAGGTTCGGAGTGGTTGGAGCTGAGCTGGGAGGTAGGGCAGTCGACTGGTCCAGTGGCAGTCGACTGCCAAAACCCACAGAATGTTCGCAGCTTCAGACCAGTCGACTGGTATACCCCAAAACTAGCCGTTGGCTAGCTGTTTGCTAGCCGTTGGCTAGCCGTTGGACGACATTTAATGTCGGGCCAGTCGACTGCCCTCGGGGCAGTCGACTGGTGCGAGTCTGGACAGACTGCGAATCTGTCCTTTTCACCTATAAAAGGAGCTCCTCGTTACATGTGTCTGTACAGTTCCGTACAGTAACGAAGTGCTGCCCAATTGTAGAGTGATCTTTGCTTCCTCGATCATATTTCTGCATCTGTAAAGAGGAAGCTTTTGCTGTAAAGGTTTCTCAACCTCAAGGAGGCTTTTCGATAGTGAAAAGTGGTGGTCGTAGCGTGGATCCTTGGATTAGTCACCCATCTGGGTGGATACCAAGTAAAAGAACTTTGTTAGCATTGTTATTTCTTTTGCATATTATTTCCGCTGCGCTAACATCTTTGTAGAGATCAAAACGATCAAAGAAAGTGCATTCACCCCCCCTCTACACGCCTATATCGATCTTTCATTTGATTCTGACTTATGGTTTCCGTGAAACCCTACGACAAACCGACGCCTAAGTTCCCACCCCCGGAAACGCGCCTTTCACCTACTCCTCTCAGGAGACGGTTGCCACCCGGTCTATCCGGTTGGATTTTTACTTAGCCTTCGATACTCTCGGATCTCGAGACGTCCGAACCTCGACCCGTCTCTACTTTTGTCCTTAGTCATCGTTCAGCTAAGTTGCTCAATCCCTCGGACCAAGACTTCGTGCCCAAACCCTAGGTCCACAACTTTTGCCCAGCTTCACTCACCAAGTCTTAGTGCCCAATTCCACTAACTAGGACTTAGGGCCCAACCCTCGGTCAGGTCTTAGGTGCCCAGCCCTCGGTCAGGACTTAGTGCCCAGTCCACGACCAGGACTTATTGCCCAATTCCACGAACCAGGACTTAGTGCCCAACCCTCAGTCAGGTCTTAGGTGCCCACCCCTCGGCCAGGACATAGTGCCCAATTCCACGAACCAGGACTTATTGCCTAGGTTAACTAGGACTTTTCATCACTTTGGTCCAGTTTTTAATGTATCTCTGACTTAAGTATATTGTCAAACATTGAAACACTTAGAGGAGGACATCACTGATGCATCTTGCACCAACACACACCAGGTGCAGTGAGTTGGGATTGAATCCCAATTACTGATAAGTAAGTCCTACAACTATCCCTAGAGGTACTTGCCACTACGATCTAATCTTAATGTCGCCATAATTTTACTCTAATGTATCTCTGCATTAGACTTAAACTCTTTGATCTAATCAAAGGAATTAGTCTCGCGGTACATCAAGTAAATGTACTTTGACCCTTGAATAATTGTTTAGAAAACAAAGTCTTCAAGGTTACCTCTATTCTAGATAGACTAAGGACTTATACTTATCGGTTTGAACCAACTCCTACATACCTTTGGCTCTTTGCCCCTAGGCTTTGAAAAAGACTCTTGGTCTTTTTAACCATCCAACTAAGATTCAAAGATTTTAAGAAAGACAAGTCTTTCACCACCAATGAATCCAAGGGCTCATTGGCTATCAACGTTTGAATCCCACTAAAGGTTCATAAGACCAAGCCTTAGAGCCAAAATATATGTTTGGTTCTTCTTGGAAGAAACATTTCTCTTACTTCGATTAGATGATAAGCTATCTAATTGCATCATGGGAGCTTTTGGTTTTTAAGCTAATTGCCTATCTATGCACTTTAACAGATAATCCTTCTATTTCACTTTTAACAAATAAAAGCAATAGAATATCTTATTCCAGAAACTGAACAAAAGTTCTTTCCAAAAATTAAGTACATAAAGACAATCTCTATAAAACCAAAACTATATCATCCTATGCTAAAGACATAAATGAACCAATAAACTCCCACTGCAAAAGTCATCTCCATAGCCTATCCATGTAGTCAGTAATATCCTCCTCAGCTAGCCGTCGGGTTTCCTGGAACCCCTGCACAAAAATGCAGACATGATTAGTGGCATCCGTATCTAAACATCAGGTACCAGTAGATATCATCGCTAAACATGTTACAATGACAAAAGAAGAAAATATACCTGAATTATTACCCTAACGGTGGGGACAGTCCGCCTTCCAATGTCCTGACTGCTTGCACACAAAGCACTTGCCTTTCGGCTTCTTTATGCATCCCTGAGGTCCCTGTAATCCTGCTACTTTCTTTGCTCCAGCATGTTTCTTCTTCTTCTTTCCTTTCGGTTTAGAAGTAGAAACCTCTTGAGCAATGAAAGTCTGTGAAAGAGAAAACGTCTCTGCTGCCTCAAGTTCTGTCAGAAGTTCTTCCCACGAATATGAATGCTTGTCCATATTGTAGCTTAGGCGAAATTTCTCAAAACTCTATGGTAGAGATTGGAGGATGAAATTGACCTGGGTTTCCCCATCGATTTGTGCTCCAAGGATTTCCATCTCTTTCAGCCAAGCCATCATTTTGAGAACATGTTCCCTTACAGGCATACCCTCAACTAGGATGGTTGTTGTTAAGTTCTTCATTACCTCCTGCCTAGCGGACCGATTACTTTGTCCGAAGAGTTCATCGAGTTTGGATGTTTTATCACTAGTAATGGAAGAAGCATGATTTAGATGACACTCAGTCGTCTCGTCTGCTTCTAACCATTTCCTAAAATATTCAAACTCCTCTTCAGTATTAATCTCACTAGGCTTTTCGGCACAGAACTCAACAAGATCATATTTAGGTTCCTCGACAGTAGAGACAAAGTCCATATTTAATTCCCAATCCATATTGTTATTAGGGGCTTTTATTTGGTTCTCTCTTTCAATTAGAACAAGTGGGTCTAGATCCATTTTAAAATACCTGAGAATCACAACAATCACACACTTTAGTTTTTGAAAATAAATTGACTCCCCAAAACAATAAATTTTCAAAAACAACCAACACCTCAAAACATCAAGAATTTTGCATGCCACGATGGTGTGGACGTATACGAATTCTACATTTGTGAGAGGAGGTTTTATGCATTAATTTTACTATCTTGTCATCCTAACTTTCTGACAAGTAAAATTAATAGTTGGTCATCTTCGGTCCTACAAATAATAGCAGTGACTCCGATAGGGAGGATACTATATTTGTATCTAAGTGTTTACCATTACACGACACTAAGAAAAAAATTATTTCCAATTATGTGTCTTCCGATGGGGAAGTACACACGCTCTTTAATAATTTTCTATAGTCTTTTCTGACCTAGTGATCTGCAGAGCAAGCCCATCCGATGGGGAGGAAGGCACTCAGAGCCGACGCGCAGACTTGTTCGCATCACTTATCAGATTGTAATGGAGGCCATGGGACCCTTAGGGTCCCTCTCCCACTTAGTTATTTACGTTGAGGTTTTTCATATGCACACACACACGACAAGCACATAAACCAATATAATAGACAATGAAAAATCCTAGATTTTTCCAACTATTATGGCCTTGGTCTCCAATGCGCCTCGAGTCATGTTGCCACCTCGGCCACTCTATCCTTTCCATGCGCAAGCCACCATGAAGGAGTCCCCAAGCCGAGATGACTAGCTTACTTATTTACATCCATTGATCCTAAACTCCACAAAGGAGTGTACATGTAGTCTAGATCAAAAGTAAATAAAAGCTTGGCTAAACAGGTGCCATATTTAATTACAAAAATTAAATACCTAATTTAGCCTCGTCAACTGAGGATTCAATTAATTTACAACAAACACAATCAATCACATACATAACCAATTAATGTCATAATAGTTGGAATCTAGTGCCCGCAACAATGAGTTAGCCTATGCACATCCAAAAATTATCCAGCAAAAATAAAATACATGATAATGTGCAGAAAAATAACCGAATCCTAAACACACAAAACCGGAAACCTCGCTCTGATACCAAATTGTTAGGTGTAAACCCTTGGATGGCTTGAGGGGTTCCTAAGCAACCACGGGGTCGAACATGAGAGACCTCTCTATGTCTATGGATTAAAATTTAACCCGAAAAGAGACCCGTCTCTTAAACGACCGTCTCGTCATCGTGTTAATTAATCCAAGTCACAACTTAGCCAAAACCAAGGTTACGGCCTTGTAACATTCCTGATTAATCAACCACAGAAAAGACGACGAATGGATCGCTGATTTTTATATTTATTTTCGGGGTCCATGACATAAATTAATTATAATATTAATTAACAAATAATTAATCTATGATAATTAATCAACAACATGCAATGAAAACAATAATCAAAGCAATAGAACAATATGAAAACAAGAGGAGCTAGGGAGAGGTATACCTCGTCGTTTACCTCACAGTCTTCTACGTTATGACCGTCCCCTCTTGGACGTCGTGTGGGTGACGAGCTACCAAGATGCGGAGTCACCAAGAGTCTCGAATTAATCCTTTTCTTCAAGCTTCTTCCAAAACGCCAACACAAACCCTAGGGAGCTAGGGTTTTGCTTGCGCCGATTGCCTATCTTCCTCTCCACCTTAAACCGCCGGCCACCTTATGCTCCAAGGTCTGGCAAACTTCAAGACGACACTGAGAGGAAGGCTAGGAAGATAAAGAACAAGAAGAAGAAGCTTTGAGAACTCCTTCTTCTTCCCAAAACCCGCCGAAAACCCAACTTCACTTTCTTCACCCTCGCCGGCGCCAAACAATGAAAATTCCTTGTTTTTCCGGTCACCAACCGCTTCTCCTCTCTGCTCTCTAATTGTAAACGCTGAGAGGAACCTTGTGAAGAAGATAGGAGAAGAGACCGAAGAGAAGGAATGAGAAGAACTCGACTTCTTCTCCTCCCTACCGCCGCTGCTGCTGCTCAGCTTACAGCTACCTCCGGCCTTCTTCATCACCTCGTCGAGCTCTCCTAGGTCTGCCTGAGCCTCCACGCCAAAGAGAAGGAGCTGATGGAGGTGAAACTTCAAGGAATTCTCCTCCTTCCTCCTCCTCTACCGTCGGCGCAAGGTTAGCCCTAGGAGAGAGAATAGAAGAGGGTTTTGGGTTTTTCAATAATTGGAATAATTTCTAATTAATTGTGGATTAATTAGACCCTTGTATCATGACTCCTATGGGGTATTTATAGTGCTAATGTAGGGACCATGAGGAGGAGTTGGTTCTTGGCCCGCTAGTGGATCCAAACCCGATCCATTAATGGAGATCCATTCTAGTAAAGGATCCTATTGAACTTCCTCACCAACCCCCATATTTTCATATGAACTCCACCTATTATGAGTAGTCCATCTCCCCATGTTTAAGATATCAAATGCCCAATAATTAATTTAAATTACTGACAATTTTTATTAATTATCCTCTTGATCCTTGATTAGTACCACTCAACCTTTTCATCATGTCGGACCATAGTCCACTTGCAAGATTTGACATGACGATCCTTTTGAGCTCACCAAGGGGGCATGATCATCCTGACTCACCAGGACATGGATTCCATCAATAATCAATGACACACCATATAATTAATATTATTTCCCAATTTACCAGGCCTATCAATTTAACTGAATAAATCTCACCCATTGGTAAGTCAAAGAAATAATGATTAATTATACGTGCCCATTATTATTTCGGGATTAAGAGATCGTACTCCATAATATATATCCAAGGTCTAATCCAATTTATAAAGTCAGTATAAAATTGGATGACCTTTCTTTTGGTCCTACTCAATGCAAACAAAGTGCACTAGTGTAATTCTATGGTTAAGACAAACCACACCTAATTACACTACAACCATCCTGATGGTTTGTCCAACTCCATCTCAGTTGTGAGTCTCTTTCTTATACTTCTGCAAGGAACTCATTAACATGATCTTCTGTGTGACACCACGCACCATGTTATCTATAATGCAAAGTATGAGACATGTTGTGCACATACTAATATAAATATGCACCGTGTGATTTTGCGATTCTCTATAAAATGTAAATGTATTTTAACCAAAAGCAAGACTTTTAGTGTACATCCTAATAGGGGCGGCGTAAACCAGTGGTGCACCACTCCTTTGGTGTTCAGCGCCGCAAGCAAGAGAAGGGGAAGGAAGGTGGTTGGTTAGGGTTTGGTGAGGGAGAAAGATCCTTCTTTCTCTTCTTCTTCCTCCCCACTTCCTTCCTTAGGGCCGGTGCAAGTAGGAGATCTCTTCTCCTTTGGTGGTCGATGCAAGCAAGGAGCAAGAAGGGAAGTGTTTCATCTTCCTTTGGTTGGCGCAATCAAGGAGGAAGAAGAAAATGTTCTTGGTGGCTTCGTTACTTGGAAGATCGTCACCCACACGATGTCCAAGAAGAGGATAGGAATATGATAGAAGATCAAGAGGTATAACTTGTTTTCTTGTTCTAGTTTTATTTGTATTCATGTTTTATCATGGACCCCGAAACAAACACAAAAACCGGCGATCCATATTCGTCATCTATTTGTTTTAATTAATAAAATTTTAATCCGGGGACATGGAGAGGAATCCCGATGCAATGGGAAACCAACAATTGCCATCAGAGCCAATGGTTTCCGATTTTGTGTATTTTGGATTCGGTTACTTTCATGCATTTTTCATATATAATTTTATGCCGAATAATAATAGGATGTGCGTAGGCTAACTCTTTGGTTGTAGACATAAGATCCAACTATTATGGCTATGTGATTGTATGTGATTGTGTATGTATGATTGTAATAATTTATTTGAATCCTCAGGGTTGATGAGGCTATTAGTATTTAATTTTTGTAATTAAATACGACAGTGTTAGCCACTTTTTTAATTTACTTTTGATCTAGATTTTTTGTACACTCCTTTGTGGAGTATAGGATCGATGAATGTAAATTAAAATAATTTTTTTATCACGGCTCAGATCTTCTTCAAGTGAGCTTGTGCATGGTAAAGAAAGGTGGAGGCGAGGTGGCGACACGATGGGAGGCGTATTGGAGAACAAAAGTCATAATAGTAGGAAATTTAGATTTTAATATTTATTGCTTATTGTTTGATATGCTTGTTGTGGTTGCATGTAAAATTCCTCAATTTTAAATTACTAAGTGGGAGAGGAAATTTTTGAGTCCCGTGGCCTCCATTACTAGGTTGATAAGTGATGAGAACAAACTTGCATGTTGGCTCTGAGTGTCTTCCTTCACATGGGATGAGTTTGTATCGCGGATCACTAGATCAAATATGATTAAAGGAAATTATTTAGGAGCGTGTGATCTTCCCCATCGGAAGGGACATAATCCTAGATAATTGCCTTAGTATTGTGTAATGTGTAATGGTGTACACTTAGATGCAAATAATAGTATCCTCCCCATCGGAGTCACTGCTATTATTTGTATGGCCGAAGATAAACCAACTATTAATTTTATTTGTCAAAAAGTAAGGTTAACAAGATAATAAAATTAATGGGTAAAACCTCCTCTTACAAATGTTTGAATTTGTATACGTCCATACTATCGTGGCATACAAAATTCACGGTGTTTTGAGGTGTTAGTGTTAAACTAATGTTTTGTAACGCCCCAAAATTCCCATTTTTTAGTTCTTAAAGTCCTTAGAATTATTTAAAAATGGTTTAGAAATATTCTAGATATTTTTAGGGATTTCTAGAATATTTTTATGGAATTTTCCGAGTCCGTTTAGTATATTTAAAAAAGGAAAAACGTTTAATGGGCAGCAAGGAGTTCGAACCCTGCACCTCCGCGTGAGAGACAAGCGGGCAGACCAGCTGCGCCAATTCGTTTTGTTGATAGAGAATAAGCGAATCAATAGATAAGTTGTAGTTAGGTCAATCCGCCCCATAAGTATAAATAGATAAGTTAAGAGAGGAAATTGGATTTTTGGTTTTCTCTCTTCCTCACCCTAGCCGCGCGAGACAGCCTCCCTTCTCCTCTCTTGGGCGACGCCAACCAACACCAAGGCCAAGGGGGCCGGCCAAGGTTCTTCTCCGAGAGATAATCCTATATTCGGGATCCCCGCGACGAGAGGAACGCGTAGGCGCGAAGAATTCTCCGAGATCTCAAGTTTCTCCCGAGCCCTAGACATCAATCTTGGTTGTAAGTCCAAGATATCAATGTAAGTACTGCTCACCTGCAGTAAGAGGCGGTTTTTCCGCAAGAATTTCCCTTAATAGTTTTTAAAAGAGATATTTCCTTTTTGTTTAAGTTTTTGCATGTGATCTTAGTTCATTATATGCTTGTATAAGTTTGATAAAGCACCCTATGTGAGATTAGGGGCTAAGAAAGTTATGAGAAAAGAAAAGAGAAGATAAAGATAAGAAAAGAAAAGGCCAAGGCCTTAAGAAATCCCCAAAAGTCAAGACTTAGGGATTTTAGCACGCAAGGTGCTCGAGAAAATGCCAAGGCATTTACAGATGAGAAAGAAAAGAAAGAAAAGCTATTTTATTTTCTAAGGCCAGTACCCGACGTCCAAGGGCGTCGTTAAAGAAATCCAGGTGTCCAATTCCAAGGTCTTGGCCCTGGTAGACCAAGGTCTGCTCTATTAGGATTGGTGGCTCGCTACCCCAACCTTTTAGGGAACGCGCATGAGATGGTACTTACGTCTTCAGTGGATCCAAGTGATTATTATTTTCAAGTATATGCTTTAGCAAAGTTTCTAAAGTTTAAAGAGTTTTCCAAAAGTTAAAGAATAGCTAAAGTTTCAAGTTGAGCCAAGAAAAGTAAATTGAGATTTATTAATGCTTGAGTATGCATGTTTTGAGTTATACATGTTCTTAGTTTTCTTTCAAGCATATAAGTATCTCATATGATTTTCATATTGATCAAGAAGCATGTTTGCACATTTCGAGATTTTGTGAGCTAGATAGTACTTACTAAGCTTTTTGCTTACTAGTTGCATTTCCTCTTACTGCAGATAAAGGTAAAGGCAAGCAATTCTGAAGGAAGGCGACGAGGCGGTGCTGAGTAAAGTGTGTGTGGTGGCTGATTTTGGAGAGATCCTTGAGACGAGACAATTTAGTTATTTGAATTACAATGTTTTAGTTTATTCAAATTTCAAGTTCTTGCTTTATGGAGTTTAGCGAACATTTAAGCTTTGGATAGTTTTACATGCTCAATTTCTTAGAGTAAGGATTCCATGTCATTTCATTTAGCATACATATCCTTATGATTGCATTGGATGAGTAGAAGTGTGAGTAGTTTGAAATATTGATACTTTGTTAGAGAAATAGATGCATGTGCCAAGATAGTATTAATTTCCCTTTGAATCAAGTTTTTATTGCTTAAGTATGTTTAGAAAAGTTGCTTTCTCATTTGATAATGCCTTAGGGATGTTTCAGAATTTTGTGTGATGAGTTTCAATGGTTAGAAGTTAAGTTTGGTACAAACTCTAGCTTAAAGTCTATGTAGATTTTTCATAACTTGCTAAATTCCGCAAAAGTCCTAATTTCAAGTTTATGGATTCGTTTTGATGGGCTAAATTGTTTAGAAAACTGGTATAGAGTATAGAAATGGTGTCATGATTTTATATGGCTCGAAAGTATAGGTTTGGTGGAGTTTTGAAACAAGGCTTCGAATCTGAAAAATAGGTTTCAGACTTATCAGTCGACTGGTACAGTATCAGTCGACTGATACCCGTAGCTGAGTTGGGCGAGGCAAGTTTCAATAAGTATTCTCTTACGAGTTTTTGAGAAAGAAAGTGTGACATGGTATCATGCATGACTATTTAAAGTTAGAATAGCATCCTTAGATGAATTTGAAGAAAAAAAAGAAGTTCCGCATTCTTAGTCGTGCATTAGAGTCAAGAAGTAGATAAAGTAACGATCCGTCTAAGGTAGAGAGAAGGCGGGTCGCTACAGGTGGTATCAGAGCAGTTCCCATTCTCCAGCATCACACACACATCAGCATCAACCTTGCCGTCTTCAAGTAAGAAAGCTTTAAGTTTCAGTTTTTCTACTGCTCCTTTATTTAATTGCAGTATAGAGAAATGCTTAGGTACTACTCATATGTGCATAGAACAAGGAAGCATGTTTAATACCTTAGTATCACGGAATCATGTTTAATCCCTAGAATGGATATTAGAGAAATGCTTAAGTACTTACTTGATTTTCCCAAAAGTAAGTTTTGGGATTATGGCACGCAAGGTGCTTGATAAAAGTTTTGAGTAAGACCAAGGTCTTACTAAGCCCTAGAACGAGTTCTAGGACTAAGAAATGAGATAAGAATCAAGACCAAGGTCTTGTTATATCCTAAAGCAAGTTTGGGAACATTACCATTAAGCGTTAAGTTATACATTTGAGGACGTCCTAGAAAGGCCCAAAACGAGGAGCAAGCTCCTAGAGGGCAAGAGGCAACAGAGTCAGTACCCCCACCAAATCTCTTAGACGTGGTGGCTCAGTTACAGAGACAGTTAGCAGAACAACAGCAAGTTATTGCCACTAGGATGGCTAACCAGCAGGTCGTTATTCTTACCTCGCCAGTGGCGAATGTAGTGACACCAGTTGTGATCGAAGACCCATCGATTACATCAGTAGTCCGGCAAGGGGGGATAAGGCAAGAAGCGTACCTCATTCAGTAGAAGAAACTGAAGCCAGGGAACTTCCCAGGCACAAGCAAACCATGGGATGCTTAAGCATGGTTCAAAACGTTGGAAAGAATAGTAGGGCTACTGGACTGGCATGAGGTAGAGAAGATAAAGTGTGCATCTTTCTGCCTTACGGGAGATGCTAGAATATAGTGGAAGAGAGTCAAGGCCAAGAGAAATGTCAGTCAGATGACATGGGCCGACTTCGAGACTGAGTTCTTCGAAGAATACTTTCACATGCAAGTAACCAACAAGCATTATGATGAATTCACGGAGTTCAGACAAGGAGAACTATCCGTGGATGAAGCAGTGAAGATGTTTAAGCGGTTAGCTCATCTGTGCCCAGAGCTAGTTAGCACAGAAAAAGAGATAGTTAGGCTAATGCTCAAGATGTTAAGGCCTGAGATAGCGTTAAAGGAGGCTAGCAGTGTAAGAGGCTGCAAACCTCCGAAGAACTAATAAGTAGTGCTTTGATCACTGAGCACTACTTAAACAGTATAAAGGCCACCAGAAAGGTTGAACGATGAAGTTCTTAACAACCTTACCGTCAGGGGAAGTGATGGCCTCTACTGAGAGGCTAAGGGCAGTATCAATCTAGATTTCCGACCGAGAGCTCTACAGTGACTTGGTAGTCCTTGAGATGAAGGATTACGATGTCATTTTAGGAATGGACTTCTTGAGCAAGTAAAATGCTTCTATAGACTGCCGCAAGAGAAAAGTCAAGTTCACACCAGAAGCAGAACCTTCATTGGAGTTTATTGGAGACCCAAGGAGAAAGATAAATAGGTTCCTATCTACCTTACAAGCTCAGAGAATGTTAGAGAAGGGGTGCCCTGGTTTTCTAGCTCATATAGTGGATGCAAGTCAAGGAGAAGGATTGAAGAGAGAAGAAGTGAGGGTAGACTGTGACTATCCTGAGGTGTTTCCTGAAGAGTTACCAGGACTCATTCCCAATCGGGAAATTGAGTTTGAAATTGAGTTGGCCCCAGGAACCAACCCAATTTCGAAGGCACCTTATCGCATGACACCAGCAGAACGGAAAGAATTACAAGAACAATTGCAAGAGCTGCTTGACAAGGGTTTCATCCGCCTTAGTCATTCACCTTGGGGAGCTCCTGTACTGTTTGTCAAGAAGAAAGATGGATCTATGCGAATGTGCATAGATTGTCGAGCTTTGAATAAGATAACCATCAAGAACAGATATCCTTTGCCAAGGATAGATGATTTATTTGATCAGCTGAAGGGAGCCACAGTGTTCTCCAAGATAGATCTGCGATCAGGTTACCATCAGCTCAGAGTGAAGGAGAGTGATGTGCCAAGGACTGCTTTCAGTACAAGATATGGGCACTATGAGTTTGTGGTCATGCCCTTTGGAGTGACAAACGCCCCTGCGACGTTTATGGATCTAATGAATAGAGTGTTCAAGGATTTTCTGGACAAGTANGGAGAAGGATTGAAGAGAGAAGAAGTGAGGGTAGTCTGTGACTATCCTGAGGTGTTTCCTGAAGAGTTACCAGGACTCCTTCCCAATCGGGAAATTGAGTTTGAAATTGAGTTGGCCCCAGGAACCAACCCAATTCGAAGGCACCTTATCGCATGACACCAGCAGAACGAAAGAATTACAAGAACAATTGCAAGAGCTGCCTTGACAAGGGTTTCATCCGCCTTAGTCATTCACCTTGGGGAGCTCCTGTACTGTTTGTCCAAGAAGAAAGATGGATCTATGCGAATGTGCATAGATTGTCGAGCTTTGAATAAGATAACCATCAAGAACAGATATCCTTTGCCAAGGATAGACGATTTAGTTGATCAGCTGAAGGAGCCACAGTGTTCTCCAAGATAGATCTGTGATCAGGCTACCATCAGCTCAGAGTGAAGGAGAGTGATGTGCCAAGGACTGCTTTCAGTACAAGATATGGGCACTATGAGGTTTGTGGTCATGCCCTTGGAGTGACAAACGCCCCTGCGACGTTTATGGATCTAATGAATAGGGTGTTCAAGGATTTTCTGGACAAGTTCGTCATTGCCTTCATTGATGATATCCTAGTGTATTCAAAGACTCGGAAAGAACATGAAGAACACCTGAAGATAGTGTTGCAAACCTTACACCAGAAGGAGTTGTACGCCAAATTCTCAAAGTGTGAGTT
This sequence comes from Boesenbergia rotunda, assembly GCA_024364735.1. NCBI lineage: Eukaryota > Viridiplantae > Streptophyta > Magnoliopsida > Zingiberales > Zingiberaceae > Boesenbergia > Boesenbergia rotunda. Next base: position 813,489 of record JAGFNQ010000065.1, on the reverse strand, counting down.
TTGGCTAGATCAGGTAACCTTCCTAGGTCACATTGTATCCAAAGAAGGCATTCAAGTTGATCCAGCCAAGATAGAAGCAGTCAGCAACTGGTGTAGACCCAAGAATGCCAGTGAAATCAGAAGCTTCTTAGGCCTGGCAGAATATTACAGAAAATTTGTGGAGGACTTTTCCAGAATAGCCTCTCCACTCACAGCCCTGACCAGAAAGAATCAGAAGTTTGAGTGGTCAGATATATGCGAGCACAGCTTCCTAGAACTGAAGAAAAGATTGACTAATGCTCCCATCTTGACTGTTCCAGAGAGCGACAAGGCCTCTGACATCTACAGTGATGCATCCAAGATGGGCCTTGGAGCTGTCCTCATGCAAGATGGTAAGGTAATAGCATGCGCCTCCAGACAGCTCAAGGACTACGAGAAGAATTACCCTACTCATGACCTTGAGCTAGCAGCTGTGGTCATTGCACTGAAGCTCTGGAGACACTACCTGTATGGAGTGCAGTGCAGAATCTTCACAGACCATCAAAGTTTGAAGTACTTCTTCACTCAGAAGGACCTGAATATGAGGCAGCGCAGGTGGCTAGAGTTGGTCAAAGATTATGACTGTGAAATCCTCTACCACCCAGGTAAAGCTAATAAAGTGGCAGATGCACTGAGCAGGAAATCCTGTGCAGCACTGATGTCCTTATCATCACTGTCTCTACCACTTCAGAAAGAAATAAAGGATTTTGGAGTCGAGGTAATAATTGGGCAACTTTCTGCATTGACTCTAGAGTCAACCCTGCTTGTGGATATACAAAGAAAGCAAAGTCAAGACCCAGAGATCCAGAAGATCAAGCAGGGGATCCAAGAGGCAGAAAATTCAGAGTTTCGAGTATCAGATAGTGGCATACTCTATCTTGGAGACCGCCTTTGCGTCCCCAATGATGAGGAACTAAGAAAGAATATTTTAGAAGAAGCCCACAGTACCCCATACTCTATGCATCCTGGTTCTACCAAGATGTATCAAGATTTAAAGAAAAGATTCTGGTGGTCTGGACTCAAGCAAGACGTGGCCAGATATATCAGTACCTGCTTGACCTGCCAGAGAGTCAAAGCAGAGCACCAGAGACTAGGAGGAGTTCTACAGCCACTTCTCATTCCAGAGTGGAAGTGGGAAGAAATATCCATGGACTTTATCACAGGTCTTCCAAGAACCACCCATGGACACGATGCAATTTGGGTGATAGTGGATAGATTGACCAAGTCTGCCCACTTCCTAGCCATCAAGTTATCACATTCGGTAGAGCAGTTAGCACAGCTGTACGTGAAAGAAGTGATCAGGCTTCACGGAATTCCGAAGTCGATCGTTTCTGACAGAGATGGGCGGTTCATCTCCCTTTTTTGGAGGTGTGTTCAGGACGCCCTAGGCACCAGACTTCAGTTCAGCACAGCCTTCCATCCCCAGACAGATGGACAAACAGAGAGAGTAAATCAGATTTTAGAAGACATGCTCAGGGCTTGTGCATTGGACTTTAAAGGTAGTTGGTGCAAATTTCTGTGCTTAGCTGAGTTTGCCTACAACAATAGCTATCAGGCCACCATCAGGATGGCACCTTATGAGGCATTATATGGCAGGAAATGTAGATCACCCATATGTTGGCAAGAAGCTGGTGAGAAGAAAGAGATGGAGTCAGGACTAGACAGCCAGACTGAGCTTATAGATGAGACCACTCAGGCTATCCAGACGATCCGCCAGAGGATTGAGACTGCCCAGAGTAGACAGAAAAGTTATGCTGACACACGCCGTAGACCACTTGAATTCCAAGTTGGAGATTCAGTATTTCTCAAGGTCGCTCCTATGAAGGGAGTGATGAGATTTGGCAAAAAGGACAAGCTGAGTCCTCGCTACATAGGACCCTACAAGATTATAAAGAGAGTTGGGAAAGTAGCCTATGAGCTGGACTTGCCAGAGGATATGTCAGCTATCCACAGTACCTTTCATGTCTCTATGCTCAAGAAGTGTATTCACGACCCTAGCCAAGTGATTCAGCCTCAGTCAGTACAGATCCAAGAAGATCTTAGTTATGAGAGCAGACCGACACAGATAGTGGACAAAGCAGTTAAAAGATTAAGAAACAAAGAAGTGCCACTAGTGAAGGTCATCTGGCAGAATCAAAAGCATGAGGAGGCTACTTGGGAACGTGAGGACAGCATGAGAGAAAGATATCCAGAATTATTCTAAGTTCGAGGACGAACTTTTCATAAGGTATGGGGGATTGTAACGCCCCAAAATTCTCATTTTTTAGTTCTTAAAGTCCTTAGAATTATTTAAAAATGGTTTAGAAATATTCTAGATATTTTTAGGGATTTCTAGAATATTTTTATGGAATTTTCCGAGTCCGTTTAGTATATTTAAAAAAGGAAAAACGTTTAATGGGCAGCAAGGAGTTCGAACCCTGCACCTTCGCGTGAGAGACAAGCGGGCAGACTAGCTGCGCCAATTCGTTTTGTTGATAGAGAATAAGCGAATCAATAGATAAGTTGTAGTTAGGTCAATCCGCCCCATAAGTATAAATAGATAAGTTAAGAGAGGAAATTGGATTTTTGGTTTTCTCTCTTCCTCACCCTAGCCGCGCGAGACAGCCTCCCTTCTCCTCTCTTGGGCGACGCCAACCAACACCAAGGCCAAGGGGGCCGGCCAAGGTTCTTCTCCGAGAGATAATCCTATATTCGGGATACCCGCGACGAGAGGAACGCGTAGGCGCGAAGAATTCTCTGAGATCTCAAGTTTCTCCCGAGCCCTAGACATCAATCTTGGTTGTAAGTCCAAGATATCAATGTAAGTACTGCTCACCTGCAGTAAGAGGCGGTTTTTCCGCAAGAATTTCCCTTAATAGTTTTTAAAAGAGATATTTCCTTTTTGTTTAAGTTTTTGCATGTGATCTTAATTCATTATATGCTTGTATAAGTTTGATAAAGCACCCTATGTGAGATTAGGGGCTAAGAAAGTTATGAGAAAAGAAAAGAGAAGATAAAGATAAGAAAAGAAAAGGCCAAGGCCTTAAGAAATCCCCAAAAGTCAAGACTTAGGGATTTTAGCACGCAAGGTGCTCGAGAAAATGCCAAGACATTTACAGATGAGAAAGAAAAGAAAGAAAAGCTATTTTATTTTCTAAGGCCAGTACCCGACGTCCAAGGGCGTCGTTAAAGAAATCCAGGTGTCCAATTCCAAGGTCTTTGCCCTGGTAGACCAAGGTCTGCTCTATTAGGATTGGTGGCTCGCTACCCCAACCTTTTAGGGAACGCGCATGAGATGGTACTTACGTCTTCAGTGGATCCAAGTGATTATTATTTTCAAGTATATGCTTTAGCAAAGTTTCTAAAGTTTAAAGAGTTTTCCAAAAGTTAAAGAATAGCTAAAGTTTCAAGTTGAGCCAAGAAAAGTAAATTGAGATTTATTAATGCTTGAGTATGCATGTTTTGAGTTATACATGTTCTTAGTTTTCTTTCAAGCATATAAGTATCTCATATGATTTTCATATTGATCAAGAAGCATGTTTGCACATTTCGAGATTTTGTGAGCTAGATAGTACTTACTAAGCTTTTTGCTTACTAGTTGCATTTCCTCTTACTGCAGATAAAGGTAAAGGCAAGCAATTCTGAAGGAAGGCGACGAGGCGGTGCTGAGTAAAGTGTGTGTGGTGGCTGATTTTGGAGAGATCGTTGAGACGAGACAATTTAGTTATTTGAATTACAATGTTTTAGTTTATTCAAATTTCAAGTTCTTGCTTTATGGAGTTTAGCGAACATTTAAGCTTTGGATAGTTTTACATGCTCAATTTCTTAGAGTAAGGATTCCATGTCATTTCATTTAGCATACATATCCTTATGATTGCATTGGATGAGTAGAAGTGTGAGTAGTTTGAAATATTGATACTTTGTTAGAGAAATAGATGCATGTGCCAAGATAGTATTAATTTCCCTTTGAATCAAGTTTTTATTGCTTAAGTATGTTTAGAAAAGTTGCTTTCTCATTTGATAATGCCTTAGGGATGTTTCAGAATTTTGTGTGATGAGTTTCAATGGTTAGAAGTTAAGTTTGGTACAAACTCTAGCTTAAAGTCTATGTAGATTTTTCATAACTTGCTAAATTCCGCAAAAGTCCTAATTTCAAGTTTATGGATTCGTTTTGATGGGCTAAATTGTTTAGAAAACTGGTATAGAGTATAGAAATGGTGTCATGATTTTATATGGCTCGAAAGTATAGGTTTGGTGGAGTTTTGAAACAAGGCTTCGAATCTGAAAAATAGGTTTCAGACTTATCAGTCGACTGGTACAGTATCAGTCGACTGATACCCGTAAGCTGAGTTGGGCGAGGCAAGTTTCAATAAGTATTCTCTTACGAGTTTTTGAGAAAGAAAGTGTGACATGGTATCATGCATGACTATTTAAAGTTAGAATAGCATCCTTAGATGAATTTGAAGAAAAAAAAGAAGTTCCGCATTCTTAGTCGTGCATTAGAGTCAAGAAGTAGATAAAGTAACGATCCGTCTAAGGTAGAGAGAAGGCGGGTCGCTACATGTTTTGACCACTGTGATTCTTAGGATTTTTCAAAATGGCTTTTAACCCACTTGCTGTGATTTTAAAAGAAAATAAACTTACTGGTCCCAATTACATAGATTGGAAAAGGAACCTCGATATTGTCTTGACTGCTGAGGAGTACAAATTTGTACTCTATGAGATCTTGATGGGTATGGCTTGGCAGGTTTCCCTAGCGAATACTTGGTCATCCTTGGGAGACCTCTCCATGTCTACGGATTAAAAATTAATCCAAATGGAGACCCATCTCCCAATGACCATCTCGTCATCGTATTGAACGATCCAAATTACAACTTAGCTAATCTCAAAGATCGAGCCTTGTAATTTGCCTAACCGTTCGACCGCGAAAAAGACGGTCAGTGGATCGTCGATTTTTGTGTTTATTATCGGGGTCCAATTAATTAATTATTATCTAAGATTAACAATTAATCAAAATAATAATAATTAATTAAAATCAACATGAAATGATGAAGCTAAAACGAAGGAGCCAAGGAAGAGAATTATACCTTCCTTTACTTCGTAGCCTTCTACCTTATGTCCCTCCCCTCCCAGACATCGTGTGGGCGACGAGCTACTAAGAACAGGAATCACCAAACAAAAGCCAAATCCCACTTCTTTCTTCTCCACCCGCGCCAACCACTAAGGGCTAAACCCTAGATGTCGCCGGCCACAAGGAGAGATTTCCTCTCCTTCACCTCGCTCGAAAGCACCTCCACCTCCTCCTACACCTGCTGCCGACTCAAGAAGAAGGCAAGAGGATGAGCACATCCCTCAACCAGCTGTCGATATCCTTGCTTGAAGGGTGGCGCCGCCGAAACACAAGAGGAAGAAGAAGAGGGAGCTGCCGGCCTTGTTCTCTCCAACAACAGCTGCAACCGGCCAAGAGAAGAAAGGAGAGCACTCCTTCCTTCCTTGCACCACGCAACAAATATAGAGAGCAAGGGAGAAGAGAAGAGATGGCTTCTTCTCTCATTTCCACCCGCCGACCTCCTTCTTTTGCCCTAGGAGAGAGAGAGAGAGAGAGAGGGATAGGAAAATAAGAAGTCTTAGCCTTGTTTCATGATGACTTCATGGGGTATATATATGGCTAAGGTAGGGACCAAGAGGTGGAGTTGGGTCTTGGCCCACTAATAGATCTAAAACCAATCCATTAATGAAGATCCATTCCACTAAAGGATCTCCATTGAACTTCCTCACCAACCCCCATATTTTCATATGGGCTCCACCTATTATGAGCACATCCATCACCCCGTGTTTAAGATATCGAATGCCCATTAAATTACTGATAATTTTAATTAATCAACTTCTGGCTCCTTGACTAGTACCACTCAACCTTATCATCATGTTGGATCAAATCCACCTGCAGGGTTTAACATAATGAACCTTATCAGCTCATCAAGGTGGCATCATCATCCCGACCCACCAGGACACGACTTCCGTCAATAATCAACGGCACACCATATAATTAATATTATTTCCCAACTTACCGGGCCTATCAATTTAGTAGAATAAATCTCACCCTTTGGTAAATCAAAGAAATAAATATTAACTATACGTGCCCGTTATTATATCAGGATTTAGGAATTGTACTCCATATTAATCCAAAGTCTAATCCAATTATTAAGTCAGTACAAATTGGATGACCTCTGGTTTTGGTCCTGCTCAATGTACATAAAGCACACTAGTGTAATTCTATGGTCAAGACAAACCACACCTAATTACACTACAACCATCCCGATGGTTTGTCCAACTCCATCTCAGCTGTGAGCCTCTACTTATACTATGCAAGGAATTGATAACATGATCTTCTGTGTGTCACCACACACCATGTTATCTACAATGCAAAGTATTGGACTTTTATGTATATACTAATATAAATACGCATTTGTGTTGTTGTGATTCTCTTTTCAAAATGTAGATGATCTTATATATATAAAATGAACAAGTCTTTTAGTATACACATCTATCAATCTCCCACTTATACTCAAAGACTCTGTTGTTCTCTCACTGCCATACATCTGACTCCCATATCCTCCACATGCGGGTCAAAAGCTCTTGCTGGAAGAGCTTTAGTGAAAGGATCCACCAGGTTGTCCTCCGATACAATCTTGGCGACAACTACTTCTCCTCACTTTACGATTTCTCATATCAGGTGGTACTTGCGCTCTATGTGTTACTCGCCTTATGGGTTCATGGTTCCTTCGAGTTTGGAACTGCACCACTGTTATCACAATAGATTGTGATAGATCTGGGCAAACCAGGAATCACATTCAAGTCCATCATGAAGTTCCTGAGCCATACAGCTTCTTTGACTGCCTCTGAGGCTGCCACATACTCAGCTTCCATGGTGGAGTTCGCCACACATTTCTGCTTGAGAGGAGGTTTTACCCATTAATTTTACTATCTTGTCATCCTAACTTTCTGACAAGTAAAATTAATAGTTGGTCCTCTTCGGCCCTACAAATAATAGCAGTGACTCTGATGGGGAGGATACTATTATTTGCATCTAAGTGTTCACCATTACACGACACTAAGAAAATTATTTCTGATTATGTTTCTTCCAATGAGGAAGTACACATGCTCTTCAATAATTTCCTATAATCTTTTCTGACCTAGTGATCTGCAGAATAAGCCCATCCGATGGGGAGAAAGGCACTCAGAGTCAATGCGCAGACTTGTTCGCATCACTTATTAAATTATAATAGAGGCCACGAGACCCTTAGGGTCCCTCTCCTACTTAGTTGTTTACCTTGAGGATTTTCACAACCACACACATGACAAGCACATACCCAACATAATGAAAAAGAAAATCTTAGATTTTCCAACTTTTCATGGCCTTGGTCTCTAATGCACCTCCAGTCGTGTCATCACCTCGTCCGCTCCTCCCTTCACCATGCACAAGCCACCTTGAGGGATCTCCAAGCCGAGATGACTATTTAATTATTTACATCATCGATCATATACTCCACGAAGGAGTGTACATGAAATCTAGATCGAAAAGTAAATAAAAAGCTCGGCTAAACATGTGGCGTATTTAATTACAAAAATTAAATACTACCTAGCCTCATCAACCCCGAGGATTTAATTAATTACAAAACATTGCACAACCAATCACACATATCAAATATTTGGCCATGATAAGTTGGAATCTAATGCCTACAACACAAAGTTAGCCTACGTACATCCACATATCATCCAGCAAAATAAAATGTATGAAAAATGCAAAAATTAATCAATCCTAAACACACAAAACTAGAAACCTTGCTCTGATACTAATTGATGGGAAAATCCCTTGCATGGCTTGATGATTTCCTTAGCAACCTCAGGGTCGAACCTGAGAGACCTCTCTATGTCTACGGATTAAAAATTTAATCCGAATAGAGACCTATCTCCCAAACGACCGTCTCGTCGTCGTGTCAATTAATTCAAGTCACAACTTAGCCAAAACCTAAGTTAAGGCCTTGTGACTTTCAGAATCAAAAGACTGCGGAAAAGACGACGAATGGATCGCTGGTTCTTGTGTTTATTATCGGGGTCCATAACATGATTAATTATCAATATTAATTAACACATAATTAATCTACGACAATTAATCAAAACACATGCAATAGTAAAAACAAACATGAAATTAACAAGAAAACAAAAGGAGCTAGGGAGAGGTATACCTCGCCTTTTACCTCGCAGTCTTCTACCTTATGACCCTCCCCTCTTGTACATCGTGTGGGCGACCAGCTACCAAGACGCGGAGTCACCAAAGGCCTCGAATTAATCACCTTTCTTCAAGCTTCTTCCAATTGGCAACCAAAACAGGGTTTTGCCCGCCGGCCACCTCCTCACCATCCCTTGTGCCGTCGGCCACACCACACCCAATGATCGCTGGCCACAAGGGAGCCAAGGTGAGGATGATTAGGAAGATGAAGAATATGGAAGAAGAAGAAGAGAGAAGCTTCTTCTTCCTCCCAAAATCCTTACCAAAACCCTAGCTCATTCCTTCTTCACCGCCGGCGCCAACAAGGAAGAAGAAACTTGTTTTCCGGCCGCCAACTGACTCTTCCTTCTGCTCCCAGCTTGTGCACAATAGAGTGGATGTGATGAAGAAGAAAATAGGAGAAGAAGATGAAGAAGAGAATCTCCTTCTCCTCTTTAGCGTCGGCACCGCAAATCTCCATAGATCGCCGCCGGCAGCCTCTTCCTCCTTTTCTTTCTCCTCGCCGAGCACTGAGGTGCTCTTCCTAAACCTGCAGACGCTTCATGCCGAAGAGGAAGAAGAGCTGATGGAATGATGAAGAGAAAATTCCACCTTTTCCTCCTTCAAACTGGCGCAAGGTTGCCCTAGGAGAGAGAAATTGTGAGAGGGTTTTTAGGTTTTGTGTTGTGTATTGGATGATTAATTCCCCTTATATCATGACTCATATGGGGTATTTATAGGGCTAAGGTAGGGACCATGAGGAGAAATTGGTTCTTGGCCCGCTAATGGATCCAAACCCGATCCATTAATGGAGATCCATTCCACTAAAGGATCCCATTAAACTTCCTCACCAACCCCCATATTTTCATATGGGCTCCACCTATTATGAGTCGTCCATCTCCCCACGTTTAAGATATCGAATGCCCTATAATTAATTTAAATTACTGACAATTTTTATTAATTATCCTTTTGATCCTTGACTAGTACCACTCAACCTTTTCATTATGTCGGACCATAGTCCACTTGCAAGATTTGACATGACGATCCTTTTGAGCTCATCAAGGGGGCATCAACATCTCGACTAACCAGGACATGGATTCTCTCAATAATCAATGACACACCATACAATTAATATTATTTCTCAATTTACCGGGTCTATCGATTTAACAGAATAAATCTCGCCCATAGGTAAGTTAAAGAAATAATAATTAATTATATGTGCCCGTTATTATTTCGAGTTTAAGAGATCGTGCTTCATAATATAAATCTGAGGTCTAATCCAATTTATGAAATCAGTACAAAATTGGATGACCTCTCTTTTGGTTCTACTCAATGCACATAAAGCACACTAGTGTAATTCTATGGTTAAGACAAACCACACCTAATTACACTACAATCATCCCGATGGTTTGTCTAACTCCATCTCGGTTGTGAGCCACTTTCTTATACTTTTGCAAGGAACTGATAATATGATCTTCTGTGCATCACCACGTACCATGTTATCTACAATGCAAAGTCTGAGACGTTTTGCGCATATACTAATATAAATATGCACCGTGTGATTTTGCGATTCTCTTTTAAAATGTAGATGTACTTTAACCAAAAGCAAGGGTTTTAGTATACATCCTAACAAAAAGGTCTTCTCATAATCGATACCCTCTTTCTGAGTATACCCTTTCGCAACAAGCCTTACTTTGAAGGTCTCTAACTTCCCGTCAGATCCTCTCTTTCTTTTGTAGATCCTCTTGCATCCAATGGCTTTTACACCATTGGGTGGTTCTACTAGCTCCCAGACCTGATTAGAATCCATAGAGTCTATCTCAGAATTCATGGCCCTTTACCAAGATACCGCATCTTTATCATAGAGTGCCTCGTCATATGTTTAGGGATCAGGTTCATGTTCGCCAAGGACCAAGTCCAAGGACTCTCCCAAGAACATGAATCTATCAGATTATCTAACAACCCTCCCACTACGATGAGGTACTACTTGTGTATCCTCCATGACACACGATGTAGTCACTTGTGGTATTTCCTCCTGTACTATTGGTACTGAAGTTGGAACTTCCCCTCTCAATTCCTCAAGAACAATCCTACTCATGGGCTTGTAGTTCATCATACTGTCTTCCTCTAAAATTTGGGCATTCGTGCTAACGATCACCCTCTAATCTTTATGACTATAGAACAAACCAACTTTCATTCCTCTAGGATAGCCTACGAACAAGCATACTTCTGTACGAGATTCCAACATATCAGCATCTCCCTTCAGCACATATGTTGGACTACTCCAAATCTAAATATGTCTCAGATTAGGCTTGCACCCGGTCCACAATTCTGTGAGAGTAAAGGGTACTGATTTAGAAGGTACCAAGTTCAGAATGTACATTGCCGTTTCTAGAGCATATCCCCAGAACGAATCTGGTAACTCAGAATAACTCATCATCAATCTAACCATCTCCATAAGAGTTCTATTCCTTCGCTCTATCACACCATTCTGTTGGGGTGTACCAGGTGCGGACAATTGGGATTGAATCCCAGCCTCTGATAAGTAAATCCTAAACTCTCCCAAGAGGTACTCGCCACCATGATCAGATCGTAGTGCCTTAATACTTTTACCTTGACGTTTCTCCACATTAGCCTTGAATTCTTTGAACCTGTCAAAGCATTCAGACTTGCCGCGTATCAAGTAAATGTATCCTTACCTTGAATAATCGTATATAAATGAGACGAAATATTCAAAGCCACCTCTAGCCTAGATAGACATAGGACCACATAAATCAGAATGAACCAATTCCAACACATCTTTGGCTCTATACCCCTTGGTCGTAAAAGGCCTCTTGTGTTGGATAGCTTGGCGGGGTTCTTAAGCGAATACCTAGTCGTCCTTGAGAGACCTCTCCATGTCCATGGATTAAAAATTAATCCGAATGGAGACCTATCTCCCAAATGACCGTCTCGTCATCGTATCAATTGATTCGAGCTACAACTTAGCCAACTCAAAGTTCGAGCCTTGTAACTCGCCTAAGCAATTGATCGCGGAAAAGTTGACGAGCGGATCGCCGATTTTTGTGTTTATTATCGGGGTCCAAATAATTAATTATCAATATTAATTAACAAATAATTAAACACATGATAATTAATTATACATCACATAAAATGATAAGAATATCAAAGGAGCCATGAGAGAAATATACCTCTCGTTACCTTACGATCTTCTATCGTATGACCCTCCCCTCTTGGACGTCATGTGGGCGATGATCTACCAAGAACTGGAATCACCAAAGCCACCCAATTAACCACTTCCTTACACGCCAACCAAAACCCTAGCCAAGGGCTAGATGCCGGCCACTCTTCTTCCTCTCCTCCTTGCGCCGCCGGCCACACAAGGGCCTCCCAAGCTCGCCAACCACAAGGAATCACCAGAGAGAAAGATAAGGAAGAAGATGAAGGAGAAAGGAGATCTCCTTCTCAACCCAACCCGGCCGAAAACACTCCTCTACTTCTTGCTTGTGGCGCCACCGACCACCAAGAAGAAAGCTTCTTCTCCAACTCCAGCATCCCTCTTCCTCCCTGTTCTTGCCGAACCACAAAAGGAGGATGAAGCTCTTCCTTGTCCTTGTGGTCGTTGAGCACCCAAGGTGAAGAAGATGGGAGAAAAGAAGGAGGAAAGGAAGAACTCTTCCTCCTTGCCGTCGGGTGCCCTAGGAGAGAGAAAAGAGAGAGAGGAGAGAAGAGGCTTGAGGTTGGATGATCAATTGGATTCTTGGGATCATGATACCATGGGATATTATAGAGATACAATAGGGACCATGAGGAGGAGTTGAGTCTTGGCCTGCTAATGGATCCAAACCTGATCCATTAATGAAGAACTATTCCACTAAAGGTTCTCCATTGAACCACCTCACCAACCCTTATATTGTCATATGGGCTCCACCTATTATGAGTACAATTTTTCCCCGAGTTTAAGATATCGAATGCCCGTTGATTAATTTAAATTACTGACAATTTTAATTAATCAACCTCTAACTCCTTGACTAGTACTACTCATCCTTATTATCATACTTGACCAAGTCCACCAGCAGAATTTAACATGATGAACCTTATGAGCTCATCTAGGGGGCATCATCATCCCAACTCACCAGGATACGGATTCCGTCTATAATCAATGGCATACCATGTAAATAATATTATTTTCCAACTTACCGGACCTATCGATTTAACAGAATAAATCTCGCCCATTGGTAAATCAAAGAAATAACTACTAAGTAAATGTACCCGTTATTATATCGGGATTTAGAGCATGTACTCCATAATAAACTGAGGTCCGATCCAATTATAAAGTCAGTATAAATTGGATCACCTCTATGTTGGTCCTGCTCAATGCACACAAAGTGCACTAGTGTAATTCTATGGTCAAGATAAACCACACCTAATTACACTACAACCATCACGATGGTTTGTCCAACTCCATCTCGATTGTGAGCCTCTACTTATACTCTGCAAGGGACTGATAACATGATCTTCTATGTGCTACCACACACCATGTTATCTACAATGCAAAGTATCAGACAGTTATGCACATACTAATATAAAAATGCAATAGTGATGTTGTGATTCTCTTTAAAAATGTAGATGTTCATACATAAAAGCAAGACTTTTAGTATACATCCTAATAATCTCCCACTTATACTCAAAGACTATATTGTCCTCCCAGTGCCATACATCTGACTCTCATATCCTCCACATTCCTATCAAAAGCTCTCACCGAAAGGGCTTTAGTGAAAGGATCTGCCAGGTTGTCCTCCGATGCAATCTTGGCGACAGCTACTTCTTCTCGCTTTACGATTTCTCGTATCAGGTGGTACTTGCACTCTATGTTTTTACTTGCCAAATGGGCTCGTGGTTCCTTCGAGTTTGCAACTGCACCACTGTTATCACAATAAATTGTGATAGATATGGGCAAACCAGGAATCACATCCAAGTCTATTATGAAGTTCCCAAACCATACAGTTTCCTTGGCTACCACATACTCAGCTTCCATGGGGGAGTCCGCCACGCATTTCTGCTTGACACTCCTCCATACTATAGCTCCACCTCCTAAAGTAAATACAAACCCCGAGGTAGACTTACTTTTGTCCCATTCTGATTCGAAGTCTGAATCCGTATAACCCACAGGGAGTAATTGGTCTGCCCGGTAAACCAACATATAATCCCTAGTCCTTCTCAAGTACTTCAGTATATGCTTTACCGTAGTCCAATGTCCCTGTCCAGGGTTACTCTGATATCTACTAACCATACCCACGATAAAGCAAATATCCAGTCTCGTACATAGCATAACATACATGAGGCTTCCTACAGCCGATGCATAAGGAACTGCCTTCATTTCCTCTCTCTCCTTTGATGTTTTAGGACACATCTCCATAAATAGAGGAACTCCATGTTGGTGCTGGAAGCACCAAGATCAAACTTGTGTTTTGATAATGGCAAAGGGTTCATAAGTTAAGGTTATCTTGTGATCTAACGATGTTACTCAAGTGTGCAGGAAAAGTCCTACGTACACTAGGCACGAAGTCCTGATTCTAGGAATTGGGCAATAAGTCATGGCCGCGGGCTGGGAACTGAAGTCCTGACATAGGGTTGGGCAATAAGTCCTGGTCACGGATTGGGCATGAAGTCCTAATTCGAGGAATTGGGCAATAAGTCCTGGCCGAGTGCTGGGCACCGAAGACTTGATGAGTGAAGCTGGGCAATAAGTTCGGGTCACGGACTGGGCATGAAGACTTGATCCGGAGGATTGGGCAAAAGTCCAACCGGAGGAGCCGGTTGGCAAAAAGGTAAACTCTCCTGAGAGGAGTAGGTGATGACACGTTTCCCGTAGGAGGGAACACTAGACGTCGATTTGACCTAGGGTTCCATTTCGGTCGCACAACTAATCCAAGACATAGTCTTGGGACAAGTTTTTGGTTGTAAATTTTTCAGTTTAAACATTAAATGGTCATGCAAGAGGGATATAGCACTGTTAGACCACCACTCTTCTCAGGAGAAGATTTCTCGTATTGGAAGAGCAGGATGGAGGTCCACCTGAAAACTCAGGTGGACTTGTGGATCATCATCCAGTCTGGACTGGAGATACCCAAAAATGCACAAGGCGTGGTGCAAGGCTACACTGAGTGGGACGGACTACTCAAGAAGTAGATCGAGGCTGACGAAAAAGCTACACAGACACTGAAATGTGGCTTGACGAAAGAAGAACTGAACTGTGTCGGACCCTTTAGCAGCGCGAAAAAACTCTGGAACAAACTCATCGAACTGCACGAAGGTACGTCTGATACGCGGATCAGCAAATGAGATCTGTTGCTCAACAGACTCTACACAATAAAGATGCACGAAGGCGAATCGGCAGCATAGCTCCATGCAAGAATCCAGGAGCTGATGAACGGGCTGCACACAATAGGTCACAAGGTCGAAAATCGTGACCTAATAAGGTAAACCCTAAACTCGTTCCCTCATAACACATTGTGGGCGTCTATGGTAGATGCCTACAAGGTTTCTAGGAACCTTTCTTAAATTAAGTTAGACGAATTATTTTCTGAGTTAGAATTACATGAACAAACTAATACTGCATTGGTCAAGAAGAGTATTCGTTTGATGCAGGAAAAACTCAAGAAGATCTCAGAAAAAGAAGCTTCAACCAGTATGTTAGGATGTATACTAAAAGCCTTGCCTTTTGCATATGATACATCTACATTTTAAGGAGAATCAGAAAATCACACAGTGCATGTTTACATTAGAATGTGCACAAACTGTCTGATGCTTGGCATTGTAGATAACATGGTGCATGGAGTCGCATAGAAGATCATGGTATTAGGATCCTTGCAGAAGCATAAGAAATAGGCTCACAACCGAAATGGAGTTGGACAAACCATCGGGATGGTTGTAGTGTAATTAGGTGTGGTTTATCATAACCATAGAATTACACTAGTGTACATTGTGTACATTGAGTAGGACCAAAAGAGAGGTCATCCAATTTTTTTACTGACTTCGTAAATTGGATTTGACCTCGGATAATATTATGGAGTACGATCTCTTAATCCCGAAATAATGACGGGCATATATAATTAATTATTGTCACTTTAATTTCCCAATGGGTGAGATCTATTCTGTTAGATCGATAGGCCCAGTAAGTTGGGAGATAATATTAATAAGATGATGTAATGTTGATTATTGACGGAATCCGTGTCCTAGTGAGTCGAGATGATGATGCCCCCTTGGTGAGCTCAAAAAGATCGTCATGTCAAATCTTGCAAGTGGACTATGGTCCGCCATGATGAAAAGGTTGAGTGGTACTAATCAAGGATAAAGAAGATAATTAATTTAATTATCAGTAAATTAAATTAATTATCAGGCATTCGATATCTTAAACACGAGGAGATGGACGACTCGTAATAGGTAGAGCCCATATGAAAATATGGGGGTAGGTGAGGAAGGACAATGGATACTTTAGTGGAATGGATCTCCATTAATGGATCGGGTTTGGATCCATTAGCGGGCCAAGAACCAACTCCTCCACATGGTCCCTATCATAGCCCAATAAATACCCCATAGGAGTGATGATACAAGGTCAGTTATTTAAGGAATTAATCTCTGATTAATTGAGGGAATAATCTTTGATTACTTAAGGAATTAATCTTTGGTTAATTAAGGAATTAGTCTTTAATTAATTGGAATATGTTCCAATTAATCCCATATAAATATAACCTCTCTCTCTCTCTTGGCAATCTCTCTTGTCTCATAACCTAAGGGCGCCGGCGGTAGTAGGGAAGAAGAGGACCACCTCTTCTTCTTTTCTTGCTTTCTTCTCATCCCTAAGGCCGCGATCGATCACAGAGCAAGGGAGGAGGAGACTACGACCCTTGGTGGTGCGTGGCTGAGCTGGGAAGGAAGAAAATCGGCGGCGCATGGTGTAGGCACCGCACCGGTGTTGGAAGAGAAGGGAAGCTTATCTTCTTCTTCTTTCTCACTCTCTTCTTCCTCAGCTTCTTCTGTGAACATGCACGGGACAAGGAGGAGTCCTCTTCTCCTGTTGTGGCGTGCGGAAGTAAAGGAGGAAGAAGTGTGGTACGCCGGTGAGAGTGACTTCTCCTTTTGGTGTTTGTCGCCGGAAAATGGAGGAGTCGTGAGCTCCTCTTCCTTGTGGATCAGTGGCTACGAGATAGGAAGTGGATAGAGAGGTGGGTGTGGGGTGCGGTGAAGGAGAGGAACTCATCCTCTTGGCTTCATCGTCTCTTCCTTGAAGGGTCGCTGGCGGCAAGCCAAACCCTAGCTCTAGGGTTTGGAGTTTGGCGCAAAGCAAGGATGAAGAGGAAGGACTAATTCAAGGGCCTTGGTGACTCTACGACTTGGTAGATCGTCGCCCACACGACGTCCGAGAGGGGAGGGTCATAAGGTAGAAGACTTCGAGGTAAACGGCGAGGTATAACTCTCCCGTGCTCCGTTTTTCTTATCGCATGTTTTATTTGTGCCATGATGCTTTGCTTCGTCATTTCATGTATGTTAGTTGGTTATTTTGATTGCTATCATAGATAATAATTAATTAACTGGGCCCCGAAGATAAATACAAAAATCGACGATCCAAATTGTCTTTTTTTCCGTGGTTAATTAATCCGTAAAGTTACAAGTCCTTAACCTCGGTTTTGGCTAGGTTGTAACTTGGATTAATTAACACGACGACGAGTCGGTCGATAGAGAGACAGATCTCTATTCGGATTAAAAATTTAATCCGTAGCCATAGAGATGTCTCTCGGGTTCGACCCCGTGGTTGTCTTGGAAACTGCCAAGCCATACCTATACAGTACCCGAGTCCGACTCAGACTCAGAATCAGACGATGATGAAGGGGATCATCCAAAACTGGTGCGGTTAGCTCGCGACTACTACAAGGAACTCAAAAACCAAACGAACAAAAAGAAGTCAAATCGGAAGAAGGAAGATCCATCTGAACCCTCGACTAGCCAGGAGAACAAAGGTAACCTAAGATGCTACGAGTGCAACATGAAGGGACATTTCTGATCAGGGTGCCTTCCTCTCGGGTCCCATGGCCTCCACTACAATCTGATATGTGATGCGAACAAGTCTGCGTGTCGGCTCTGAGTGCCTTCCTCCCCATCGGATGGGCTTGTTCTGCGGATCACTAGGTCAGAAAAGACTATAGGAAATTATTGACGAGCGTGTGTACTTCCCCATCGGAAGACATATAATCAGAAATAATTTTTCTTAGTGTCGTGTAGTGGTAAATACTTAGATACAAATAATAATATCCTCCCCATCGGAGTCACTTCTATCATTTGTAGGGCCGAAGAGGACCAACTATTAATTTTACTTGTCAAAAGGTTAGGTTGACAAGATGGTAAAATTAATGGGTAAAACCTTCTCTCACGAATGTAGAGTTCCTATACATCCACACCATCGCGGAATGCATAATTCTCGGTGTTTGAGGTGTTGGTAGAATTTGTAATAAATTGTTTTGAGGTGTCAATTTATTTCATAAATCTAAAGTGTGTGATTGTTATGATTCTCAGGTATTCTAAAATGGATCTAGACCCACATGACCTAATTCAAAGAGAAAACCAATTAAATGCCCCTAGTGATAAGATGGATTGGGAATTAAATATGGATTTTGTCTCTACTACCGAGGAACCTAAGTGTGATCATGCCGAGTTCTGTACCGAAAAGCCTAACGAGATTAATATCGAAGAGGAGTTTGAATATTTTAGGAAATGGCTAGAAGCAGACGAGACGATCGAAGGTCATAAAAATCAGGCTTCTTCCATTACCAGTGAAAAAACATCCAAACTCGATGAACTCTTTGGTCAAAGTAATCGAGTCGCTAGGCAGATGGTAATGAAGAACTTGACCACTACCATCTTGGTTGAAGGGATGCCCGTAAGGGAACATGTCCTCAAGATGATGGCTTGGCTGAAGGAGATAGAAATTCTTGGAGCTCAGATCGATGGGGAAACCCAGGTCGATCTTATCCTCCAATCTCTACCAGGGAGTTTTGAGAAGTTTCGCCTAAGCTACAATATGGGCAAGCATTCATATTCGTGGGCAGAACTTCTGACAGAACTCGAGGCAGCAGAGGCGGTTTCTCTTCAGAGTTTACAGACTTTCATTGCTCAAGAAGTTCCTACTTCTAAACCGAAAGGAAAGAAGAAGAAGAAACGTTCTGAGGCAAAGAAAGTAGCAGGATTATAGGGACCTCAGGAATGCATAAAGAAGCCGAAAGGCAAGTGCTTTGTGTGCAAGCAGTCAGGACATTGGAAGACAGATTGTCCCCGTCATTAGAGTAGTACCAACGGTATATTTTCTTCTTGTGTCGTTGTAACATGTTTAGCGGTGGTATCTACCGGTACCTGGTGAGTAGATACGAATGCCACTAATCATGTCTGCATTTTTGTGCAAGGGTTCCAGGAAACTCGATGGCTAGCTAAGGAGGATATTGCTGACTACATGGATAGGCTATAGAGATGACTTTTGCAGTGGGAGTTTATCTATTGCATTTATGTCTTTAGCATAGGATGATATAGTTTTGGCATTATAGAGATTACCTTTATGTACTTAGTTTTTTTTTTGAAAGAACTTTCTGTTCAGTTTTTGGAATAAGATATTTTCTATTGCTTTTATTTGTTAAAAGTGGAATAGAAGGAATATCTATTGAAGTACATAGATAGGCAATAAAACCAAGAGGCTCCTATGATGCAATAAGCTTATCATCTTAACTAATGTAAGAGAAAGATTCCTTCCAAGTAAAACCAAATATATATTTTGTTTCTAAGGTTTGGTTTGTTAAACTCTAGTGGGATTCAAAAGAGATCAACCAATAAGCCTTAGGGTTCATTGGTTATGGAAGACTTGTCTTCCTTAGGATCTTTTGACTCTCACTAGGGAAGTAACGAAACCAAATAGACTTGTTCTAAGCCTGGGGGCATAGAGCCAAAAATATATTGGAATTGGCTCATCCGGATAAGTGTAGGTCCTTAGTCTATCCAGAATAGAGGTACCCTTGAATACTTTGTTTATTTTATAAATGATTACTTGATGTACTGCAAGACTAAGTACTTTGATTAGATCGAAGAGTTCAAGTCTGATGCAGAAGAAACATCAAAGTAAAAGTATTGGATATTATGATTAGATCATAGTAACAAGTACCTCTGGGGATAGTTGTAGGACATACTTATCAGGGATTGGCATTTGATCCCAATTCACTGCACCCGGAGCGCCCCAACAGAATGGTACAACCCATGGAAGGATGAAGGTCTCTTAAGCTAGTAGGTTAAGAAGATGATAAGCCTCTCCGAGATTAGCCAAATCTGTTCAAAGGGGTATGTCCTGGGTACGAAGGTTTGTATGCTTGATTCTGTCTAGGTCAGTAGTCTCTTAAAAATCATAAAGATGTGGACTAAGTGAAAGCTTAGTCTAAGCCATGATCAGATTATGAATAGTTCAGCACTTGTGCTGTAAAGAGACACCGACAAGCTGGAATCTAGTGCATATATTCATAGGACATCCTAAGGGAGCAATAAGGTGGTTTATTAGTCCTAAGGATCAGAGGATGTTCGCTGGGATGAATATCTGATTCTTAGGAAAAGGACTATGTAATAAACCATAAGTCCAGGTGTATAGGTACTCTGAGTAAATTAAATAAGGGGACATTCTGATTTTAGAACCAACTGTACAAGGGGAGATACCACAAGGTACTGCACCTCGTGTCACTAAAGATATGCAAAGGGTACCTTGTCGTAGTGGGAGGGTTGTTACTCAACCTAGAAGTCTCATGTTCATGGAGAGTCTATGGACTAGGTCCTAAGTGAACATGAACTAGATCCCTGACCTATGATATGGATCATCCGCTTTGAAGAGATAAATCCAGTTGTATGGATTTGTTCAAAGGACGAATGACATTGTGTGACAGAAACGAAGTGGTATTTTTGTACTATACTAGATGATATTTTGTTAGTTGGCAACAACGACGAAATATTGTCAGATGTAAGGGTACGATTGTCCGCACAATTATGAAGGACTTGAGAGAAGTAAGACACATTCTTGGGGATCAAAGATCTAAGGGATCTCCAGACAAGGATGATGGGCTTATCTCAAGCTTCATATAAAACATTGTCCTAGCTCATTCTAGCACGGATATCTCTACAGAAAAGTTTTGTACTTTTCAATTTTGGAGCTACTCTATCTAAGAGATATGTTTAGATTATCAAAGGTGATAGAGTAGGTAATGATGGTTCCTCTAGCATCAGCTAGAGGAAGTCTCTTGTACGCTAGAAATGAGCCCAGATATCTGTTGTGCCGTGGGCATGGGTATCAGATATCGGAGTAACCTAGGTCAAGAAAATTGGAATTGGTAAAAGCATGTATTAGTGCCTGAGAAGGACTAAGGACTATATGCTGATTTACCAGGCAGACCAATTTACTATAGGTTATATGGATACAGAATTCCAATCTAGATACGGGCATATATAAATATTCCTTGGGTTTTGTGTTTGCTTTTAGGAGGTAGAACCATTGTATAGTAGAGTGTTGCACAGTGTCTGCGTGATGGACCCTACTATGGAGACTGGATATTCTGGCAGCCTGCGAGGTAGCCGATAGAGCTACATGGTTCAGGGACCTCAAAATGGACTTTGAGGTGATTCCTGGTTTGCAAGGAACTATCACATTTGATGTGATTAAAATGGTGCAGTTGCAAACTCGAAGGAATCACGAGTCCATAAGGCAAGTAAACACATATAACGTAAGTACCACCCAGAAGAGGAATAGCTGTCGTTGTCTAGATTGCATCAGAAAATGACCTAGGTGGATCATTTTACTAAGGCCTTGGTAGCGAGAGCTTGTAGGCGTGTAAAGGATCTAGAGGTGAGATGTATGGCATTTTCAAAATAGCAAAGTCTTTGAGTATAAGTGGGAGATTGTTAGGATGTATACTAAAAGCTTTGCCTTTTGGTTAAGATACATCTACATTTTAAAGAGAATCAGAAAATCACATAGTGCATATTTACATTAGTATGTGCACAAACTGTCTGATGCTTAGCATTGTAGATAACATGGTGCGTGGTGTCGCACAGAAGATCATGTTATCAGGATCCTTGCCGAAGCAAAAGAAAGAGGCTCACAACAGAGTTGGAGTTGGACAAACCACCGGGATGGTTGTAGTGTAATTAGGTGTGGTTTATCATAACTATAGAATTACACTAGTGTACTTTGTGTACATTGAGTAGGACCAAAAGAGAGGTCGTCCAATTTTTTTACTGACTTCGTAAATTGGATTTGACCTCGGATAATATTATGGAGTACGATCTCTTAATCCCGAAATAATGACGGACATATATTATTAATTATTGTCACTTTAATTTACCAATGGGTGAGATCTATTCTGTTAAATCGATAGACCCAGTAAGTTGGGAGATAATATTAATAAGATGATGTGCTGTTGATTATTGACGGAATCCGAGTCCTAGTGAGTCGGGATGATGATGCCCCCATGGTGAGCTCAAAAAGGTCGTCATGTCAAATCTTGCAAGTGGACTATGGTCCGGCAAGATGAAAAGGTTGAGTGGTACTAATCAAGGATAAAGAAGACAATTAATTTAATTATCAGTAAATTAAATTAATTATCGGGCATTCGATATCTTAAACACGGGGAGATGGGATACTTTAGTGGAATGGATCTCCATTAATGGATCGAGTTTGGATCCATTAGCGGGCCAAAAACCAACTCCTCCTCATGGTCCCTATCTTAGACCAATAAATACCCCATAGGAGTCATGATACAAGGCCAGTTATTTAAGGAATTAATCTCTGATTAATTGAGGGAATAATCTTTGATTATTTAAGGAATTAATCTTTCGTTAATTAAGGAATTAGTCTTTAATTAATTGGAATTAGTTCCAATTAATCCCATATAAATATAACCTCTCACTCTCTCTCTCTCTTGGCAATCTCTCTTCTCTCATAACCTAAGGGCGCCAGCGGTAGTAGGGATGAGGAGGACCACCTCTTCTTCTTCTCTTGCTTTCTTCTCATCCCTTAGGCCGCAATTGATCACAGAGGAAGGGAGGAGGAGACCTCGACCCTTGCTCTCCTCCATCTTTCTCACTCTCTTCTTCCTCATCTTCTTCTGTGAACGTGCACGGGACAATGAGGAGTTCTCTTCTCCTGTTGTGGCGTGCGGAAGTAAAGGAGGAAGAAGTGTGGTGCGCCGACGAGAGTGACTTCTCCATTTGGTGTTTATCTCCGGAAAATGGAGGAGTCGTGAGCTACTCTTCCTTGTGGATCAGTGGCTGCGAGATAGGAAGTGGATAGAGAGGTTGGTGTGGGGTGCGGTGAAGGAGAGGAACTCATCCTCTTGGCTTCATCATCTCTTCCTTGAAGGGTCGCCGGCGGCAAGCCAAACCCTAGCTCTAGGGTTTGGAGTTTGGCGTAAAACAAGGAGGAAGAGGAAGGACTAATTCAAAGGCCTTGGTGACTCCACGACTTGGTAGATCATCGCCCACACGATGTCCGAGAGGGGAGGGTCATAAGGTAGAAGACTGCTAGGTAAACGGCGAGATATAACTCTCCCGAGCTCCGTTTTTCTTATCACATGTTTTATTTGTGCCATGATGCTTTGCTTTGTCATTTCATGTATGTTACTTGGTTATTTTGATTTGCTATCATAGATAATAATTAATTAACTTGACCCCGAAGATAAACACAAAAATCGACAATCCAAATCGTCATTTTTTCCGCGGTTAATTAATCTGGAAAGTTATAAGGCCTTAACCTCGGTTTTGGCCAAGTTGTAACTTGGATTAATTAACACGACGACGAGTCGGTAGATAGAGAGACAGATCTCTATTCGAATTAAAATTTTAATCCGTAGCCATAGAGAGGTGTCTCAGGTTCGACCCTGTGGTTGTCTTGGAGACTGCCAAGCCATACCTACACAGTACCCGAGTCCGACTCAGAGTCAGAATCAGATGATGATGAAGGGGATCATCCAAAACTGGTCCGGTTAGCTCGTGACTACTACAAGGAACTCAAAAACCAAATGAACAAAAAGAAGTTAAATCGGAAGAAGGAAGATCCATATGAACCCTCGACTAGCCAGAAGAACAAAGGTAACATAACATGCTACGAGTGCAACAAGAAGGGACATTTCAGACCAGAGTGCCCCAACCTAAATGAGAACAAAAAGGCTCGAAAGAAGAACGCTCTTCAAGCCACCTGGGACGAATCATCCTCTGAAGAAGAAGAAGAAACTCCCCACTCGAATCTACTCACCTTGACCGCCTCGGAAGACATCGACTCCGGAATGGAATCAGAACCAGACGAGGACGTTGGCACCGGAAAGCTTTTAATCTCGGAGGACGGACAAATCAGGGTAAGAGGTTATCCGGAATCTGAATATTATGATTTAATTTCTTACTTGTCTCGCAAATTGGCGAAAGCCAACATCTGGGTTGAAACCCTCCGATAGGAAGTAAAACTCCTAAAAGAGGAAGTCAACTCGAGTTCCTTGACCGAACCAGTTCAAGAAGGAAACTCAACTCAAGTTCAAAAGCTTGTGGAAGAGAATTCTTCCTTGAAAACTCAAGTCAAGGAACTCAGAGTCGCATTGGAACGATTCACTTCGGGTTCCAAGAATCTTGACATGATTCTTGGAAAATAGAAATCAGTTCTCAATCGATCCGGATTAGGCTATCGAACCAAATCGCGACAACGCCCTTATTAGTCAGTATTGAACCAACCTAGAACCTGAGTCTAAGCATGGGTCTCAAAGCTATGTTTGAATAAACAAGCTGGACCAAACTAATATTGGATCCCCAAGGACAAGATTCACATCTTGCCTAACCCTTATCGAGGCTTCAGTCTAGGGGGAGCTAATATAAAAATCATCTTTATAATTAGATAATTTTTTTATATTGCTTGATTGCTTGATTTTTTTTTTTGCAAATTTTATTATCCTGTTTAGACATAGAAATGATTAGTTTAAGGACAAATGACTTACTTAAAACTTGAACAACATAGTATTAGGTGGAGGTGAGATGATAGTATGTTTGGGAGCCCTTCTAATAAGGTCAAGTGAGGTAGGGCGTACCTTAATTGGTCTATTTAGTCTGGTGGAACTAGCCGAAGCTACCGATCCAAAACCTAAGCAAGTTAGACCAAAATTTTTTAAGAAGTAATTTGAAAATAAACTTTCTATAAAAGGCTTTGTCAAGAAAAGGTTGTTGCTCCAATAAGGCTCGGCCAAAGAAGGCCTCTGTGCCTCGCCAAAACCTGGAAGCCGATTATCAAAACTCAAATTCAATTTACTATTTGATAAATATGAATCTAACACAAGTTTTAATTAAATCTTTGATTCAACATTTTTTTTCAAAGTTAATAATCTTTCAAAAATTAACCCTATAATATTTTCAAAATTAATTCAACATTTTTTTCAAAGTTAATAATCTTTCAAAATTTAATTCTACACTTAACATGTTCATCTAACATTTTTTTCAAATTTAATTAAACTCATATTTGAAAACCTATCTCACAAAAACCCATAAGGTCAACATATTTGATAACGTTAGATGTGGGTGAGACAGACTAGGTAGTGAAATTCAATTCAAACTATTCCTACCTACACACAAATGGATCCAAATCAAAACATACTTTATGTGTAGGAACATAAAGATTTGGACCAGTGGATGTTAGATAGTGATGCTCCAGATACATGACTGGGGATAAATTGAAGTTCACCAAAATCAAGTTTAAAAACCTAGGCTCAGTAGCATTTGGCAACAATGCTACACTTAAAGTAATTGGGTCAGGTAACATTGAACTTAACTCATATTTTATCATTAAGAAAGTGTTATTGGTTGAAAATTTCAAGTTCAATTTGCTTAGCTTTAGCCAACTCTGTGATACTGGTTACATTGTTACTTTCACCAACTCTGACTGCCTTATTAGGAATCTACAAGATTCAGAAATAACTCTTAAGGGTAGTAGGTAAAACAACGTTTACACAATTAATCTACCCGTAGTACCCAAATGTTTTTTGACTCAATTAGAAGAAACCAATCTTTGGCATAGGAGACTAGGTCACACTCATACTAAGTTAATTTCAAAAATAACTCAACTTGGATTGATTAAAGGTGTACCTAAAATTAAGAACTTTGACAATACATTTTGTAATTCATGTCAACAAGGCAAACAAACTAAGTCAACTCATAAACCAACCCAATCAGACTTAACCCAAACCACACATTAGCTCCTACACCTTGACCTATTTGATTCATATGGAGCCAAGTCACTAAGCGGGAATCGATACTGCTTAGTAATCATTGACGATTACTCTAGATTTACCTGGGTTAGGTTCTTAAAAACTAAAGATGAAACCTTTAACTCATTTAATGATATGTACAAAATAATAGAAAATCAAAATGACACAAAAATTAAAAGACTTAGGAGTTATCATGGGGGAGAGTTTGAAAATCAAAAATTTGAGGAGTTGTGTAAAATTAATGGGTACGTCCATGAGTTTTCATGTCCTAGAACTCCCTAACAAAATGGAATAGTTGAAAGAAAGAATAGAACCCTTCATGAAGTCGCTAGGATCATGCTCAATGAATATAACCTAACTAATCAATTCTGGACAGAAGCGGTAAATACAGCCTGTTATATTCAAAATAGGGTCTTAATTAATAGAAGACACAATAAGACACCCTATGAACTTTATTATCATAGATTACCTAATTGACATTATTTAAGAGTTTTTGGGTGTAAAGTCCATATTTTGAACACTAAGGACTACCTAGGTATGTTTCAATCAAAATCAACCCCAGGGACCTTCTTAGGATATTCAACAACAAGTAGAGCCTATAGGGTTTACAAGAGACAAACCCACAAAATTGAAGGGACTACCAACTTAATCTTTGATGAAGAAATTGATACAAAATCTATTGACAATCAAAACTTAAACAAATCAAATCTCGATCAAGAAGATAGTGAACCATTAAATGAACTATCAATTGAACCAACTACTGAGGTATCAACTGAACCAATAACTGAACCAACCCAAGTAGTTGAACCAAACATTGAACCAAACCTTCCAGCCGGACCTGAGGCTGAACCTAGTTCTAGAAGAATGAAGAAACCCAGACTCAATCATCCATCTGACCAAATCATGGGTGATTCAACCTTAGGAGTCAGAACAAGATATTCTTATAGAAATCTTAGTCATATTGCTCTTATTTCAAAAATTGAACCTAAGACTATAGAAGAAGCCCTACCTGTCCCAGATTGGATCATAGCAATGCAAGAAGAATTAACCCAATTTGAGAGAAACCAAGTATGGGACTTACTACCTAAACCTGAGGGTAAGTCAGTTATAGACACTAAGTGGGTATTTAGAAACAAGCTAAGTGACCAAGGGGAGATTGTGAGAAACAAAGCCCTCTTAGTAGCTAAAGGGTTTAGTCAAGTTGAAGGGTTAGATTATGATGAAACTTATGCCCCCGTAGCAAGACTTGAATCAATTAGGATGTTTCTAGCTTTTGCAGCCCATAGTGGGTTTAAACTGTACCAAATGGATGTTAAGTCTGCCTTTCTTAATGGGTTTATAAAAGAAGAAGTATATGTAGGGTAGCCCCCAGGATTTGAGGGCTTAGACAAAGCTGAATACGTGTTCAAACTTAGGAAAGCCCTTTATGGGTTGAAACAAGCACCTACGACCTAGTATAAAGACTATCAACCTACTTAATTTCAAAGGAATTTAACCAAGGACAAATTGACTCAACATTATTTGTTAAAACCTTAGAAAAAGATATATATGTAGATGATATAATATTTGGGTCTACAAGTTCTAACTTTTTAAAAGAATTTGTCAAATTATGGAGAGCGAATTTGAAATGAGCTTAGTAGGTGAGCTGAACTTTTTCTTAGGTCTCCAAATTAAACAAACCAGGGATGGTAACTATGTTCATCAATCCAAATATACAAAGGAACTAATAAAGAAATTCAAAATGGAAAATTCTAAAAGTTTAAGTACTCCCATGGCTACAAATGTCAAAATAGAAAATGACCCTGAAGGTAAACCAGTTGATCTAAAGCTATACAGAAGTATGATTGGTAGCCTATTGTACTTAACTACTAGTAGACCTGACATTTTGTTCGCTATAGGAATGTGTGTTAGATACCAAACCTGTGCTAAAGAATCCCACATAGCAGCACTAAAAAGAATTTAAGGTACATTGAGAGTACCCTAAATGTAGGTATTTGGAATCCTAGGACTTCCACTTTTGAATAATCTGGATACTCTGACTCTGATTATGCCGAATGTACACTAGATAGAAAGAGTACGAGTGAAAGTTGTCAATTATTAGGACACAGTCTAGTCAGCTGGTGCAGTAGAAAGCAACATTGTGTAGCTTTGTCCACAACAGAAGCGGAATATGTTGCCCTAGGAGAGTGTGTAGCACAACTTTTATGGATGATGCACACTCTTAAGGATTTCCAGCTGGACTATACCCAAACCAAAGTGTTTATTGACAACATAAGTTCAATAAATCTGACTAAGAATCCAATTCATCACTCCCGAACCAAACATATAGAAGTAAAATATCACTTTGTTAGGGATCACGTAGCCAGGGGCGAAATAGTACTTATGCATATAGACTCAAAATCTAATTTAGCTGACATCTTTACTAAACCCTTACCTGAATATGAGTTTAGCTTACTAAGAAGAAAGTTAGGGTTGTGCTTAGTAGAATAGGACTGTTCTATTTTCTATTCAAAAAGCTTTTATATTTTTATAATTTTTTTTCAAAAATTAGCATTTAATATCTCTTGAAAAATTATTTCTTTTATTAAGTCTTGAAATTTAAAATGGTTTTCCAACCTAGATTTTTCAAAAATTACCCCCTTTAAAACTAGGGTTTCTCGTAAATGGACTTAGCCTAGGCTTTAACCCTAGAATTACATGCACCTATAGATCTAGAAGCCAGCATCTCACAAGCACCTTAGGGAACTTTGATTGATAACCTAGACTGGGTTGAGATGCTTAGGTCTATGCCTTGACTCAAGATGCTTTAAGTGTAACGACCCATAAAATTTTCTCAATATTTTCTTTAAAATATTGATCATGCCTAGATAGATTCTCGAGGAACATAGGGATACTAGTATGAACCTTAGCATGATTATCCATGATTTTTCCTATAGATTAAGAAGCTAAGTAATAATGGGTCTTACATAGGCCCTTCTAATACCATGGCCATCAAGGGACCTTAGGTAAAAATTTTATCATGAATGGAAATGGATTTCAATTAGAAATATTAACATAAACCTTAGTGGGCTCTTATATGGGCCTTGGCAAAAATAATTATAAAAGTAATAAAAAGAGGTGCATGCACCAAGGATTAAACCTTAGACCTAGTGTATCACCATGCATGTACTAACCAATTCACCAAGCAAGAGAGTGCTAGTGGAAAAGGAAGAGGATTTTAGTTGAGGCTAAAGGAAGTGAAGAGTCATCAAGAGAAGAGGCACCATGCCCCTTCACTTGCCTCCTTCATTTAGTATAAAAGAGAGGGGAAGGGAAGAGACAACTTAGCACTTAAGTTATTTGTTTCTCTTCCACCAAAGCTCTTTCTCTCCCTCTCCTTCCTCCTTCTAGCCGAAACCCACAAGGGGTTTTCTCCTTGGAGAAGCTTCACAAGAAGACTTCTTCTTCAAGATCCAAGGGCTTCCTACAAGACTACAAGGACTAGGGGTGATCTAAGGTCAAGAAAGTCTGCCATCCTCTTCTCCATTTAAGCTCAAAAACCAAGATAACAAGAGTAAGACTCCCTCACCTGTGGTATAATTGTTTTCCTTGATGTCTATCATGATTTAAGTTTGTGTTTAGGATTTAAGTTGAGAAAACCATGAGGTTTGGGTTCTAGGGTTTCGACCAAGCCTTGTATTTAGGTTTAGGGATGATGTAAACCCTCACTCATGCTCCCAAATGTTTTCTTATGATAAATAAAGGATAAATTATGACTTAGAGAAATTTTGTAGCACCCTAAAGCCCTATACAAGTTTCGGCCACCAACATGTTTCCATGGTTAGGATTGGATCTAACCCTCTAATAATATTTCTTATGTTTTCTCATGATGCAAGTGATGTTAATGGTGATTTATGTGAATTTTTACATGCCTTATGACCCTTGTAAGTTTCGGTGAAGTTAGGTTATAGGGCAAGGAGTTAGGGCTAACTCCAAGCAAGGGTTCTAATGGTTTCCTATGGTGTTGTATGTAAAGTATTAGATGTAAATTTGGAATTGTATGAATTTTTCCATGTACTTGGGACCCTATAGGGTTTCGGCCAAGGTCAATTTGTAGGGCTAAAACTTAGGGTTAGCCCTAATCATGGGTTCTAATGGCCTTCCTATGGCATAGTATGTAATGTATGAGATTTTCTTCACTTATGGTATCTCATATGTTAGGATCCCTCTTCTTCCAACTTTCGGCCAAGCACCCCAATTAGGGTTTAGGTTGAGTTAGGGTTTCAAGAATACTTGTTTATGACTTATTATGATGTATATATATAGGTTCAAGCATGTGGTATGAATTTTATGTTACCAAAAAACCTAACCTTAAGTGCTATGCTTCATGATTTTGTATGTTTATGTTAGATACCATGTTTAGTAGGTTTCATTCATGAATGTTTTAAGTTCTATGCCATGAACACATGTGTTGTGAAGAAGGTCTCATGTTTATGTAAAATGATGCATATTTTAAGTTGAACGCCTATGATAGATATATGGTTAAGTAGACCTATGCATGTTCTGTGTTGAATGCCATGAACCTAGGTAGTATGTATCATGTTCATATGAATCCTACCCATGCACGCTTATGATAGATATTATGATTATGTATGCTAAGTGACATGTACTATGTATGAAACGCATGCTTACATTATGTACCATGATCATGCAAGCTTTATGAACTAAGATGATGTTTATGCCTTAAGGCATAATTATGTATGTATGTATGTCATGTCTTATGAGTGAAGATGATGAATGAAGATAATGTTTATGCCTTTAAGGCATAATGATGTTATGAATTAAGTATGAATGATGAAATGTCAAGTATGCTTTATGTCATGCTTCATGTAGCAAAATTATGTTCATGTCTTTAAGTATGCTATGTATGTTCTATGAATGATGAAGCATGTGAAATTATTTTACTTTATGAATGGGCTTGTACCGGACCGAAGTAAAGCTCCAAGGGATGGGCACCTTAAGAACGTCTCGGTTCTGGACTACCGTAGCTGTCCACGGTTGTGGGACTACCGTAGTTGTCCAACAGGGATGGGCACCTTAAGAACGCCTCTGTTTTTGAAACTACCATAGCTGTTCCTACCTAGTAGGTTGAGACTAGCTACCTCGTATTTACTTAGGAATGCACGCATATGATGTATGTATGTGGTACAAGCCGGGGACTCCCATGATGTTATGATTATGTTTAAGTATCTATAATTATGGATTTCAAATAAGCATCCTTATGTTATATGCATTTGACTCATGCATCCATTCATGTTATGCATCCATGCCATGTTAAGTATTTCATATGTTTATGTTTATGCCAAGAACCATGTCATGTTAAGTATTTCATATGTTTATGTTTATGCCAAGATCCATGCCATGTTAAGTATTTCATATGTTTATGTTTATGCCAAGAACCATGCCATGTTAAGTATTTCATATGTTTATGTTTATGCCAAGAACCATGCCATGTTAAGTATTTCCTATGTTTATGTTTATGCCAAGAACCATGCCATGTTAAGTATTTCATATGTTTATGTGTATGCCAAGAACCATGCCATGTTAAGTATTTCCTATGTTTATGTTTATGCCAAGAACCATGCTATGATAAGTATTTCATATGTTTATGTTTATGCCAAGAACCATGCCATGTTAAGTATTTCATATGTTTATGTTTATGTCAAGAATCATACTGTAACGACCCGGAAAATTTTCTTAATATTTTCTGAAAATATTGAGCATGTCTAGATAATTTTCCGAAAGACCTAGAGGCATTAATACGAACATTGGCCTAGGAAATCCATGTTTTCTCATTTGAATTGAGGAAACCAAGTGCTAATGGGCCTTATATGGGCTTCCTAGTACTATGATTATAGGTGGATTTTTAGGAAGAATTAGTATAAATATAAATATGAATTTATTTGGGCACATTAACATGATTATGGGAAAGTATTAGCCTAACGTTCCCATCTAAATTGAGGAATTTGGTACTAATGGGCTTTAAATGGGCCCAAAAATGGGTATTAATTAGGTAAAATTAATATAAATATGAAAGAATTTTTGTTTAGGAATATTAGTGCAATTATGGGTAATTTTAGGGGGGATTTTCGGAATTTAAGAAAATAAAGTAATAAAATAAATGAAATGAAAATAAAAATAAAAATAAATGTGCATGGGCCAAGGATTGAACCTTGGACCTCTTGTACAACCAAGAATGCTTTAACCAACTCACCTAGCAAGGAATACTTATGAGTGATTGAAGTGGAGGTTGGTTAAGAGGTAAAAGGAGGTGAAGGGTCATGGAGAGGCTCTTCATTTGCCTCCTTGATGGGTTATAATGAGAGGAGTTTTGGGAGTTACTTCTTCTCTCAATCAATTGCATTACCTCTCCTCTTCATTCCTCATTCTTGCCGAGCACCAAAGGGAGGAGTTCCTTGGAGAAAACTTCACAAGAGGTCTCATCTCTCAAGATCTAAAGTTCCTACAAGGTGACAAGGTCTAGTTGTGGTCAAGAGATACCAAGTCCTCTTCCTTCTCCTCTTTCAAGGTTCGAAAAATCAAGAAATCTAAGGTAAGACTCCCTCACCTGTGGTATAATAGTTACCTATGATTTCCATGATTTTTAGCATGGTATATGGGTTAGTTTTCGGATTTAATGTGGGAAGGAAACAAAATCAAGGTTCCTATGTTCAAGGGTTTCGGCCACTATGTTTTAAATGTCTAGAAATATGTTAAAAATCATGATAATGTTATTTAATGTTCCCTTATGATGTTTAGAAGTTAAGTATAATTTTTGGGAATTTTTGGAGTACCCTAGGACACCCTAGAGTTTCGGCCAACATGAAAGAAGCAAAACCCAGAACCTTAAGTTCAAGGGTTTCGGCCACTATGTTTTAAATGTCTAGAAATATGTTAAAAATCATGATAATGTTATTTAATGTTCCCTTATGATGTTTAGAAGTTAAGTATAATTTTTGGGAATTTTTGGAGTACCCTAGGACACCCTAGAGTTTCGGCCAACATGAAAGAAGCAAAACCCAGAACCTTAAGTTCAAGGGTTTCGGCCACCATGTTTTAAATGTCTAGAAATATGTTAAAAATCATGATAATGTTATTTAATGTTCCCTTATGATGTTTAGAAGTTAAGTATAATTTTTGGGAATTTTTGGAGTACCCTAGGACACCCTAGGGTTTCGGCCAACATGAAAGAAGCAAAACCCAGAACCTTAAGTTCAAGAGTTTCGGCCATCATGTTTCAAAGGTCTATAATTATGCTAAAAATCATGATAATGTCATTTAATATTCCCTCATGATGTGTAGAGGTTAAGTATAAATTTTGGGAATTTTTGGGGTACCCTAGAGGCCCTGTATGGTTCGGCCAACCCCAAGGACCCAAGGATTGGGGTTGAGTCTTTAACTTCAACATATGTTTATGTGTTGCCATGATATAAGGATGATGGATGGTGATTATGTGAATTTTCACATGGCCTTGGGACTCCACAAGTTTCAGCCATATAAGGGTTAATAGGATAAAAGTTAAGATTTATTTCAAGTAAGGGTCCCAATGGCCCTATGGTAAGATGTGATTTATGTTTATGAATGATATGCCATGTTTACGAATGATACGTCATGTTTATGAATGATATGCCATGTTTATGAATGATATGCCATGGTTATGCATGATATGCCATGTTTATGAATGATATGCCATGTTATGAATGATATGCCATGTTTACGAATGTTATGTCATGTTTATGAATGATATGCCATGGTTATGAATGATATGCCATGTTATGAATGATATGCCATGTATACGAATGTATGCCATGCTCTATGAATGATGTGTACAAACACCATGTCTAAGAATGAAAATGATGAATGGCAAGTATGACGAATGAAAGATGATGCTTATGCCTTTAAGGCATAAATATGCTAAACGGCACGGTCGATGGTCGACGGTACGACGGTCGAGAGGACCGGTAAATGGGCCAGTAGACGGGCCAAGCCGTAACAAGTTATGTTATGATAAGTATGCCATGAGTGTCTTATGAATGATGAAACATGAAAAGTATTTTACTTTATGTATGGGCTTGTACCGGACCGAAGTATGGGTCCAAGGGATGAGCACCTTAAGAACGCCCCGGTTATGGACTACCGAAGCTGTCCACTGTTCTGGCACTACCGAAGCTGTGCAACAGGGATGGACTCCTTAAGAAGTGCCTCGGTTCGGGGACTACCGATTATGCTGTCCTTACCCTAGTAGGTCGGGGCTAGCTACCTCGGATTTACTAGGGATGCACGCTATGATGTATGTATGTGGTACAAGCCGGGGACCCCAAATGTTATGATGATGATGTTTAAGCATTTTCAAAGTATGTTTTAAAAGTTAAGCATCCTTAGGTAAATGCATTCCACCCATGCATTCATACATGATATGCATTATGTTAAGATAATGATGTCTTATACTTATGCGTTACGATGAAAGATATGCATGAATGATCTATGTCAGGATTATGTTAAGAGGGTGTTCATATGATATGATAGAAGATATGCCTATGTTTAAGCCATATAGGTTGATTTTTGTTACGTTATGCTATGCCATGTATTATGCCATGCTACTACGTTTAAGTTTATACCATGTCTTATGCCATTCTAAGGAAGATTATTATGTTATGTTATGCCATGTTTCACGCTATGCTTAGAATGTTAGTATGATTATGTTCATGCCATGTCTCATGCTATGCTACGAATGTTCACTTATGTTTATGATCATGCCATGTCAAGGGTATGGTAAATATGATAATGTTTTATGTGCTTGTTATGGAATGATGAATGTTTTAGTGTGTAGGAAAGAGTCTTACTAAGCCTGTGTGCTTATAGTCTTCTTTCCTTATACCGCAGATCATGCAAGGGGATAACGAGGAAGCAGCAGGAGGGCCTGAAGTATGTGTGTGATGGTGACTTGGCCCATGAAATCGAATGTGTTAACCGTTTATGCTAAGAACTTTATTTTTGCTACCTATATGCTTGAATAGTGACATATGGAACTTTATGATAAGAGGTCAAGTATGATATGATATGAACCTTATGGTATGATGTTAAGCATGTTATGATATGATGTTAAGCATGACGTTCATATGCTAAGTTCCATGTCATTATATTAGGGATGGTAGTGGGGGCATGTATATGTAAGGTTTAAGTTATTCCGCTGCAGTATGATGTTACATGCCTTAAGTATGTCAGCGTAACGCCGTTTAAAAAAAAAAAAAAGAGCGGGCGTTACAGGTTGGTATCATAGCCGTTACCATCTCACTGCACACACATCAAGCCCTCTCTTGCAGCTTCCAAGTAAGTACCTTTAAATGTATTTTATGTTCTATTATGGTTCTAGAATGATGATACCTATGACTATAGAATATGCAAGAATGAACGGTATTGATGATGAAAAGTACGTTACGATAAGTAACGAAGAATGATGCTTTATCTTATTTTAGGAATTAGATATTTAGAATAATATAGGGCTAGGAATATGTATAGATAGGAACTTATAGGAGTGATATCTTGCGTGCTTCTCTCTGTACTATTTGTGAATTGAAAAAAAAGAGAAACTAGTTTTGTACTGGTTTTTTTTTTGTCAGTTCCGTACTGACTGTGTTTTTCCAATTCCAGATGTCGCACGAGATTGGCACCAGGAGTGGTTATCAGGGGCGGAGTGGGGAGTTGCTGGAGCAGATAGGGGAGGTGGAATATAGCCCGGTCCTTGGAGTCCAGGGCAATATTGAGAAATTGGACCGGCTGTTCTGGAAATTGGAGCAGGAGGGATTTCCAGTTGTGGATGATCATCGGATCGGGGCTCTACTTCGTTCATTGCCCAACCGGGCGAGAGTGGTGGCTCATCAGATTTGGGGGCAGCACGGATGCCGTATCTGCTATACGGAATTATGTAGACAGCTTCTCCGCCATGAGTTCCCGGAGGACCTGGGGGACTCGGAAGAAGATCCGGAGATGTATGAAGAGGATCCCGAGCCGTTAGAGGAGGACCCTGAGATGTATGAGGAGGATCTCGAGCCATTCGAGGAGGACCCGGAGATGCTCGAAATGTTCGAGGAAGACCCGTTGAGCGAGGACGATCTCGAGGTGGTTGAAGAAGACCCCGAGATGCTAGGGATGTTTGAGGAGCCCTGGGTGTTTGGGGAAGACCCTGAAGGGGCTGAGGAGGTTCCCGAGATAGAGGAAGAGGAGCCGATGGAGACGGTGGAAGACCCTGAGGTAGGCCAGGGAGAGATAAATGAAGGAGTGGCATTGACTGCCATGATGTTCTTTGTTATGGGCATGATGGCAGCCCATCTATTCCATTGAGTTTGGTTAGGTTGGGAATTAATAAGTTTTAAGTTAGTACTAATACTAGTTGTCGAGTGTGTATTTCAATCTTATGCCCATGAACCGGATATTAACAATAAAGTATCTATCATGTCACCCAATGATATCAAATTATATGAGGCAAATGATGATAATATGAGAGCATGTACTAATATGAGATTATTATCAATATAACTCATGGCTCATGTAGTGAACTAATATATCGGAGGCATACTACTATGGTTTAACCATAATTATAGTAACATATAAGTATGATGTGTGCATATAATCATAGCATAGAGCGATTAAGGATACTAGCTCAATAATATGTTAAGAAAGTAATCAGACTCTATGGAGTTCCCAAGACCATCATCTCGGATCGGGATGATTGCCTTACTTCGCACTTTTGGGAATGCGTTCAGAAGTCTCTCGGCACCAAATTGCGATTTAGCACCGCCTTCCATCCGCAGACTGACGGGCAAACTGAACGGGTGAATCAAATATTAGAGGATATGTTAAGAGCTTGTGCCCTGGATTTCAAGGGAAGTTGGTGCCGATATCTATGCTTGGCGGAATTCGCTTACAACAATAGCTACCAAGCTACTATAGGAATGACACCTTATAAAGCCTTGTATGGCAGGAGATGTAGATCTCCGATATGTTGGTACGAGAGTGGGGAAAAGAAGGAGATGAGGCTCGCAACGGAGGTTATTAACAGCGCCACCCGAGCTATTCAAAATATTCGACAACGGATAGAAACTACTCAGAGCCAGCAGAAGAGTTATGCCGATGTCCGGCGCAGACCATTGGAATTTAATGTTGGAGATCTGGTATTTCTTAAAGTGGCTCCTATGAAAGGGGTGACAAGATTTGGGAAGAAAGGAAAGCTGAGTCCGAGATATGTGGGGCCATACTTAATTCTGAAAAGAGTTGGTAAGGAGGCATATGAGTTGGAGCTGCCTCCGGAGATGCCAGCTATCCATAACGTATTCCACGTATCCCTGCTTAAAAAGTGTATCCAGAATATGGACCAAGTGATCGAGCCGCAGATAGTACAAGTACAAGAGGACCTAAGTTATGAGAACAGACCCATACAGATTTTGGATAGGGAAGTCAAGAAGCTGAGGAATAAGGAGGTACCACTAGTCAAGATCTTATGGCGAAGCCAGCGGTTCGAGGAAGCTACCTGGGAACGCGAGGACGAAATGAGGCGCAAGTACCCGGAATTATTCTAAGTTCGAGGACGAACTTTCAAGAGGTATGGGGGATTGTAACGACCCGGAAAATTCTCTTAATATTTTCTGAAAATATTGAGCATGTCTAGATAATTTTCCGAAGGACCTAGAGGCATTAATACGAACATTGGCCTAGGAAATCCATGTTTTCTCATTTAAATTGAGGAAACCAAGTGCTAATGGGCCTTATATGGGCTTCCTAGTACTATGATTATAGGTGGATTTTTAGGAAGAATTAGTATAAATATAAATATGAATTTATTTGGGCACATTAACATGATTATGGGAAAGTATTAGCCTAACGTTCCCATCTA
Source organism: Boesenbergia rotunda (assembly GCA_024364735.1). Taxonomy (NCBI): domain Eukaryota; kingdom Viridiplantae; phylum Streptophyta; class Magnoliopsida; order Zingiberales; family Zingiberaceae; genus Boesenbergia; species Boesenbergia rotunda. Next base: position 775,982 of record JAGFNQ010000065.1, on the reverse strand, counting down.
AATTGAGGAATTTGGTACTAATGGGCTTTAAATGGGCCCAAAAATGGGTATTAATTAGGTAAAATTAATATAAATATGAAAGAATTTTTGTTTAGGAATATTAGTGCAATTATGGGTAATTTTAGGGGGGATTTTCGGAATTTAAGAAAATAAAGTAATAAAATAAATGAAATGAAAATAAAAATAAAAATAAATGTGCATGGGCCAAGGATTGAACCTTGGACCTCTTGTACAACCAAGAATGCTTTAACCAACTCACCTAGCAAGGAATACTTATGAGTAATTGAAGTGGAGGTTGGTTAAGAGGTAAAAGGAGGTGAAGGGTCATGGAGAGGCTCTTCATTTGCCTCCTTGATGGGTTATAATGAGAGGAGTTTTGGGAGTTACTTCTTCTCTCAATCAATTGCATTACCTCTCCTCTTCATTCCTCATTCTTGCCGAGCACCAAAGGGAGGAGTTCCTTGGAGAAAACTTCACAAGAGGTCTCATCTCTCAAGATCTAAAGTTCCTACAAGGTGACAAGGTCTAGTTGTGGTCAAGAGATACCAAGTCCTCTTCCTTCTCCTCTTTCAAGGTTCGAAAAATCAAGAAATCTAAGGTAAGACTCCCTCACCTGTGGTATAATAGTTACCTATGATTTCCATGATTTTTAGCATGGTATATGGGTTGGTTTTCGGATTTAATGGTGGAAGGAAACAAAATCAAGGTTCCTATGTTCAAGGGTTTCGGCCACTATGTTTTAAATGTCTAGAAATATGTTAAAAATCATGATAATGTTATTTAATGTTCCCTTATGATGTTTAGAAGTTAAGTATAATTTTTGGGAATTTTTGGAGTACCCTAGGACACCCTAGAGTTTCGGCCAACATGAAAGAAGCAAAACCCAGAACCTTAAGTTCAAGGGTTTCGGCCACTATGTTTTAAATGTCTAGAAATATGTTAAAAATCATGATAATGTTATTTAATGTTCCCTTATGATGTTTAGAAGTTAAGTATAATTTTTGGGAATTTATGGAGTACCCTAGGACACCCTAGAGTTTCGGCCAACATGAAAGAAGCAAAACCCAGAACCTTAAGTTCAAGGGTTTCGGCCACCATGTTTTAAATGTCTAGAAATATGTTAAAAATCATGATAATGTTATTTAATATTCCCTTATGATGTTTAGAAGTTAAGTATAATTTTTGGGAATTTTTGGAGTACCCTAGGACACCCTAGGGTTTCGGCCAACATGAAAGAAGCAAAACCCAGAACCTTAAGTTCAAGAGTTTCGGCCATCATGTTTCAAAGGTCTATAATTATGCTAAAAATCAGGATAATGTCATTTAATGTTCCCTCATGATGTGTAGAGGTTAAGTATAAATTTTGGGAATTTTTGGGGTACCCTAGAGGCCCCGTATGGTTCGGCCAACCCCAAGGACCCAAGGATTGGGGTTGAGTCTTTAACTTCAACATATGTTTATGTGTTGCCATGATATAAGGATGATGGATGGTGATTATGTGAATTTTCACATGGCCTTGGGACTCCACAAGTTTCGGCCATATAAGGGTTAATAGGGTAAATGTTAAGATTTATTTCAAGTAAGGGTCCCAATGGCCCTATGGTAAGATGTGATTTATGTTTATGAATGATATGCCATGTTTACGAATGATACGTCATGTTTATGAATGATATGCCATGTTTATGAATGATATGCCATGGTTATGCATGATATGCCATGTTTATGAATGATATGCTATGTTATGAATGATATGCCATGTTTATGAATGATATGCCATGTTATGAATGATATGCCATGTTTACGAATGTTATGTCATGTTTATGAATGATATGCCATGGTTATGAATGATATGCCATGTTATGAATGATATGCCATGTATACGAATGTATGCCATGCTCTATGAATGATGTGTACAAACACCATGTCTAAGAATGAAAATGATGAATGACAAGTATGATGAATGAAAGATGATGCTTATGCCTTTAAGGCATAAATATGCTAAACGGCACGGTCGATGGTCGACGGTACGACGGTCGAGAGGACCGGTAAATGGGCCGGTAGACGGGCCGAGCCGTAACATGTTATGTTATGATAAGTATGCCATGAGTGTCTTATGAATGATGAAACATGAAAAGTATTTTACTTTATGTATGGGCTTGTACCGGACCGAAGTATGGGTCCAAGGGATGAGCACCTTAAGAACGCCCCGGTTATGGACTACCGAAGCTGTCCACGGTTCTGGCACTACCGAAGCTGTGCAACAGGGATGGGCTCCTTAAGAAGCGCCTCGATTCGGGGACTACCGATTATGCTGTCCTTACCCTAGTAGGTCGGGGCTAGCTACCTCGGATTTACTAGGGATGCGCGCTATGATGTATGTATGTGGTACAAGCCGGGGACCCCAAATGTTATGATGATGATGTTTAAGCATTTTCAAAGTATGTTTTATAAGTTAAGCATCCTTAGGTAAATGCATTCCACCCATGCATTCATACATGATATGCATTATGTTAAGATAATGATGTCTTATACTTATGCGTTACGATGAAAGATATGCATGAATGATCTATGTCAGGATTATGTTAAGAGGGTGTTCATATGATATGATAGAAGATATGCCTATGTTTAAGCCATATAGGTTGATTTTTGTTACGTTATGCTATGCCATGTATTATGCCATGCTACTACGTTTAAGTTTATACCATGTCTTATGCCATGCTAAGGAAGATTATTATGTTATGTTATGCCATGTTTCACGCTATGCTTAGAATGTTAGTATGATTATGTTCATGCCATGTCTCATGCTATGCTACGAATGTTCACTTATGTTTATGATCATGCCATGTCAAGGGTATGGTAAATATGATAATGTTTTATGTGCTTGTTATGGAATGACGAATGTTTTAGTGAGTAGGAAAGAGTCTTACTAAGCCTGTGTGCTTATAGTCTTCTTTCCTTATACCGCAGATCATGCAAGGGAATAACGAGGAAGCAGCAGGAGGGCCTGAAGTATGTGTGTGATGGTGACTTGGCCCATGAAATCGAATGTGTTAACCGTTTATACTAAGAACTTTATTTTTGCTACCTATATGCTTGAATAGTGACATATGGAACTTTATGATAAGAGGTCAAGTATGATATGATATGAACCTTATGGTATGATGTTAAGCATGTTATGATATGATGTTAAGCATGACGTTCATATGCTAAGTTCCATGTCATTATATTAGGGATGGTAGTGGGGGCATGTATATGTAAGGTTTAAGTTATTCCACTGCAGTATGATGTTACATGCCTTAAGTATGTCAGCGTAACGCCGTTTAAAAAAAAAAAAAAAAGAGCGGGCGTTACACATGCCATGTTAAGTGTTTTATATGCCTATATTTTGTATCAAGAACTTTTATGTGTTAAGAATGTTATATGTTTTATGTTATGCGATGTATGGTTTTAGTGAGTAGGAAAGAGTCTTACTAAGCCTATGTACTTATAGTTTTACTTTCTTATACCGCAGATCAAACAAGAGGATAGTAGGGGAAGCAGCAGGAGGGGCAAGAGTGTGTGTGTGTGGCAGTGACATGGAAAAGAAAAGAAAAGTTTTTAATGTTTATACTCTGTCACGTGTCCTATATTTTGCGAGTCTCATGCTATGCTTATAATGGTTTTGTCGAAAAAAAACATGCACTTGCTACTATGTTGCCTAATGGATGACTTATGTGATTTTTATATCATGATGCTAAGTATGATGTTAATATGCTAAGTTACCATGTCACCATGTTTAGGAAGGATAGTTAAGACATGTATATATGATTCAAGTATTAGTTGCATGGGTTAAACGCATATGTATAAAGTTTTAAATTATTCCGCTGCATTAAGATATTCATATGCGTATATGTATGTTAGCGTAACGCCGCCGCCTGCCCACACTTTAGGGCGGGAATGGCGGGCGTTACATTAAGTCAGTGCATCTAGAGTAGTTGGGGCGATAAATACAATTGAACAGCAATCAAGTAAAGTGTTCAAGCTTAGAAAATCTAACTTGATCAGATCACTTAACTTGACTAACCCTAGTGAAAGTTACTATTATATAACAGTTAGTAAGTAGCTAACTGGGTTAGACAGGACATGAACAAGTTCAGTTTAATTGGTTTGGTCCTTTTTATCGCTTGAATTCACTAGAGTTGGTTCAATACGTACTTAAATTTTTTTTTACTAACTCTGATTCAAAATTGATTTGCAATTAGATCTCTATAATTTTTTTGATATATGGTAAAGGAGGAGAGAGAAAAGAAAGAGAGTAAAATTTTCAAATGTTTTATCTTTTTCCAAAAAGTAAAGTTGATTTGCAAGCGCAGATGTTGTTTTGTTTTTTCAAAAAGTAAAGTTGAACTTTCAAACGAAGATGTTATTTTCAAAAATATATTTTACTAAAGGCACAAACTTTTTTTTAAGCAAAATTTCTTAAGTGCATGTTTCTAAGCAAAATATTTCGAAATGCACAAATCTTTTAAGTAATATACTTTTCGAGAGTGCACAAAATTTTTCTCTAAGCAAAATGTTTTCAAGTATTTTTTTTTTTTCAAAAATTGGTTAAGTGAAAATTTTCAAGTAAATTTTTTTTTTTGCAAAAATTGGTTAAGTGAAAATTTTCAAGTAAATTTTTTTTTCGGAAAATTGGTTAAGTGAAATTTTTCAAGTAAATTTTTTTTGCATGAATTGGTTAAGTGAAAATTTGTCTAAGTGAATTTTTTTTTTCAAAAATTGGTTTAAGTGAAACTGGTTTTGCAAATCTTTTCTAAGTGAAAAATTATCTTCTAAGTGCAAAAAGTTTTTTAAGTTCACAATAATTTTTTAAGTGAAAAATCATTGTAAGTGTGCAAATGCTTTGGTTTGTTTCGAAAAACACTTGGTCAAAATTTATGGACTTAGTTTTCACTTAGTTTTTTAAAACTGCATATCATTGAAAGCTTTAGGGGGAGATGTTCTATTTCACGGGGAGCTTAGTAAATATTTTCTGGTAGAATAAACATGCTTGTTATGTGTGCTTTAAATGCTTTAAACTTAACTTTTTGAACCTGGTTGCCATAAATCAAAAAGGGGAAGATTGTTCGAGCCGGAAACACCAAGATCAAACTTGTGTTTTGATAATGGCAAAGGGTTCATAAGTTAAGGTTATCTTGTGATCTAACGATGTTACTCAAGTGTGTAGGAAAAGTCCTAGGTACACTTGGCATGAAGTCCTGATTCTAGGAATTGGCCAATAAGTCTTGGCCGAGGGCTGGGCACCGAAGTCCAGACATAGGGTTGGGCAATAAGTCCTGGTCACGGACTGGGCACGAAGTCCTGATTCGAGGAATTAGGCAATAAGTCCTGGCCGAGTGCTAGGCACCGAAGACCTAGTGAGTGAAGCCGGGCAATAAGTCCTAGTCACAGACAGGGCATGAAGGCCTGATCCAGAGGATTGGGTAAAAGTCCAATCGAAGGAGCCGGTTGGCAAAAAGGTAAACTCTTCTGAGAGGCGTAGGTGAGGATGCGTTCCCCATAGGAGGGAATACTAGGCGTCGATTCGACCTAGGGTTCCATTTCGAAAGCCCAAAGTCAGAATCAAGACAGCTCAGGCTATTAACTATGATTAACCATATATCATTTGTCTATTATTTGTACTTTGAAACTAACCCTGGTTGTAGGAACAAAGGTGTAACGACCCGGAAAATTCTCTCAATATTTTCTTTAAAATATTGATCATGTCTAGATAATTTTCCGAGGGACCTAGAAATATTAGTACGAACCTTAGCCTAGAAATCCATGATTTTTCTCATTTAAATTGAGAAACTAAGTACTAATGGGCCTTATATGGGCTTTTCTAGTACCATGATTATTAGTGGATTTTAGGTAGAATTTAATATAAATATAAATGAATTTTAATTAGGAATATTAGTATGATTATGGGTGAGTTTTAGCATGGTTTCCTATTTAAATTGAGAAATTAGGTACTAATGGGCCTTATATGGGCTTTCTAGTACCATGATTATTGATGAATTTTCGGTAAAAATTTATAGAAATATAAAGGGGTTTTAATGAGAAATATTAACATAATTATGAGAGAATTTTTAGGGGATTTTCGAATATTAGGAAAAATAAAATAAAAATAAAATGAAAAATTAATGCATGCACCAAGGAGTTGAACCTTGGACCTCTTGTATAACCATGCATGCTCTAACCAACTCACCTAGCAAGGGATTTCTATGAGGAAATGAAATGGAGTTTGGTTAAGGCTTAGGGGAAGAGGAAGAGACACCATGACTCTTCACTTACCCTCCTTAATGTGCTATAAAGAGGGGGTTTGGGAGTTTCTTTCTTCCTCCCTCATTCTAGCCGAAAATCTCAAGAGGAGATTTCCTTGGAAAAGCTTCACAAGAGGGTCTCATCTCCAAGATCTAAAGGGTTCCCAAGGTTACAAGGGCTAGAGGTGACTTAAGGTCGAAGGAGTTCTTTTGATTCTTTATAATCAAGGTGAAAAATCAAGAAACCCCAAGGTAAGACTCCCTCACCTATGGTGTAATAGTTCCATATGTTTTTAGCATGATATAATGGTTTTTCTTGAAGATTTACATGATATGAAAGTCTTGTATGTGATGTTTATGTTGGAAAACCAAAGGAAACCCATGAACCTAACCTTATAGGTTTCGGCCACCATGGGTTCTTGGTCTATAATGATGATAAAAATCTTCATAATGTTGTCTAATGTGTTCTTATGATGTTTAAAGATTAAATATAATTTTTGAGAATTTTTGGGGTACCCTAGGATCCCCTAGGGTTTCGGCCATCCCATGAATCCATGGGTAGAGTTGAACTTAAACCCTCAAGCATATGGTTTGTGTGTTATCATGAAATAAGGGAGGTTGAGGGGGGCTTATGTGAACTTTTACAAGGCTTTGTGACCCCCACAAGTTTCGGCCAAGTTGGACCTAGGGCAATAAGTTAGGGATTTCCCTCAAGCAAGGGTCCCAATGGCTTCATGGTAGAGTATGTTTGGTGTTAATGTTTGATTGGGGATTTTATGGAATTTTTTCCTATGAACCCATGGCCTTGTAGGGTTTCGGCCAGCACATGGAAAGAGGGCTAAAGGTTAGGGATAACCCTAATTATGAGCCCTAATGGCCTCCCATGGTCTTATAAGTAAAGTATGGTTGGTTCCTTACCTTATGCTATGTTACATGATTAATGGAATGATGGAATCTAGCTCTATAGGTTTCGGCCAAGCAAAGGAATTTAGGGTTTGGAAGGAGTTAGGGTTCAAAGAATGATGGTTTATGCTTACCATGAAGTATATATATGTATAGGTTCAAGCATGTGGTAGAAATCATGTTACCCATAACCCTAAGTTTAAGCACCATGTTTTATGTTTATGTCTTATGTTTATGATTGGATGCCATGCTTAATAGGGTTATTTATGAATGTCTTATGTTTATGCCATGTACTTGGATGGTAGGTAGCATGTTTATGGAAGTCCTACCTATGTATGCTTATTTTAGGTAGAGAACCATGCTATGTTATATGCTCAGGTTATGTTAAGAACCATGCTATGTTATTTTGTTAGGTTTATGTTCATGATAAGAATGATGCCATGACAGGTATGTTATGTTTATGTTCATGATAAGAATGATGCCATGATAAGTAAGTTATGTTTATGTTCATGATAAGAATGATGCCATGATAAGTAAGTTATGTTTATGTTCATGATAAGAATGATGTCATGATAAGTAAGTTATGTTTATATTCATGATAAGAATGATGCCATGATAAGTATGTTAGGGTTATGTTCATGATAAGAATGATGCCATGATAAGTATGTTAGGTTTATGTTCATGATAAGAATGATGTCATGATAAGTATGTTATGTTTATGTTCATGATAAGGATGATGCATGCCATGTTTTATGAATGATGATGCATGCCATGTTTATGAAAGAAGATGCATGCCCTGTTATGAATGAAAGATGATGCTTATGTCTTTAAGGCATAAATATGCTAAACGACACGGTCGATGGTCAACGGTACGATGGTCGTGAGGACCGGTAAATGGGCCGGTAGATGGGCCGAGTCGTAACAAGTTATGTTATGTTAAAGATGCCATGAATGTCTTATAAATGATGAAGCATGTAAAGTATTTTACTTTATGAATTGGCTTGTACCGGACCGAAGTATGGGTTCAAGGGATGAGCACCTTAAGAATGCCCCGGTTCTAGACTACCGACTATGCTGTCCACGGTTCTGGCACTACCGTAGCTGTGCAACAGGGATGGGCACCTTAAGAACGCCTCGGTTCGGGGACTACCGACTATGTTGTCCTTACCCTAGTAGGTCGAGGCTAGCTACCTCGTACTTACTTAGGGATGCGCGCTTATGATGTATGTATGTGGTACAAGCCAGGGCCCAATGATATGATGAATATGTTTAAGCATTTAAAAGTATGTTTTTAAAAAGGTTAAGCATCCTTATGTATATGCATTCCCCTCATGCATTCATTCATGTTATGCATTATACTATGTTAACAAGATTTGATGCTTACTCTTCATGTTAAGAAAGATGCATGAGAATAATTGATCTATGCCATGATTATGATAAGAGGATGCTCATATGCTATGATAAGAAGTATGCCTATGTATTATGGCATGCTAGGAACGTTTATTATGTTTATGTTTATACCATGTAGCATGCCATGCTTAGAATGTGATCATGTTTATGTTTATACCATGGAGCATGCCATGTTTAGAATGTTTACTATGTTTACGATTATGCCATGTCTCATGCCATGATAGGAATGTTCACTTATGTTTATGATCATGCCATGTCAAATATATGATAAGTGATTCAAGTTGTTATGTTGTAAGTAGAGCACTAAATATGTTAATGTTTTATGTGCTCATTATGAGATGATGAATGGTTTTTGTGAGTAGGAAAGAGTCTTACTAAGCCTGTGTGCTTACAGTCTTATTTCCTTATACCGCAGATCATTCACAGGGACAATGAGGAAGCAGCAGGAGGGCAAGAAATCATGTGTGTGGTAGTGACTTGGCCCAGGAAACCATATGTTTATTATTTATGCTAGAACCTTACTTTGGTCACTTATATGCTTGAATGCTTGCATAATGACTTATGGAACTCTATGATGTGATGTTACGTATGACATGATATGATGTTTAAGTATGAAGTTAATATGCCAAGTTTCCATGTCATTATGTTAAGAATGGTAGTAGGGCATGTATGTATAAGTCTTAAAGTCTTATTCCGCTGCCTTATGATGTCTACATGCCCTAAGTATGTTAACGTAACGCCGCTTAATAGAAAGAAAAAAAAAAGCGGGCGTTACAGGTTGGTATCAGAGCAGTAACCATCTCACTACACACACACATCAAGCCCTCTTCCTGCCGCTTCCAAGTAAGTACCTCTTTACATATCTTATGGTAGTAAGCACTTCTAGGACGTTTTATGATTCTAGAATATGCAAGAATGAATGATACCTTATGATAGATGATGGAAAGTATTTGCATATTTTATTTGCAAAATATGTACATATGAACGATATTTTTCTATTGTTTTATTTATGAAGATCAACTAATTTAGAATTTAATATGGGGGTAGGAATAACAATAACTCATATTATCCATACTTGTCCTTTATGAAGGAAAGTATGACTAGAAGACAGAGTAATAGAATTAATGAGACTACTTCATCAGCTGACCTGATGCTCAATATACCTTATATCATAACTTATCTTAAGTCACGTCATAAGAAAATCATGTATAAGTATTCTGCCTTATACATTAGGCTTAAGTTAGTCATAATACAATTAGTCATAAGTGTGACTCAACCTTATATTCATAAACATGGTATTAACTGAGCACCATCATAATATTAGTAAGTAAGGCGAACCTAGTATTAACATAATGATATATAACCTATACATTATATGAGTTACCCATCATATAATATAATTATATTATATTATATAAAGCATATGATAATAATATGAGAGTGTGTACTAATGTAAGATTATTATAAATATAACTATACTAATTCCCTATCATATAAGTATTGTCACAATTCACCTATCATATAGGTTCTTAATATGAGCCTACATACAGGTTGACATGTATCATCTCAACCTATAAGTTATCACCTATACATATTATTCCATAAGCAATTATAGGTATTATACCTATAATTTATATGATAAATAACTATAATTTATGATATTATGTATAACCTATAATATAGTCTCATATAGGGAAGTATATGATAGCCTACATACATTAGATTATAACAATCTCACCTATGTTAGCGTATAGCATTAGTTCCATTATACTAATACTAATATAATTAATGGTATAAGTCATACAGTATAACCTAAAATGATACGCATAGGGTAGTGTCCTAATTATATTAACACCTATTGTAGATTAGGGGTCCACTATATTTTCATACTAATTATAAATATTAGAATTTTCAACGTATGTTTCACTATTATCTTATATATAATATATAAGATTTCCTTAAGTTATTTTATGGTAATATAACAAATATGATCTCACTTATCATGTAATAATCATTAACTAATATAATTCATAGCTCATGTGGTGAACTAATATTTGATCTCACTTATCATGTAACAACCATTAACTAATATAATTCATAGCTCGTGTTGTGAACTAATATTTCGGAAGCATACTATTATTAAGTTTACCCATAATTATAATAGCTAAATAATTATGATATATGCATATAATTACATCATAGAGCTATTAATGACACTAGCTCAATTATATGCCAAGGAGATAATTAGACTTTATGGAGTTCCCAAGACCACCATCTCGGATAGGGATGGTCGCTTCACCCCCCATTTTGGGAGTGCGTCCCGAAGTCTCTCGGCACGAAACTATGATTCAGCACCGCTGGTCACCCTTAGACTGACGGGCAACCTGAATGGGTGAATCAAGTATTAGAGGATGTGTTGCAGCTTGTGCCTTGGACTTCAAAGGGAGTTGGTGCCGATATCTATGCTTAGCGGAAAAATTTCTTACAACAATAGCTACCAAGCTACTATTGGAATGGCACCTTATGAAGCCTTGTATGGGAGGAGATGTAGGTCTCCGATCTGTTGGTACGAGGGTGGTGAAAAGAAGGAAATGGGGCTCACAACGGATGTCATTGACAGCACTACCCGAGCTATACAGAATATTCGACAACGGATAGAAACTGCTCAGAGCCGGCAGAAGAGTTATGCCGATGTCCGGCGTAGACCACTGGAATTTAATGTTGGAGATTTGGTGTTCCTGAAAGTGGCTCCTATGAAAGGGGTGACAAGATTTGGGAAGAAAGGAAAACTAAGTCCGCGTTATGTGGGGCCGTACCTGATTCTGAAAAGAGTCGGTAAAGTGGCATATGAGCTGGAGCTGTCTCCAGAGATGTCAGCTATCCATAACGTATTCCATGTGTCCCTGCTTAAAAAGTGTATTCCAAATATGGACCAAGTGATCGAGCCGCAGACGGTACAAGTGCAAGAGGACCTAAGTTATGAGAGCATACCCATCCAATTTTGGATAGGGAGGTCAAGAAGCTGAGGAGTAAGGAGGTACCCTTAGTCAAGGTCCTATGGCAAAGTCAACGGTTCGAGGAAGCTACCTGGGAACTCGCGGACGAGATGAGACGCAAGTACCCGGAGCTATTCTAAGTTCGAGGACGAACTTTCAAGAGGTATGGAGGATTGTAACGACCCGGAAAATTCTCTCAATATTTTCTTTAAAATATTGATCATGTCTAGATAATTTTCCGAGGGACCTAGAAATATTAGTACAAACCTTAGCCTAGAAATCCATGATTTTTCTCATTTAAATTGAGAAACTAAGTACTAATTGGCCTTATATGGGCTTTTCTAGTACCATGATTATTAGTGGATTTTAGGTAGAATTTAATATAAATATAAATGGATTTTAATTAGGAATATTAGTATGATTATGGGTGAGTTTTAGCATGGTTTCCTATTTAAATTGAGAAATTAGGCACTAATGGGCCTTATATGGGCTTTCTAGTACCATGATTATTGATGAATTTTCGGTAAAAATTTATAGAAATATAAAGGGGTTTTAATGAGAAATATTAACATAATTATGGAAGAATTTTTAGGGGATTTTCGAATATTAGGAAAAATAAAATAAAAATAAAATGAAAAATTAATGCATGCACCAAGGAGTTGAACCTTGGACCTCTCGTATAACCATGCATGCTCTAACCAACTCACCTAGCAAGGGATTTCTATGAGGAAATGAAATGGAGTTTGGTTAAGGCTTAGGGGAAGAAGAAGAGACACCATGACTCTTCACTTACCCTCCTTAATGTGCTATAAAGAGGGGGTTTGGGAGTTTCTTTCTTCCTCCCTCATTCTAGCCGAAAATCTCAAGAGGAGATTTCCCTTGGAAAAGCTTCACAAGAGGGTCTCATCTCCAAGATCTAAAGGGTTCCCAAGGTTACAAGGGCTAGAGGTGACTTAAGGTCTAAGGAGTTCTTTTGATTCTTTATAATCAAGGTGAAAAATCAAGAAACCCAAGGTAAGACTCCCTCACCTGTGGTGTAATAGTTCCATATGTTTTTAGCATGATATAATGGTTTTTCTTGAAGATTTACATGATATGAAAGTCTTGTATGTGATGTTTATGTTGGAAAACCAAAGGAAACCCATGAACCTAACCTTATAGGTTTCGGCCACCATGGGTTCTTGGTCTATAATGATGATAAAAATCTTCATAATGTTGTCTAATGTGTTCTCATGATGTTTAGAGATTAAATATAATTTTTGAGAATTTTTGGGGTACCCTAGGATCCCCTAGGGTTTCGGCCATCCCATGAATCCATGGGTAGAGTTGAACTTAAACCCTCAAGCATGTGGTTTGTGTGTTATCATGATATAAGGGAGGTTGAGGGGGGCTTATGTGAACTTTTACAAGGCTTTGTGACCCCCACAAGTTTCAGCCAAGTTGGACCTAGGGCAATAAGTTAGGGATTTCCCTCAAGCAAGGGTCCCAATGGCTTCATGGTAGAGTATGTTTGGTGTTAATGTTTGATTAGGGATTTTATGGAATTTTTTTCCATGAACCCATGGCCTTGTAGGGTTTCGGCCAGCACATGGAAAGAGGGCTAAAGGTTAGGGATAACCCTAATTATGAGCCCTAATGGCCTCCCATGGTCTTATAAGTAAAGTATGGTTGGTTCCTTACCTTATGCTATGTTACATGATTAATGGAATGATGGAATCTAGCTCTATAGGTTTCGGCCAAGCAAAGGAATTTAGGGTTTGGAAGGAGTTAGGGTTCAAAGAATGATGGTTTATGCTTACCATGAAGTATATATATGTATAGGTTCAAGCATGTGGTAGAAATCATGTTACCCATAACCCTAAGTTTAAGCACCATGTTTTATGTTTATGTCTTATGTTTATGATTGGATGCCATGCTTAATAGGGTTATTTATGAATGTCTTATGTTTATGCCATGTACTTGGATGGTAGGTAGCATGTTTATGGAAGTCCTACCTATGTATGCTTAGTTAGGTAGAGAACCATGCTATGTTATATGCTCAGGTTATGTTAAGAACCCTGCTATGTTATTTTGTTAGGTTTATGTTCATGATAAGAATGATGCCATAACAGGTATGTTATGTTTATGTTCATGATAAGAATGATGCCATGATAAGTAAGTTATGTTTATGTTCATGATAAGAATGATGCCATGATAAGTAAGTTATGTTTATGTTCATGATAAGAATGATGTCATGATAAGTAAGTTATGTTTATGTTCATGATAAGAATGATGCCATGATAAGTATGTTAGGGTTATGTTCATGATAAGAATGATGCCATGATAAGTATGTTAGGTTTATGTTCATGATAAGAATGATGCCATGATAAGTATGTTATGTTTACGTTCATGATAAGGATGATGCATGCCATGTTTTATGAATTATGATGCATGCCATGTTTATGAAAGAAGATGCATGCCCTGTTATGAATGAAAGATGATGCTTATGTCTTTAAGGCATAAATATGCTAAACGACACGGTCGATGGTCGACGGTATGACGGTCGTGAGGACCGGTAAATGGGCCGGTAGACGGGCCGAGTCGTAACAAGTTATGTTATGTTAAAGATGCCATGAATGTCTTATAAATGATGAAGCATGTAAAGTATTTTACTTTATGAATGGGCTTGTACCGGACCGAAGTATGGGTCCAAGGGATGGACACCTTAAGAACGCCCCAGTTCTGGACTACCGACTATGCTGTCCACGGTTCTGGCACTACCGTAGCTGTACAACAGGGATGGGCACCTTAAGAACGCCTCGGTTCGGGGACTACCGACTATGCTGTCCTTACCCTAGTAGGTCGAGGCTAGCTACCTCGTACTTACTTAGGGATGCGCGCTTATGATGTATGTATGTGGTACAAGCCAGGGCCCAATGATATGATGAATATGTTTAAGCATTTAAAAGTATGTTTTTAAAAAGGTTAAGCATCCTTATGTATATGCATTCCCCTCATGCATTCATTCATGTTATGCATTATGCTATGTTAACAAGATTTGATGCTTACTCTTCATGTTAAGAAAGATGCATGAGAATAATTGTTCTATGCCATGATTATGATAAGAGGATGCTCATATGCTATGATAAGAAGTATGCCTATGTATTATGCCATGCTAGGAACGTTTATTATGTTTATGTTTATACCATGTAGCATGCCATGCTTAGAATGTGATCATGTTTATGTTTATACCATGGAGCATGTCATGTTTAGAATGTTTACTATGTTTACGATTATGCCATGTCTCATGCCATGATAGGAATGTTCACTTATGTTTATGATCATGCCATGTCAAATATATGATAAGTGATTCAAGTTGTTATGTTGTAAGTAGAGCACTAAGTATGTTAATGTTTTATGTGCTCATTATGAGATGATGAATGGTTTTTGTGAGTAGGAAAGAGTCTTACTAAGCCTGTGTGCTTACAGTCTTATTTCCTTATACCGCAGATCATTCACAGGGACAATGAGGAAGCAGCAGGAGGGCAAGAAATCATGTGTGTGGTAGTGACTTGGCCCAGGAAACCATATGTTTATCATTTATGCTAGAACCTTACTTTGGTCACTTATATGCTTGAATGCTTGCATAATAACTTATGGAACTCTATGATGTGATGTTACGTATGACATGATATGATGTTTAAGTATGAAGTTAATATGTCGAGTTTCCATGTCATTATGTTAAGAATGGTAGTAGGGCATGTATGTGTAAGTCTTAAAGTCTTATTCCACTGCCTTATGATGTCTACATGCCCTAAGTATGTTAACATTACGCCGCTTAATAGAAAGAAAAAAAAAGCGGGCGTTACAAAAGGGTTGAAGGTTTCTGCTCCCAGGCGCCTGAATGAGGTCGTGCGCCTATTTGAACAGGCGCCTGTATGGTGATAAGCGCCCAAGAAGGGTCAATTCCAAGCCATCCGAAGCAAACCTCCATGTCAGCATCTGAGGCGCTGATGGACCCAATAACTAGTGTCACAAATGAGCCTCAAATTTAGATATTTATAAATTGAAAACCCTTAGCTCACAAAATTAAAATGAGTAGTATAGTGGTCTCAAGTCGTATTTTTCCAAGGACTAGGTAAGAGTGTTTAATTCAAGCTTGAAGGTTGTCGTTTGTTTTGTTTTTGGGTTTTCTAGTAAAATGGAGGTTTTAGCAATAATGAATGAAATTGCAATATGAAACAGAATAGAATGAACTCAACTAAAGCATGGAACGAATTAGGAAAGTACAGGAGCTACACTTAACCTATTTGGCAACTAGAACAATTAAATTCAAACTATAGAATTGAAATTTAAGAACTAATTGCAGGGAACTAAACTTGAATGCAGGTAATTAATTGCAGAAATATGAAAGCTAGAACAAAACCATTGCTTAAGAAACTTGTCTTAAAGTGTAGAGGAACAAACTAGAGCAATGTGAAGAAAATACATGCTTAAACCTAAAATTATCCTAACTTGAACATCAAATAAGTTCCTAATCAAGACCTCCCTTTGCTGTCACACAAAGGATGAGCTAGAAACACTCTGAACTCAAAGATCAACGAAGGAACACTCCCTGGATCAATTTCCTGCGAATTGGCCTTCCTTATCGGTCAGCCAACCGATCAGGACCTATGCTGATCGGAATGGGAATCGATCAGGAGCTATACTGATCGGACGGAAGACCGATCAGTGATACATCTGCTCGATCACATGGTCCGATCAGTAACTGAAAAACTGTCCCCGATCTCTGCCTTCTCAATCGGCTGGATGGCGATCGAACCCAAAAACCATCAAAACACCTTTGAGAACCCCTCTCAAGCTTCGACAGCTCCGGACGATGGAAACCAGCGATCAACAAGGATCAATCGGTAGGCACAGCAACTCCGGCAAAACCTTCACCGTAGCTCTTTCAACTGCGAGATTTGGATCAGCAAACTAAACAGAAAATATACCTCATTGATCTAAAACCTTGAGAAGAAAACGAATTCGATTTGGTTGCACGCGATCTGAGAAGAAAACTGCGAAGAAAACGATGATGGACGGAGAAAACTAAGCTACTCGCCGAACTTTGCTACTACGTGACGACGCGACGACCCCCATCTCAGATCTGAGGAGTCTATTTTATCAGTTATAAATGAACGACTGTAATTGTTCCGGCCTCATCCGACAGTCAGATTGACTCGGATCATGCCCAAACCTTCCAGATCTCAATCAAGGGTCAGGATTTGCTCCTCCTTAGCTTGGATCGATCAGATCTACAACGGGTGGCTCAGATTGCCCCTGATTTTTGAATGGACGGCTTAGACTCTCTTAAACTTGATCCAACTGCCAGATGGACTCTGATTTGGTTCAAACTTTCCAATCTTGATCTGTGGTCATGATTAACTTTATCTTGAGCTTGGATTGATCAGAAGTTGACGGATGACTCATATCTAGCTGTTTCTTGATTGGACGCCCCATATTAATCTGATGCTTGATCATCTTGATCCGGATCCAATTCTGACTCAAGTTTGATCCAATCTGATCTAAGTCCATGATCATTTAAAGCCTATAAAATTAGATTCAAATTTAATGCCCAAAATATCTCAAATATACAAAGATTTGAATCAAAAGCTAAAATCGAGATAATTCATGAAACCTAATGTAAATGCAAACTTAAGCATATAAAAGTGGATCAAAACATGGATTTGAGAGCCTAAAATGATTAACAAAATGGTAGTTATCAGGCGCCTGTATTGATACAGGCGCCCTAGTCAGCTCAGGCGCCCCAGTTGAAGGGATAAGCGCTGGCTAAGTCTATGGATGGAGATTCGCGTAGGGAAGGCTTTGTGTCAAACGCACCCTTCAGCACAGGCGCCCAAGGACTTAGTATAAATAGGGGTTCACCCCTTTGCTTCAAGATACAACTACTTCCAAAGATTTCTTTCAAGCGCTTGGCTCCAAACGCTCCATGCTCAAGTCTCAAGCGCCAACGACGACCTGCGACTTCAATCTTCAATCCTCTCCGGTCGTCGGTATAAAGTCATAATAACTGTATTTTTTTAATTCTGTATTCAACTTCAAACTTGTACTATTTTCTCGGAATATAGAATTGCCCATCGTAAACGGTCAAGGACCGTGGGCCTTGCAGTAGGAGTCAATCTAGACTCTAAACCAAGTAAAAACTAACCGTGTTAGCAATGAATTTTTTCCGCTGCGTAATTGCTCTCATTTTTCAAAAAATTATCGATCGATATTCACCCCCCCTCTATCGATTCTAAACGACCCCACACTCCATGCCTAAAAGATAGAAAACCTTTCTTGGAGTTTTCCTTGCTAAAATGAGCTACGATAGTGTCTATGTATAAAGCTTGGGATAAATACAACATCCTTTTCTGGCGATCCCTTATAACCTTGATCCCAAGGATGTGCCCTGCTTCTCCCAAGTAGTTCATATTAAACTGTTTGGACAACCATACCCTTACGTCTGATAATACTTTAACATTGTTGCCAATGAGCAAAATATCATCTACGTGATGGGTATGGCTTAGCGGGTTTTCTAAGCAAATACTTGGTCATCCTTGAGAGACCTCTCCAAGTCTATGGATTAAAAACTAATCCGAATGGAGACCCGTCTCCCAACAACCATCTCGTCATCGTATCGAACGATCCAAATTACAACTTGGCCAATCTCAAAGATCGAGCCTTGTAATTTGCCTAACCGTTCGATCACGGAAAAGACGATGAGTGGATTGCCAATTTTTGTGTTTATTATCGAGGTCCAATTAATTAATTATTGTAACGCCCGCCCTTCCCGCCCTACGGTGTGGGCGGAAGGCGGTGTTACGCAAACATACATACATGCATATAGATATCTTAATGCAGCGGGATAATTTAAAACTTTATACATATGCGTTTAAACCATGCAATGAAAACTTGAATCATGTTGACACATCTTAGCTATCATTCCTAAACATGGTTACTTGGTAGCTTATCATTGTCATAACATAAAAATTATAAGACATATCATGTGAGACATAACATTATTGATCATGCTTGCATTAAACATCACTTATCCTACCATCACGCTTAAAGCCAACATAAGTATAACATCATGGTATAGTATGTTAACATCATGATTTAGCCATGACAAGTATAGCAATAAAGCATGATATGAAAATCACATAAGTTGTTCATAAGCAACATAAGTAGTAAGTTGTTCTTTAGGCAAAACCATCATAAGTATAGCATGAAACTAAAGAGGACAATGCAAAATATAAGACATGTGACAAAGTATAAGTATTAGGATCTTTTTTTTTCTTTTTCTATTGCCAAGTCACTGCCACACACACACACTTGCCCCTCCTGCTGCTTCCCATAGCCTAGTGTCCTATTGCTTGATCTGCGGTATAAAGAAATAGAACTTATAAGCACATAGGCTTAGTAAGACTCTTTCCTACTCACTAAAACCATACGTCACATAAAATAAAAGCACATAACATACTTAACATAGAGGAGTTCTTGACATAAACATAAGCATATGACATACTTGACATGACATAGTTCTTGACATAAACATAAGCATATAACATCCTTGACATGACATTGTTCTTGACATAAACATATGCATATAACATACTTGACATGACATAGATGCATAACATGAATGAATGCATGAGTTAAATGCACATAACATAAGGATGCTTATTTGAAAACCATAATTATAAATACTTAAACATAAACATAACATCATGGGGGCCCCGGCTTGTACCACATACATACATTCATCATTTGTGCGCATCCTTAAGTAAATACGAGGTAGCTAGTCTCGACCTACTAGGGAACTAGATTACCTTCAACCTAGGGACAACTTCGGTAGTCCAGAACCGAGGCTTTCATAAGGAGCCCATCCCTGTTGGACAACTTCGGTAGTCCCAGAATCGAGGACAGCTGCGGTAGTCCTACACCGAGGCTTTCATGAGGAGCCCATCCCTTGGACCTTACTTGGGTCCAGTACAAGCCCATCCATAAAAGTAAAATAGCTTCACATGCTTCTTTTTACATCATATTTCATCATTCATAGAACTTACGTAGCATAATTGAAAACATAAACATGATCTTAATACATGAAGCATGGTATAAAGCATACTTAGCATTTCATCATTCATAGTTAATGCATATCATCATTATGCATTAAAGGCATGAACATCATCTTCATTCATAAGGTATGTCATGCACACATCATTATGCTTTAGAGGCATGAACATTATCTTCATTCATCATCTTCATTCATAAGGCATGACATACATGTTAGTAATATGAGAGAAGTATCCTAAGGCAATCGCCTTATGATTGTAAACATTTATTTTAATAAATGAAAATTCACTATTTGAGTATACATATTTGTGTATTTGATTGGGATCTTAAACTCATCTACTGAATGTCCGCAATACAATTCACAGCATGAGAGAATTTGTGATGGAATCACAACTAGTGATTATCTCTACATGTGCAATTGTGAAGTATTGAAAATATCCCTAGTCGATGAATTGATAAATACGGACACTATCAATTCTGTTGAGACTAGCATGGGTTATTCTCTAATCAGCTGATTCTCACTGGCTGGTGATATTGGGATGTCCAGAGATAAACATGAATGCTAGTTAAGGGAACTAGTTCATTGGAGTGACTGGCTGTAAAACTTCACATGGTAGTCTATATATAGACATGTCAGTGAAGTTCTTACCGCAGCTTAAGTGCGATGTTCCTTTGACTTGCGGTGTTCAAGTCATCTTGGTCATGGAGACTTATACTTTAACATCTTAAGCAAGCATCTCCAAGGAGGTGTGGACCCAGGATAGTTGGGTATAAGCCGAAGTGCCCGAAGATGTTTGAACAGCCTACAAAGGATTCACCACTCCTTGCGAGGAGATGTATACCCAAGGCCTATCGTCAGATTGTTACTCAAAGCCTCTAGCCAGAGCATGACATGTTTAGAGTATGAGTCTCTTAAATACATGTGAGTAATTAGAAATCCAAAGGACGAGAGAACGTTACTTGGGCTAGGTGTGACGTAGTCAGCCTAGTGGGGACTGACACATACACATACCATGTCCTGAACCAAGTGGGTATAAGATGGTGAAGGGAATGAGGCACGATTCATTAGAGCTGCTGAAGGGTTTCAGAATTATTTCTGAGGTCAACCGTTGATCTTTCGATTAATTAGGGATCATGATGTACTACTAGGTGTCACTCATGATCGTTCTATAATTGGTTAATTATAGACGGCCAACATAAATCGAAAGCCTATTTAGTCACACGCACAATGAGTAATCCGAGGGATTTAAAACGAGTTGAAAATTGGACTTTTCGATCAAGAGAAATAAGTTGAATCTGAATTTATCAGAGGCGCATCGGAAGCTTAAAATGGCTAAGTCTTTTGAAGGCTTATTGGGCGAATTAAATGAGTTTAATTCGCGAGGAGTTGGCTCGGTTTGGCCGGCCAAAGAGGGTCCCCACCCTCTTTGGTTTGGCCGGCCACCACATGGAGAGAAAACCAATTTATTTGGTTTAAATTATAAAATAAATCAAGCGCGATTTGTTTTATAAAATTATGGATAAATAAATTTATATAAAGAAATTTATGTAAAGAAATTTATATAAATAAATTTATTTTCATGGAGATTAAAATAAACTTTAAATGGTTTATTTTATTTTATAAAATCAATTGTGAATTGATTTTTCCATGATAAGAAAATTTTATATAATAAATTTCTTGTAAAAATTTATTCCATAATAAATTGGGAGATGTGTTTGTTTTATTATAAATTTAGTTATAATAAAACTTGGCATAACAGAATAATTCATAAGAAAATTTATAAGATAAATTTCTTATGTAAATTTATTCCGTTAAAAGGGAGACTTGGCATGTAACACCCCAAATTTGTCAATGTAAAATCATGACAATGTATGAAAATGGTTATAATGAAATGATATAAATTTCATGCAATCACATGCTATGAAATGTCATGAATACATGAAATATTATATTCATGAAATATTATTATCATGAAATATTATCATGAAATAGTATATGCATGAAATATTATTATCATGAAATATTATTATGAAATATTATATTCATGAATATGGAATATTAAAAATATTATGAAATAATATTTTTGGAGTATTATGAAATATTCTGAATTCATAAAATATTATTCATATTATGAAATTTCATGATGGGCTTGGTTTAATGGGCTTTGACATGGGTTAGTGCAAGGTGTGATAAAAAGAAGAGCTAGAAAGGAGGAAGCAAGGATTGAACCTTGGACCTCCTAGTTGCACTCACCATGTCATAACCAATGAACCAAGCAATATTTCATGTAGAAGGAGAAAGGAACATGCTTGTTAAGTGTGTAAGAGTGAAGAGACATGTCTTTTCATGAGAGAAGTATAAATAAGAGAGTTGGAATAACTTCCTCTTTTTTTTATCTTCTTCCTCACTCTCCAAAACCGAAACCTCCTTCATCTTCTTCCCTTGTCCATTTTCGAAAATCAAGTCTAGGGTTCTAGCCCTAGAAAAGTTGGAAGGAAGAAGACCTTTGAAGGTTCTTGCCACTACTAAGTCTAAGGAGCCCTAGAGAAGATTCGGAAAGGATTTTCACTTGCCCTACAAATCTAGGGTACCCTACGGAGTAAGAGAAAGAGAAATCCAAGCGAAAGGATGTAAATATCCTCTCGCCTGTGGCATAATTGTTGTTGAATGTTTGTTTGTTTCATTCTTTTGCAAGATCACAAGGACCCTCCTTGATGAAGGTTTCGGCCACCCCAAGTAAGGGGTCCAAGAAAAGAGTTTTTGGCCAAACCTTGATACATGCTAGTACTCATAGGGACTTTAGACTCATATGTGTGTTTTCCAAATTTTTGGAAGGACAAAAACTAGGGTTTGGTACCCTACAAGTTTCGGCCACCCTTGTGGTGGAGGCCAAGTGAAGTTTTCTTTTATCAAACCTTGATACATGCTAGTGCCCTAGGGATTCTATACACATGTGTGGTGTTTATAAATGTTTGGGAGAACAAAAATTAGGGTTTTAGCCACCCTACAACTTTCGGCCAAAGGGGATTAAATTGGGGCTTTGGGTGGGTTTGTTATCCTAGGATGAGTAAATGGTTAGTAGTGTAGGTAAGGTGCTTGGATAAATATTTGTGTGAAGATGCAGATTCCAAAACCTTAGCGTTCCTACCCTACACTATTCGGCCAAGGCTTGAACATTAGGGTTTAGGAAGGTTGAATTATTTTATGTGATGTGTATGTGAAATGATATGAGATGTATATGCATGAGATGATTAAATGAGATGTTTGATTGAAATATGATGCATGTACGAATTATGAGGCATGTATGAAATATGATGAACATGTGAACATGTATGACATATGATGTATGTATGAACATGTATAAAATATGATGAATATATGAACATGTATGAAAACATGATGCATGTATGCATGAAATGTGATGTATGAACATGGATGACATGTGATGTATGAACATGGATGTCATATGATGTATGAACATGATGTGTTGATAATATGCTTAAAAAGGGTTACTCTATTGAAACTGGGATCAAGAGCACCCGAATGTGTGGTGTGTCCCTAGGGGATCAAGAGCACCCGAATGTGTGGTGTGTCCCTTTGAGAAGTGATTAAGAGTACCTTTAGGCATATACATATATGAGTAATTGCATGATAAATTACTTTACTTTGGAAAGTTGTGTACCCGACTCGGAAGGGGGTCGTTAAACAAATCCAATGAGCATGTTAAGGTCATGGCATTGGTAGGACGGAAGGGTCCTGCTCTAATTAGATTGGTGGCTGGCTACCCCAATTTATTAGGGAACGCGCATGATGTGGTACGACAACTGGGCCCTGGATGATGATATGATATTTTGAAGTACTTACCATTATGGAACCTTTTTGAAAAACATTTCTCATCATGTGATCTTGTTCCGTAAAGTACTTAGAGATAAATTGATGTGATGTTTATGATGCTTTGATGAGATGCTTATGATGCTGATAATTCTATCTGATTATTGTGTACATGATATGATGTATTGATATGGATTTTGCGAGTAGGCCCGGATTCTTACTAAGCATGTTTTGCTTACTAGTTCCTGTTATTTTTCTTATGCTGCAGATAGCGGTAAGAAATACTCGAACTAAAGGAAGAGGCAGAGGGAAGGTTGGAGGATGTGTGTGGTGATGGCTCGGGAAAGAACGAAAGATTCTATCTACCTTGTTTTGTCTAGAATCTAAACTGCTTCCCATAATTACTATTGAAATTGTATTGCTATACTCTGAATGAGTGATGATCATGACTACTCTACTGTGATTGAGTTAGTGGTATGGAACCTATGTTATGCTAGATAATACTATCATTAATGTTTAAATATTGTAGAATGCATGCTAAGGAAAATACTAGGCAATTACTATTTTTTGTTTCTTATGAATGCTTCCTTTGTATGTATCTAAGACTAGATAACTCTTGCTATATTCCTATGTTGTATCTTGTTCAAACCATGTTTATTCCATGCTTTAGTGTGTTACATGATCTTCCTATTAGGTTGTAAATGCATGTAGATATAAAAGAAATGAAAAACCATGCTTGGTAAATTAGTCTTCAATAGGCATGCCTACTACATTTCTTGTATGTATCTGTTTTGTTTGGATATACATGCTTAACTTGATAATATGATACGAATGTATGGATCCGTAACCCCGCCTTTAGGGTAGATATAAGGTCGGGCGTTACATGGCAATGGAGAGGCTACTATATAAAGGAACCAAAGGCAAGCCTTGAATTCTAATTTAATCAAGAGATTAAGAAGCTCTCTCTCTCTCCCTTATTCTCTCCCTCTCTCTCTCTAGGGTCGGCGCCCCTTTCTCTCTCTAGGGCCGGCGCACCCTTTCCTTCCCCTAGGGCCGGCGCACCACCTAGGGGTGCCGTGAGTCTCCTCCACCAAGAAGGTGCCAAAGAAGAAGAAGAAGCGAGTCGCGTCTCCTTCCTTCCTTTCCTCGGAATCTTGATTTCGTGACTTGGTGGTTAGTTTCCATCTTTCTCTCTTGATATTCTAGTTGTGCCTTTGGAGAATCTAGTAGTTCTCGTCGGCACGAAACTCGTGGCTTTGCGAGTCATCCCGAAGAGAACTCGGCGTGGACGCGAATAGAGGCGGAGCTTCCAAGGGACGCTACGGTTGGATCTCGTCCCTTACTTCGAGTTACGCGAGGTAATGAGTAAATTAGTTTAATTTCTGTAAAATTTTAATTTATGATCATGTCCACACATCATAAGGTCACATGCTAGATACGTGGTTAAAAATAATTTGAGAAATTATTTATGCTAATTCTTCCGCTGCACGTAAATATTTTAAAATTTACGAACCCGTATCCTCGTCAACATGCACCCGGTCCCAACAATACATACATAATTATGCATTAAGGCATAAACATCATCTTAGTTCATAAAGCTTGCATGATCATGGTACATAAGGCAAGCATGCATAGATAAGTTTTTGCATACATGGTACATATCACATAGCATACATGATCATGGTATCTATCATAAAGCATGCATGGGTAGGATCCATATGAACATGATACATACTATATAGGTTCTTGACATTCAACATAAAACTTGCATAGGTCTACATAACCATATATCTATCATAATACATGTGTTCAAGGCATTTAACATAATACATGCATAATTCTACATAAACATGATGCATACATCACAACACATGTGTTCATGATATATGGTTTAAAACATCCATAATTAAAACCTACCAAAACATGACACATAATATAAGTATACAAGGTCATGATACATAGTACATAAAGTTAGGGTTTTAGGCACCATCAAATTCATACAACATACTTGAACATATATCTACATTATAATAAGCCATAAACAAGTACACTTGAAACCTTAGACTAACGCAAACCCTAGAATTAGAGCTTGGCCGAAAGTTATAGGTGGAGGTCCCATCATTCAAGTATCATGTGAGGTACCATAAGAAGCATAACACCCATACAATACATACAATGTCATAGGAAGCCATTAGAACACATAATTGGGGCAAACCCTAATTCCTAGCCCAAAACATTGGTCTTGGCCGAAACCCTAGAGGGGTCCTAAGTCCATGGAAAAATTCATATAATTTACAATTAACCTCCATTATATCATAGGGAATCATAATAAGCATGCTTGGAGGGTTAGATTTAATCCTAACCATGAAATGGAAGGGTGGCCGAAACTTCATGGGGGACTTAGGGTACTACAAAAATTCCACAACTCACAATTCATTTTTTATTTATCATGAGAAAGCATTAGGAAGCATAAGTGAGGTTTTATCCTCATCCCAAACCATAATTTCATTCTTGGCCGAAACTTATAGGAACCCTAATTCATAGTTTTCCCAACATAGGGCCTAAACAAAATCTTAAATCATGAAAGATAACATCAAAACTATTATACCATAGGTGAGGGAGTCTTACCTCTCTTTATCTTGGCTATAAACCTTGAATAGAGAAACAAAACAAAACCTTCTTGACCTTAGAACACTCCTTGCCCTTGTAGCCTTGTAGAAAAACTTGGATCTTCAAGAGGGATTCTTCTTGTGAAGTTTTACAAGGGAAAATTCTCCTTGTGGCTCACGGCAAGGAGGAGGAAAGGAGGAGGAAGAAGAGAGAAGAGGAAGAGCCTTGGTGGAAGAAAAGTAACTTAAGCCTCTTCACTTCTCATCCAACCTTTTTATACTAAGTGAAGGAGCATGGTGTCTCTTCACATGGTGCCTCTTCACCTTCTTTAACCTCAACTAAAATCTTCTTCCTTTTCCACTAGCACTCCCTTGCTAGGTGAATTAGTTAGTACATGCATGATGAGGCTCTAGGTCCAAGGTTCAATCCTTAGTGCATACACTTTACTTTTATTCCATTTACTCTTATTTTTGACAAAGCCCACATAAGAGCCCATCAAGAGTTATGCTAATATTCCTAATTGGAATTCATTTCTATCTATGTTAAAATTCTACCTAAGGTCCACTAATAGCCATGGTACTATAAGATCCCATATAAGGCCCATTAATACTTAGTTTTTTTTTAAATTTATTTGAGAATCATACTAAGGTTCATGCTAGTATTCATATGTTACTCAAGAATCCATATAGGCATGATCAATATTTTTAAAGAAAATATTGAGAGGATTTTACGGGCGTTACAATCCCCCATACCTCGTGAAAGTTCATCCTCGAACTTAGAATAGCTCTGGGTACTTGCGTCTCATTTCGTCCTCGTGTTCCCAGGTAGCTTCCTCGAACCTTTGACTTTGCCATAGGATCTTGACTAAGGGTACCTCCTTGTTCCTTAGCTTTTTGATTTCCTGATCAATGATCTGCATAGGTTGGCTTTCAAAACTTAGGTCCTCCTGAACTTATACTGTCTGCGCCTCGATCACTTGGTCTGCACTTGGAATACACTTCTTGAGCATCGACACATGGAACACGTTATGAATAGCCGACATCTCTTGGGGTAGCTCCAGTTCATAAGCTACCATGCCGACTCTTTTCAGGATCTGGTACGGTCCCACATAACGCGGACTTAATTTTCCGTTCTTCTCGTTACCCCTTTCATAGGAGCCACTTTGAGGAATACCAAATCTCCAACATCGAATTCCAGGGGTCTACGTCGGACATTCGCATAATTCTTCTGCCGGCTCTGAGAAGCTTCTATTCATTGTCGGATGTTCTGTATGTTGAGGCAATCGACCCTTAAATGATTGGAAGATCATGGTTTTGATGTGTGGGCGAATAGGTTTAAAGTTAGAGTGTTATGTTGTATTTGATTTGTGTGATTGAGTTTGCAGGACTTGGAGAATCACACTTGGTGGACCTACCCGAGGGACGAGAGCCGAGGGAGGAGAGCTCCAAGGGCAAGCCGGGGAGTGGACTTCAAGGGCACACGTGAAGGGTGGCATGGAGGCAAGGCAAGGGAAGGCTTGCGTGCACATCCGAGGGACGATAGCCAGAGGAAGAGGACTTCAAAGGGCGAACCAAGGGAGCAGACCTGAAGACACACGCGAAGGAGAAGGTCCGGAGTGGCTGGAACTGAGCTGGGAGGCAGGGCAGTCGACTGTCCCAGAGGCAGTCGACTGCCAAAACCCACAGAAAGTTCGCAGCTTCGGACCAGTCGACTGACCTTGGGGCAGTCGACTGGTATACCCCGAAACTAGCCGTTGGCTAGCTGTTTGCTAGCCGTTGGACAACATTTATTGCTGGGCCAGTCGACTGCCCTCAGGGCAGTCGACTGGTGCGGGGCTGGACAGACTGCGAGTCTGTCCTTTTCACCTATAAAAGGAGCTCCTCGTTACACGTGCACATACAGTTCCATACAGTAACGAAGTGCTGCCCAATTGTAGAGTGATCTTTGCTTCCTCCATCATATTTCTGCATCTGAAAAGAGGAAGCTTTTGCTGTAAAGGTTTCTTCACCTCAAGGAGACTTTTCGATAGTGAAAAGTGGTGCTCGTAGCGTGGATCCTTGGATTAGTCACCCATCTGGATGGATACCAAGTAAAAGAACTTTGTTAGCATTGTTATTTCTTTTGCATATTATTTCCGCTGCGCTAACATCTTTGTAGAGATCAAAACGATCAAAGAAAGTGCATTCACCCCCCCTCTGCACGTCTACATCGATCCTTCAGTTGGTAACAGAGCCAGTGCGTTTCGGAAGATCTAACAGTCAACCGGAGCAATTGTAATGGCGTTTCAAGAGGGATACTCCACCGCACGACCACCATTCTTCGACGGCAACGACTTCGCGTACTAGAAAGGTAGGATGCAGTACTATCTTATGAATGACATAGAAACTTGGATAAGTGTTGTAGATGGCTTCGAAGCGCCCGTCGATGAAAGAGGAGACCCAACACCTATGAGAACATGGTCTAAGGAGGTGATGAAGAGGGCGCAGTCAAATGCCAAGGCCACCACCACACTGCAATGCGGGCTCTCAAAGGAGCAACTGAACAAGGTGGGGCCGTTCAAGAGCGCCAAAGAACTATGGTACAAGTTGATAGAACTGAACGAGGGGTCAAATGAGTCCAGAAGAGCTAAGAAGGACTTGTTGGTGGCCCAACTGCAGTCCCTCTCCATGAAGAGCAACGAAACCGTCAGTTAGCTGCATGGAAGGGTAAAGGAAGTAATCAACGAGCTCCATGTAATTGGAGAGAAAATAGAGAACCGGGACATCGTCAGGTATGTCTTACAATCCTTCCCGAGAACCACCCTATGGGCATCCATGGTTGATGCTTACAAGGTATCAAGAGACTTATCTTTAGTCAAATTAGACAATTTGTTTTGTGAATTTGAACTGCACGAGCAAGCTAACATTTCGGCAAAAGAGAAAGGTATTGCTTTTGTTGCAGAAAAGGAGAAGAAGAGGAGAAAGGAGAAGAAGAAGGTGATCTACTCATCATCCTCGGACTTAGAGGAGTCAAGTGCCTCTATGGACAGTGACCAAGAGGCCTTTATGGTAAGGAAATTTTGTAAAGCATTTAAAAGTTTTTCGAACAAGTCATATGCTAGGAAAGGGGCCAAAGGTAAAGGTAAGGCCAAGGAGATAATCTGCTACAACTGTCACCAAGAGGGACATATGAAGAACGAGTGTCCCCAGTTGAAGAAAAGGGAGGACAAGAAGGAAGAGAAGAAGAAGAATGATAAGAAGAAGTCAAAGGGAAAGGAGAAGAGTGCCACGAACCTCAAGGCGACTTGGGACGATCTCTCATCATCAGAGGAAGAAGAAGAGCAAGTCTCCCACTTCGGTAAGTGAGGTATACCACTTACCCTCCTCTACTTTAGTGAAAATAATTACTAGTACTAACATGGACATAGCTAATGCTAGAAGTAAAATTAAGGATCTTAAGGAAGAAATTGTCATGCTTAGAGGAGAAGCTATTAAACTTAAATATTTGCATGCTAGCTCTACCTCTTCACATGTTTCACATATTGAAAATGAAAATAAGGAGTTAAGGAAATAAGTAGATGACCTCACAAAGGCCCTAAGGAAATTCCAAGTAGGATCTAGTAACCTAGATATGATTATAAACAGTCAAAGGGCTGTATATAACAAGGCAGGATTGGGTTATAAGCCTAAGTCTAAGGAAGTAGCATTCGTCTCACTTACCGGTAGGATTGGTGCATCTAGGAGACTAGGGGCTAGGGGAACCACAAAGAAGACATGGGTACCTATGAAATTTTTAAATGATGCTTATGGATCAAAGATATGGGTACCAAAAGAGTATGTTTTCAATGTTGTCTAGGTAAAGGTGAAGGAGGCCCCAACTTTGTGGATAGTAGATAGTGGATGCTCAAGACACATGACCGGGTATGTGAGCAAGTTCACCACTATTAGCTACCTAAGAGAAGGGACGGTCTCCTTTGGGAACAGTGGAAAGTTAAGGATCATTGGTAGGGGCACAATTGAGGTATCTCCCACTATTTCGATTCATAAAGTACTTTTAATTAAGGATATGAAGTTTAATTTATTAAGTGTAAGTCAACTATGTGATGCGGGTTTAGAGTAGAATTTCATGCTAAGAAATGTGTAATAAGGCAAAGTAACTCAAACACTATCATATTAGAAGGGTTTAGAGAAGCAAACTTATATTATCTTGATCTATCTTATGCTACTAACTATGTTGTTAAGTGTCTCATGTCTAAAGAAGAAGAAGGGTGGTTGTGGCACCGAAGACTTGGACACGTCAACATGAGGAACATTGCAAGAGTGGCCAAGGAAGAATTGGTGAAGGGACTTCCAATGATCAAGTATGAGAAGACCAAGTTGTGTGATGCATGCCAAGAGGGTAAGCAATCCAAAGCATCACACAAAGGTAAAACTCTAATCACCACTTCCTTACCTTTAGAACTTTTGCACATAGACTTGTTTGATTGTCATAGTACTCCATCACTTGTAGGGAGTAAGTATTGCCTAGTGATAGTAGATGACTTTTCTAAGTTTACTTGGGTCTATTTCTTGAAACATAAGGATGATACCCTAGATATCTTCATAGGATTTAGTAAAAGGGTAGAAAATGAAAAGAACATCAAAATAAATCGAATTAGGAGTGACCATGGTGGGGAGTTCTAAAACGCTAGTTTCACACAATTTTGTATTGAAAATGGGTACAAGCATGAGTTTTCATGCCCAAGGACTCCTCAACAAAATGGGATAGTTGAGAGGAAAAACCGAGCCCTATAAGAAGCTGCTATGACTATGCTTAATGCATACTCTCTTCCTAGCTACTTTTGGGCCGAAGCGGTTAACACCGCTTGCTATATCCAGAACCGGGTATTGGTACATAGGTTTTTAGGAAAAACACCCTTTGAACTTTGGAATGGAAGGGTACCCCAAGTCCACTGTTTTAGGGTCTTTGGATGTAAAGTCTACATCTTAAACACCAAAGACGACCTAAGAAAATTTGAGTCAAAAGCCGATGAAGGAATCTTAGTAGTGTATTCATTGACTAGTAGGGGTTATAGAGTGTACAACAAGAGGACAAAAGTGATTGAGGAGTCCTCAAATGTCAAATTTGATGAAACCACAAGTACTTACCCTAGAAAGGCTTCTGTTGATAAGAATATAGAAGAAGCCCAACCCCTTGCCCAAAGAATCCAAGACCTACATTTGGAGGGCAATGATCAAGGGGGAGTAAGAAGTACCCTAGAGGATGAGGAAGGAGGAGTAAATGAACCTACAACCTCTAGACCCTTGAGACATCACCATGATCACCCTATTGACCAAATAGTGGGTGATATCACTCAAGGAGTAAGGACTAGGTCCTACTTTAGGGATCAAACGAGTCAAATAGCTCTAATCTCCCAATTAGAACCCAAAACCATTGATGAAGCTTTGGGAGATGTTGATTGGGTTTTGGCCATGCAAGAAGAGCTAAACCAATTTGAGAGGAGTGAAGTTTGGGAGTTAGTTCCTAGGCCCACTGATTGTACTATTGTAACTACAAGATGGGTTTTTAGGAACAAACTAGATGACCAAGGTAAAATCACTAGGAACAAGGCTAGATTGGTAGCTAGGGGGTTTAACCAAGTTGAGGGATTAGATTATGATGAGACCTATGCCCCCGTAGCTAGGTTAGAATCAATTAGAATTCTACTAGCCTATGCCGCTCACATGGGTTTCACACTTCACCAAATGGATGTGAAGTCGGCATTCCTAAATGGGATTATTAAGGAAGAGGTGTATATAGAACAACCCCCGGGGTTTGAGGACCCCAACTATCCAAGACACGTATTCAAATTAAGGAAAGCCTTATATGGATTGAAACAAGCTCCCCGGGCTTGGGATGAGAGGCTTTCTTCATTTTTGGTGTCTAAGGGGTTTAGAAGAGGAACAATTGACCCTACATTGTTCCTAAAATCTAAGGATAAGGATATATTTGTTGCCCAAGTCTATGTAGACGATATCATTTTTGGGTCAACAAATAATGACTTCCTACAAGAATTCATCAAGTGTATGGAAGATGAATTTGTGATGAGTCTTGTGGGAGAGTTAACCTTTTTCTTAGGCCTTCAAGTTAAGCAAACTAATGAAGGTACTCATGTATTTCAAACCAAATATGCTAAGGAGATGTTAAAGAAATTTGGTTTAGAAAATGCTAAGAAAGCATCTACACCCATAGGAACTAATGTGAAATTGGATAGTGACATTGAAGGCAAAATGGTAGACTCTAAACACTATAGGAGTATGATTGGTAGCCTCCTATACTTAACCGCTAGTAGACCCGACATACTTTTTGCGGTAGGTATGTGTGCAAGGTACTAATCGTGTGCCAAAGAGTCCTATTTGGTTGTAGTCAAGAGGATCCTAAGGTATGTGAAAGGGACCCTAAACGTCGGACTTTTGTATCCTAGAACCCCTAATGTTGACCTAATTGGATACACCGACTCGGACTATGCGGGGTGTAAGTTAGATAGGAAGAGTACAAGTGGAGGATGTCAATTCCTTGGGTCTTCCTTAGTTAGTTGGAGTAGTAGGAAACAACCATGTGTTGCCCTATCAACAACGGAAGCAGAATATGTGGCAATGGGTGGGTGTATTTCCCAACTCCTTTGGATCATGCACACCTTAGAGGACTATGAGCTACATTACACCAAGGTCAAAGTCTTGTGTGATAATGTAAGCACAATCAACTTAACTAAAAATTTGGTTCATCATTCTAGGACAAAACACATTGAAGTGAAACATCACTTCATTAGAGACCATGTGGCAAGGGGAGACATAGAATTACACTATGTTGAATCAAAGTCGAACCTAGCCGACATCTTTACCAAGCCTCTTTCCGAATCGGAGTTTATATCCATAAGAAGAGGCATTGGAATGTATTTTGTGGAAGTATAAAATGAACTTGGACACATTAGCTTTGAAAAGGGGTGCTTGATCCATTAGGGTGATACATTTGGCTCACTTGTGCTTGTGGCACATTGTTGAACCATTAAAAGTATCAAAATATCAAAACTAGACCAACTATGGGGGAGGCAAGTGTTTAATCAATGGACACTTTGCTAAATATCATAGTTGGATATTTTAAACCTTTGAAAACCATTTTATGCTTTACATACTTTGCCATGTTTTTCAATGTCATATAATTGCAAATTTGGTTTCAAAATTTGATACAAAATGTAGTGTTTTTCAAAACTTTTGGATTTTTATCAAATGTCATGTATGTTTGAAATATTGTATGGTTTAATATTTTTCCCTGATAGAGTATAACATTTCAAACATGTATGCAAAATTTTACAATTTTTGGAATTTTCTGAAATTTTCTGGGAGTTTCTGAATTTCGACAGAAAACCTGAAAAATCAGACTGATAGCGTATCAGTCGACTGCCCTATGGGCAGTCGACTGGCATGCTGTTTTTCAACAACTGTGAGAAATTTTAGAAATCAATAATTCTCGCATTTGATGTCATTGAGTTTGGTTGCTTGAGGCAATCATTTTAATGGTGTCAAAGGGGGAGAATAGGTGGTTTAAGTTAGAATTTTAAATTAAATTAGATGATTTTAGGTATTTTGTCTAACTTAGACCTTGAAAGGTTAAAATCTGGAGAGAAGACATGGATTAAGGGGGAGGTACCTCTTAGGTTCGAATATGTCTTACATTCTTATATATATTGATGTTAAGTGGAAACTTAACTTGGAACGTGATTAGAATTGAAATTGTGGAGAAGACATAGGTTAAGGGGGAGGTTACCTCTTAGGGTTATTATGTCTCATAATGTTTCAATTGCAATCTTTTGTTATTGCTATTGCTGTTATTTATCTCTAACTTAAACATATTGTCACACATCAAAAAGGGGGAGATTGTTGAGGCAATCATCCCTTAAATGATTGGAAGATCATGGTTTTGATGTGTGGGCGAATATGTTTAAAGTTAGAGTGTTATGTTGTATTTGATTTGTGTGATTGAGTTTGCAGGACTTGGAGAATCACACTTGGTGGACCTACCCGAGGGACGAGAGCCGAGGGAGGAGAGCTCCAAGGGCAAGCCGGGAAGTGGACTTCAAGGGCACACGTGAAGGGTGGCATGGAGGCAAGGCAAGGGAAGGCTTGCGTGCGCATCCGAGGGACGATAGCCAGAGGAAGAGGACTTCAAAGGGCGAACCAAGGGAGCAGACCTGAAGTCACACGCGAAGGAGAAGGTCCGGAGTGGCTGGAACTGAGCTGGGAGGCAGGGCAGTCGACTGGCCCAGAGGCAGTCGACTGCCAAAACCCACAGAAAGTTTGCAGCTTCGGACCAGTCGACTGACCTTGGGGCAGTCGACTGGTATACCCCGAAACTAGCCGTTGGCTAGCTGTTTGCTAGCCGTTGGACAACATTTATTGCTGGGCCAGTCGACTGCCCTCGGGGCAGTCGACTGGTGCGGGGCTGGACAGACTGCGAGTCTGTCCTTTTCACCTATAAAAGGAGCTCCTCGTTACACGTGCACGTACAGTTCCATACAGTAACGAAGTGTTGCCCAATTGTAGAGTGATCTTTGCTTCCTCCATCATATTTCTGCATCTGTAAAGAGGAAGCTTTTGCTGTAAAGGTTTCTCCACCTCAAGGAGACTTTTCGATAGTGAAAAGTGGTGCTCGTAGCTTGGATCCTTGGATTAGTTACCCATCTGGGTGGATACCAAGTAAAAGAACGTTGTTAGCATTGTTATTTCTTTTGCATATTATTTCCGCTGTGCTAACATCTTTGTTGAGATCAAAACGATCAAAGAAAGTGCATTCACCTCCCCTCTGCACGCCTACATCGATCCTTCACTGTATAGCTCCGGTGGTGTCATCGATAAAATCTGTCTTGAGCCGCATTTCCTTCTTTTCGCTACCTTCGTACCAACAGATCAGAGACCTACATCTCCTCCTGTACAAAGCTTCATAAGGTGTCATTCCGATAGTAGCTTGGTAGCTATTATTGTAAGCGAATTCCGCTAAGCACAGATATCGGCACCAACTCCCTTTGAAATCTAGGGCACAAGCTCGTAACATGTCCTCCAGTACTTGATTCACTCGTTCAGTTTGTCCGTCAGTCTGAGGGTGAAAGGCGGTACTGAATCGTAGTTTAGTGCCAAGGGATTTCTGGACGCATTCCCAAAAATGTGAGGTAAAGCGTCCCTATCTGAGATGATGGTCTTGGGAACTCCGTGAAGCTTGATTATCTCCTTAGCATAAAATTGATCTAGTTGCTCAATCGAATAAGTCATCTTGATTGCTAGGAAATGGGCAGACTTCGTCAATCTGTCCACAATTACCCATATCGTATCATATCCGTTTGTAGTCTTGGGAAGTCCTGAAATGAAATCCATAGAGATATCTTCCCATTTCCATTCCGAAATTGGAAGTGGCTGCAGAACTCCTCTGGGTCGCTGGTGTTCCGCTTTCACTCGTTGGCAGGTCAGGCAAGTGCTGACATGCTAAGCCATGTCCCTCTTCATGCTGAACCACCAGAATTTCTCCTTCAGGTCTTGATACATTTTGGAGGATCCCGGGTGCATTGAATAAGGGGTTCCGTGAGCTTCTGCTAATATTTCCTTCCGCAGCTCTGGATCATTAGGGATACATAGACGATCCCTAAGGTATAATACTCCACTGTCGGCGATACGAAAACCATCACCCTTTCCTTCTAAAATATCCTGCTTGATTCTCTGAAGACTTGGATCACCATTTTATTTTTCTAGTATGTCGTCGAATAGCGTCGGTGATATTGTCATGGTAGAAAGCCGTCCGGAAATGATCTCGACCCTGTAATTCATAATTTCTCTTTCGAGCGGGCGGGGTAATACCGATAAAGACATCAAGGTGGCACTGGACTTCCGGCTGAGTGCATCGGCCACTTTGTTTGCCTTCCCTGGATGGTAGAAGATCTCGCAGTCGTAGTCCTTCAATAATTCAAGCCATCGGCGTTGTCTCATATTTAGGTCTCTCTGAGTGAAAAAGTATCGCAGACTCTGGTGATCTATATAAATCCTGCACTGCGCTCCATATAGATAATGCCTCCATATTTTGAGAGCGAAGACCACGGCGGCCAGTTCTAGATCGTGAGTGGGGTAGTTCTTTTCATGTTCATTGAGTTGCCTAGAGCCGTAGGCAATGACTTTACCACTCTGCATAAGTACAGCTCCGAGTCCCAATTTGGTGGTGTCGCTGTACATGTCGAAGCTCTAGTTACTTTCCGGAAGAGTAAGAATCAGAGCACTTGTAAGTCTTCTTTTTAGTTCCAGGAAACGCCTTTCACAGTTTTCCGTCCATTCGTACTTTTTATTCTTCCGGGTGAGAGCCGTTAGAGGGGCTGCAATTCTCGAGAAGTCCTCCACAAATTTTCGATAATAGCCTGCCAGCCCGAGGAAGCTTCTGATTTCACTGGCGTTCATTGGCCTGCTCCAGTTACTCACAGCCTCAATCTTTGTTGGGTCTACCATAACTCCGTCTTTGGAAATAATATGACCCAAAATGGGCTACTTGGTCGAGCCAAAACTCGCATTTGGAGAACTTTGCGTACAGTTGCTTTTCCCGAAGAATCTGTAATACTATCTTCAGGTGCTCGGCGTGCTCTTCTTGGTTTCTCAAATAGATAAGGATATCATCGATGAAGATGATTATAAATTTGTCGAGGAAAGACGAGAATACCCGATTCATCAGGTCCATAAACATGGCAGGAGCATTTGTCACGCCGAAGGGCATAACGACGAATTCAAAATGTCCGTACCTCATTCGGGAAAGCCGTCTTCGGAATATCATCCTGTTTTACTCTGACTTGATGATAACCAGACGTCAGATCGATCTTAGAGAAAACGGTGGCTCCCTTCAACTGGTCAAACATGTCATCTATCCTCGGGAGGGGATACCTGTTCTTGATCGTCACGTTGTTCAGCGCTCGATAATCAATGCACATTCGCATAGATCCATCTTTCTTCTTCACAAACAGTACCGGAGCTCCCCATGGAGAATGACTAGGGCGAATAAGTCCCTTATTGAGTAACTCCTGTAGCTGTTCTTGAAGCTCCTTTAATTCAGCCGGCGCCATACTGTAAGGTGCCTTGGAGATCGAGTTAGTACCAGGAACCAATTCGATCTCAAATTCCACTTCTCTATCAAGAGCTAATCCTGGTAATTCATCAGGGAATACCTTTGGGTAATTGCATACAATCCTGACATCTTCTAGCTTCTGGTCCTTTGTTTGACTTGCGTCAACCACATGTGCTAGAAATTCAGTGTATCCCTTGTCTAACATCTTCTGTGCTTTGCGAGCCGATAAGAATTTCCTGGTTCTTTTCCTTGGCTCTCCGATAAATTCAAACATAGAATATGCCTCGGGTTGAAAGACCACTTTTCGCTTATGGCACTCGATAGAAGCACCATATTTGCTCAGAAAATCCATACCCAATATAGCATCATAATCCTGCATGTCGAGTACTATCAGATCGCAGTAGAGTTCTCTTTCTGTGATTCCGACTGGCACAGCACGCAACATGTGAGTGGATGCCATTATTTCTCCCGATGGCAGGGTCGTTAAGAACTTGCAGTCTAGAACTTGTGGAGGCATGTCTATCTTCTTAATGTATGGCATAGAAATGAACAAGTGCGTTGCCCTAGTATCAAATAATGCAATAGCATACTGACTGTAAATAAGTATCTAACCTGTGACAACCGTAGAAGCATTCGCGGCATCCTCCTTGGTAATAGAGAAAACCTTGGCATTCGTCATAGTTGGTGGGGCCTCCAATCTCTCTTGGCTCATCGGGGTACCTTCCAGCTCAGCTTGCATATAATGTAGTTTCGCTGGTGCACCCTGGTACTGAACAAGCTATTGGGGAGATGCCTGGTTCTTGGTAGGACAGTAAAAAGCCATGTGCCCTTCCACTCCACAGATGAAACACCGGTTTGTACCTTTGCGACATTCCCCGAGATGCGTTTTTCTGCATGTAGCGCACGGGGGAAACCTGGACTGCTTATTTGCTGGGCCCCCTTGGGAGTTGTTCCATGGCTTCCGTTTACCACTATTGTTTTCCTTCCAGTTAGCGTTGGTACTCTGAGGTTTCTGACCTCCTGAGTGATAATGAAAGGGAAGAACATCAGGGATAATGAAAGGAAAAAAGAATCGAGAATCCTGGAGTGAACTTGATTCTTACTTTCATTTAGCGCCTTCCTTTGCTGATTGATATTGTTCAGTAATGCTCGGTGAGTAGGGCACTATAAACAGCTCCTCGGCGGTCTGCGGTCTGTTAACTCTGCCGGCCACGTTCAGGGCTATTTTGGGCCGCAACATCTTTAGCATAAGTCGAACCCTTTCTTTCTCGGTGCAGACCAGCTCGGGGCATAGGCGAGCCAGTCGGTTAAATTTCATCACAGCTTCATTGACTGAGAGGTTGCCCTGTCGGAATTCCATGAACTCGTCGTAGTGTTTGTTTGTGACACGCATATTGAAGAATTCCTCGAAGAACTCTGATTCGAAATCTGTCCACTTCATTTGGTTCACCTGTCTTTTGGCCTTGACCCTTTCCCACCACATTCTGGCGTCCCCAGAAAGGCAGAATGATGCACACTTGATCTTCTCGTGTTCAGGCCAGTCCAGCAGCTCCATTGCACTTTCCACGGTCTTGAACCACGCTTGAGTGTCCCATGGTTCGCCAACACCCGAGAAATTTTCCGATTTCAGCCTCAGCCACTAGATCAGATAAGCCTCTTGTTGTGCTACAGTGGCAGGGCCTATCGGAGGGATTTGCGTAACCGTAGGCATGACGGGTGTCATAGTCTGGTTCGCCGGTGGAGTGGTAGAATTTTCTTGTTGGTTCATCAAGGTATTAATAGTTTGCTGCTGCTCGGTAACCTGACACTGAAGTTCGGTCACTAATTGCATCAGGTCGGGCGATGAAGTAGTCTCGTTAATTCTGTTACTCTGTCTTCTAGCCATGCTTTTCTTCATAAATGACAAGTAAGGCTAATATAAGTTATTGTTATTCCTACTCACATACCAACTCTAAAGTGTTCGATATCATAAAGTAAGGTAAGGTATCATTCATATTTACATATTCTAAAAGTACTCTCTATCATAAGGTATCATCCATACTTGCATATTCTAGAATCATAAAAGAAAGTAAGGTATGTATAGAGGTACATACTTGGAAGCAGAGGAAGAAGGCTTGACGTATGTGTAGTGAGATGTCAACTGCTCTGATACCAACCTGTAACGCCCGCCCTTCCCACCCTAAGGTGTGGGCGGAAGGCGACGTTACGCGAACATACATACATGCATATGGATATCTTAATGCAGCGGGATAATTTAAAACTTTATACATATGCGTTTAAACCATGCAATTAAAACTTGAATCATGTTGACACATCTTAGCTATCATTCTTAAACATGGTTACATGGTAGCTTAGCATTGTCATAACATAAAAATTATAAGACATATCATGTGAGACATAACATTATTGATCATGCTTGCATTAAACATCACTTATCCTACCATCAAGCTTAAAGCCAACATAAGTATAGCATCATGGTATAGCATGTTAACATCATGATTTAGCTATGACAAGTATAGCAATAAAGCATGATATGAAAATTACATAAGTTGTTCATAAGCAACATAAGTAGTAAGTTGTTCTTTAGGCAAAACCATCATAAGTATAGCATGAAACTAAAGAGGACAATGCAAAATATAAGACATATAACAAAGTATAAGTATTAGGATCTTTTTTCTTTGTTTTTCTTTTTCTTTTGCCAAGTCACTGCCACACACACACACTTGCCCCTCCTGCTGCTTCCCATAGCCTAGTGTCCTCTTGCTTGATCTGCGGTATAAGAAAATAGAACTTATAAGCACATAGGCTTAGTATGACTCTTTCCTACTCACTAAAACCATACGTCACATAAAATAAAAGCACATAACATACTTAACATAGAGGAGTTCTTGACATAAACATAAGCATATGACATACTTGACATGACATAGTTCTTGACATAAACATAAGCATATAACATCCTTGACATGACATAGTTCTTGACATAAACATATGCATATAACATACTTGACATGGCATAGATGCATAACATGAATGAATGCATGAGTTAAATGTACATTACATAAGGATGCTTATTTGAAAACCATAATTATAAATACTTAAACATAAACATAACATCATGGGGGCCCCGGCTTGTACCACATACATACATTCATCATTTGCGTGCATCCCTAAGTAAATACGAGGTAGCTAGTCTCGACCTACTAGGGTACTAGGTTACCTTCAACCTAGGGACAACTTCGGTAGTCCAGAACCGAGGCTTTCATAAGGAGCCCATCCCTGTTGGACAGCTTCGGTAGTCCCAGAACTGAGGACAGCTGCGGTAGTCCTACACCGAGGCTTTCATGAGGAGCCCATCCCTTGGACCTTACTTGAGTCCAGTACAAGCCCATCCATAAAGTAAAATAGCTTCACATTCTTCTTTTTACATCATATTTCATCATTCATAGAACTTACGTAGCATAATTGAAAACATAAACATGATCTTAATACATGAAGCATGGTATAAAGCATACTTAACATTTCATCATTGATAGTTAATGCATATCATCATTATGCCTTAAAGGCATGAACATCATCTTTCTTCATAAGGTATGTCATGCACACATCATTATGCCTTAGAGGCATGAACATTATCTTCATTCATTATCTTCATTCATAAGACATGACATACATACATAATTATGCCTTAAGGCATAAACATCATCTTAGTTCATAAAGCTTGCATGATCATGGTACATAAGGCAAGCATGCATAGATAAGTTTTTACATACATGATACATATCACATAGCATACATGATCATGGTATCTATCATAAAGTATGCATGGGTAGGATCCATATGAACATGATACATATACTACATAGGTTCTTGACATTCAACATAAAACCTGCATAGGTCTACATAACCATATATCTATCATAATACAAGTGTTCAAGGCATTTAACATAATACATGCATAATTCTACATAAACATGATGTATACTTCACAACACATGTGTTCATGATATATGGTTTAAAATATCAATAATTAAAACCTACCAAAACATGGCACATAATATAAGCATACAAGGTCATGATACATAGTACATAAAGTTAGGATTTTAGGCACCATCAAATTCATACAACATACTTGAACATATATCTACATTATAATAAGCCATAAACAAGTACACTTGAAACCTTAGAATAACCCAAACCCTAGAATTGGAGCTTGGCCGAAAGTTATAGGTGGAGGTCCCATCATTCAAGTAACATGTGAGGTACCATAAGTAGCATAACACCCATACAATACATACAATGCCATAGGAAGCCATTAGAACACATAATTGGGGCTAACCCTAATTCCTAGCCCTAAACCTTCATCTTGGCCGAAACCCTAGAGGGGTCCTAAGTCCATGGAAAAATTCATATAATTTACAATTAACCTCCATTATATCATAGGGAATCATAATAAGCATGCTTGGAGGGTTAGATTTAATCCTAACCATGAAATGGAAGGGTGGCCGAAACTTCATGGGGGACTTAGGGTGCTACAAAAATTCCACAACTCACAATTCATTCTTTATTTATCATGAGAAAGCATTAGGAAGCATAAGTGAGGTTTTATCCTCATCCCAAACCCTAATTTCATGCTTGGCCGAAACTTATAGGAACCCTAATTTATAGTTTTCTCAACATAGAGCCCAAACAAAATCTTAAATCATGAAAGATAACATCAAAACTATTATACCACAGGTGAGGAGTCTTACCTCTCTTTATCTTGGCTATAAACCTTGAATAGAAAAACAAAAGAAAACCTTTTTGACCTTAGAACACTCCTTGCCCTTGTAGCCTTGTAGAAGAACTTGGATCTTCAAGAGGGAGTCTTCTTGTGAAGTTTTCCAAGGGAAAATTCACCTTGTGGCTCACGGCAAGGAGGAGGAAAGGAGGAGGAAGAAGAGAGATGAGGAAGAGCCTTGGTGGAAGAAAAGTATCTTAAGCCTCTTCACTTCTCATCCAAACTTTTTATACTAAGTGAAGGAGCATGGTATCTCTTCACATGGTGCCTCTTCACCTTCTTTAACCTCAACTAAAATCTTCTTCCTTTTCCACTAGCACTCCCTTGCTAGGTGAATTAGTTAGTACATTCATGATGAGGCTCTAGGTCCAAGGTTCAATCCTTGGTTTATGCACTTTACTTTTATTCCATTTACTCTTATTTTTGGCAAAGCCCACATAAGAGCCCATCAAGAGTTATGCTAATATTCCTAATTAGAATTCATTTCTATCTATGTTAAAATTCTACCTAAGGTCCACTAATAGCCATGGTACTATAAGAGCCCAAGTAAGGCCCATTAATACTTAGTTTTTTTTAAAATTTATATGAGAACCATACTAAGGTTCATGCTAGTATTCATATGTTACTCAAGAATCCATATAGGCATGATCAATATTTTTAAAGAAAATATTGAGAGGATTTTACGGGCGTTACAATTATTAAACATGATTAACAAATAATCAAACTGATAATAATCAATTAATATCCACATGAAATGCTAAGAAAATTAAAGGAGCCAAGGAAGAGTATATACCTTCCGTTATCTTACGATCTTCTACCATATGACCCTCCCCTCTTGGACGTCGGGTGGGTGACGATCTACTAAGAATCGTTGTCACCAAGTCGATCCCTTCTCCTTACGCCAACCAAGCCCTAACCAAATGGATGCCGCCGGCCACTCCAAGGAAGAAGACAATTCGAACACAAACCCTACTACTCTTCTCCTCCACTGCCGACACCCGAGCTGTGAGTTGCATTCCTGCGTTGGAGAAATCTGCAAGTTGCGTGAGCAACTTTTCTACAGCAACATCTCTATGTTGCATGATCAACTTCTCCGCAAAAAATTTCTTTTTTGCAAGTTGCTCCACGTTGCAACTTCTTCACAGCTTGAAATCGGTGAGCACTAATCTTCCTCCACCAAAGGCTGCTGAAGGCTGGTGGAAGGCTGTGTGTGCAACCTTCCATCTCTTGGGCATTTCTCCACAGAGAGGAAGAAGGTTGCGCGAGCAACCTTCCTGCGTGGAGAAGAAACTGCTCTCTACGAGTAGTTAATTGCATGCAATGCAATTATTCAGAGAACAAACTGCACCCTTCGAGCAGTTAATCGCCTGGAGAAAAATTAATTGCATGCAATGCAATTAATCATGTGGAGAAGAAACTCCACCTACCGTTTGGCGCCGCAGAGTGAGAGAGAGAGAGAGAGGAGGAGAGGAGAGGAGAAACTTAGGGTTTTCTAGTGTTTCATTGGATCAATTGGTATCATGCCACATGGGATATATATAGGGCTACGATAGGGACCATGAGCAGGAGTTGAATCTTGGCCTACTAATGGATCCAAACCCGATCCATTAATGAAGATCCATTCCACTAAAGGATCCTCATTGAATTACCTCACCAACCCCCATATTTACATATGAGCTCTATATATTATGAGTACATCCATCCCCCTATGTTTAAGATATTGAATGCTCGTCGATTAATTTAAATTACTGACAATTTTAATTAATCAACTTCTGGCTCCTTGACTAGTACCACTCAACCTTATCATCATGTCGGATCAAATCCACCTGAAGGGTTTAACATGATGAACCTTATGAGCTCATCAAGGGGGCATCATCATCCCGACTCACTAGAACACGGATTCCGTTAATAATCAACAGCACACTATATAATTAATATTATTTCCCAACTTACCGGGTCTATCGATTTAGCAGAATAAATCTCGCCCATTGGTAAATCAAAGAAATAAAATATTAATTATATGTGCCCGTTATTATATCGGGATTTAGGGATTATACTCCATAATAATCTGAGGTCCAATCCAATTATTAAGTCAATACAAATTGGATGACCTTTGGGTTTAGTCTTGCTCAATGCGCACAAAGCACACTAGTGTAATTCTATGGTCAAGACCAACCACACCTAATTACACTACAACCATCTCGATGGATTGTCCAACTCCATCTCGGCTGTGAGCCTCTACTTATACTATGCAAGGAACTGATAACATGATCTTCTATGCGTCACCACACACCATGTTATCTATAATGCAAAGTATCAGACTTTTATACATATACTAATATAAATACGCATCTGTATTGTTGTGATTCTCTTTCAAAATGTGGATGACCATACAAAAAAGGTAAGGCTTTTAGTATATATCCTAACACTACGTATAGTACAAGAAAAACCACTACGTTTCTTTCAGATTTCTTATATACACATGACTCATCCGGACTTTGAATAA
Organism: Boesenbergia rotunda; assembly: GCA_024364735.1. Lineage (NCBI taxonomy): Eukaryota > Viridiplantae > Streptophyta > Magnoliopsida > Zingiberales > Zingiberaceae > Boesenbergia > Boesenbergia rotunda. The sequence continues at coordinate 731,464 of JAGFNQ010000065.1, read as the reverse complement.
ATCCATATGACTAGATTACTTCATCAAAGCAGATGTTCCAAGATCTTGAGGCTTGCTTTAATCCATAAATGGACCGATTAACCTTGCACACAAGATGCTCTTTACCCTTCGCAATGAATCTCTCTGGTTGCTTCATATAGACGGTCTCCTCAAGACTTCCGTTAAGGAAAGATGTCTTGACGTCCATCTGCCATACCTCATAATCCATATGAGCGTCAATAGATAAGAGAATCCGGATAGACTTAAGCATGGCTACCGGCGAAATGGTCTCTTCATAATCGATACCCTCTTTCTAAGTATACCCTTTCTCAACAAGCCTAGCTTTGAAGGTCTCAACATTCCTGTCTAATCCTCTCTTTCTCTTGTAGATCCACTTTCATCCAATGGATTTTACACCATTGGGTTGTCCTACTAGCTCCCAGACGTGATTAGAATCCATAGATTCTATCTCAAAATTCATTGCCCTTTGCCATGAATCTGCATCTTTATCTTGGAGTGCCTGGTCATAGGTCCAGGGATCCAGTTCATGATCGCCAGGGACCATGTCTGAAGACTCTCCTAAGAACATAAATCTTTCAGGTTATCTAACAACCCTCCCACTATGACGAGGTACTACCTGTGTATCTTCTGTGGCACGCGGTGTAGTGACTTGTGGTATATCCTCTTGTACAGTTGGTACTAAGGTCGAAACGTCCCCTCTTAATTCCTCAAGAACAAGTCTACTCATGGGCTTGTGGTTTATCACATAGTCTTCTTCTAGGAATCGGGCATTCATGCTAACGATTACCTTCTGATCCTTAGGACTATAGTACAGACCACCTTTCGTCCCTCTAGGATAGCCTACGAACAAGCGCACTTCTGTACAAGATTCCAACTTATTAGTATCTCTCTTCAGCATATGTCCTGGACTACCCCAAATCCGAATATGTCCTAGACTAGGCTTTCGCCCAGTCCACAATTCTGTGGGAGTAGAGGGCACTGTCTTAGATGGTACTGATAACTACCATTTTGATGATTAATTTAGGCTCTTAAACCCATGTTTTGATCCTATTCTATATGCTTAAGTTTGCATTTACATTAGGTTTCATGAATTAACTCTATTTTAGCTTTTGATTCAAATCTTTCTATAATGGAGGTATTTTGGCACTAAAATTTGAATATCATTTTGTAGGTTTCAATTGACCAAGGACCTAGATCAGACTGAGTCAAACTTGAGTCAGAATTGGCTTTGATCAAGGGGATCAAGAGGTGGATCAATGTGGGCCGTCAAATAAAGAAACGGCTATATCTGAGCTATCTATCATCTGCTGACCAATCCGAGCTCAAGTTATAGTTAATCAAGATCACAGATCATGATCTGAAGATTTGGTCCCAATCAGAGGTCATCCAGCCATTGGATCGAGGTTAAGAGGAGCCTAAACCGTCCATTCAAAGATTAGAGCAATCTGAGCCATCCGTTGTAGATCTGAATGATCCCAGCTAAGGAGGAGTAGATCAGGACCATTGATCAAGATCTGGATGGTTTGGTTCAGATCGGAGAAGATTCGATCGTTGGATGAGGCCGGGATAATCACAACCGTTCGTTTCTAACTGATAAAACAGACTTCTCCTCCGATCAGATCTGTCGTCATCGCAGCATCGCATGTTTACAGTTCTTCTCTGTTCTTCATCAATTACTCATCGTTTTCACATCTATTTCTTCTCCGATCGCGGGTGACCACATCAAACTCGTTTGTCTTCAAGATTTCAGATCACTGAGGTAAAGTTTCCGGTTAAGTTTGCTAATCCGAATCTCGCAGCTGAAGGAGCCTAGGTGAGGGTTTCGCCTGGAGTTCCGTTTCATCGATCGTTTATGTTTGATCGCCGATCTCCATCGACCAAAGATGAATGATCATTCAGAGGGGTTCTCCGAACTGTTCTGAAGGTTTTTGAGCTCGATTGCGAATCAACGCGTCAAGAAGAAGATGTTTGGTGGATGCGTTTCAGCTACTGACCGATCAGAAGAGGACCTGATCGATCGCTTGACCGATCAGGAAGGACAGTACAGAGTAAACTGAGCAAGGGAGTTTATCTTCGTTGGTTTTCGAACTAGGGGGCTCCTAGCTTGACTTTTGTGTGACGGCAAAGGAAAGTCTTGACAATGAACTTGTTTGGTGTTCAAATTAGGATAATTTTAGTTTCAAGTACTTAATTCTCCTAGTTGTTCTAGTTGTTTCCATTACATTTCAAGTCAATGTTATTAAACAATGTTTTGATCTAGTTTTCATTATCTTGCAGATTAGTTTTCTGCAATTAATTCCCTGTCATTAGTTCTTGAATTTCAATTCAATAGTTGAAGTCGAATTGCTTAGTTTCTTTCAATAGGTTAAGAGTAGTTCTTGCAATTTCCTAATTCGCTCAATACTTTAGCTAAGTTCATTTTATTTCATATTGTCATTTCCTTATCGTAAAATCCCCTCATTTTATTAGAAAACCCAAATCATTAAACGACAAACAATTTCAAGCTTGAATTAAATATTCACAACTAGTCCTTGGAAAAATACGATCTGAGGCCCCTATACTACACTTTAACTTTGTTAGCCAAGGGTTTTCAGCTTATAAATACCTAAATTTGAGGCTCATTCGTGATACTTGTATTAGGCAACATCAGGTACCAAGTTCAGTATGTACGCTGCCATTTCCAGAGCATATCCTCAAAACGAATCCGGCAACTCAGAGTAGTTCATCATTGACCTAACCATCTCCATAAGAGTCCTATTCCTTCTTTCTGCAACACCGTTTTGTTGGGGTGTACCGGGTGCAGACAATTGGGATTGAATCCCAGCCTCTGATAAGTAAGTCCTAAACTCTCCCAAGAGGTACTCGCCACCACGATCTGATCGTAATGTCTTGATACTTTTACCTCGATGTTTCTCCACATCAGCCTTGAATTCTTTGAACTTATCAAAGCATTCAGACTTGCGGCGCATCAGGTAAATGTACCCATACCTTGAATAATCATCTATAAAAAAGACGAAGTATTCAAAGCCACCTCTAGCCTGGATAGACATAAGACCTCACAAATCAGAATGAACCAATTACAACACCTCTTTGGCCCTATACCCCTTGTTGTTGAAAAGCCTCTTGGTCATCTTACCTTCCAAGCAAGATTCACAGGTTGGGAAGTCTTCCACCACTAATGAACCCAAGGGCCCATCAGCTATCAACCTTTGAATCCTACTAAGGTTAATATGACCAAACCTTAGATGCCAAAGATATGTTTGGTTTATCCTAGAAGGTTCCTTTTATTGGATATGGCTTGGCGGGTTTCCTAAGTGAATACTCGGTCGATCCGAGAGACCTCTCTATGTCTACGGATTAAAATTAATCCGAATGGAGACCCGTCTCCCTACGACCATCTCGTGTCATATTGAACGATCCAAATCACAACTCGGCCAATTACCAAAATAGGCCTTATGATTTGCTTGACCGTTCGACCGCGGAAAAGGTGACGAGTTGATCGCCGGCTTTTGTGTTTATGGTCGGGGTCCAGTTAGTAAATTATTAGCTATGATACAAAATCAAAATAATAAACTAACTAACATGAAATGACGAGGCAAATGAATAAGGCACAAATAAGAACGAAGGAGCCAAGGAAGAATTATACCTTCCATTACCTTACGATCTTCTACCGTATGGACGTCGTGTGGGTGACGATCTACCCAGACCCGTGGTCACCAAGTCGATCACTTCTCCTTACGCCAACCAATCCCTAACCGATGTCGCCGGCCACTCCGAGGAAGAAGATAATCCAAACATAAACCCTACTACTCCCCTCTTTTGTCGGCGCATGAGCTTTGCTCCTTGAGCAAAGTTGCGAGCAACTTTACCGCAGCTGCCAGCAACTTCTCCACGGCCTGAAAAATTGTGTGAACAATTTTCCTACAGGCTGTAAGTCGCGTGGACTGCCAAGTTGTGAGTTTTCTCAACAGAAAACTTGCTCTCCACCTTGCGTGAGCTTCCTCAAAGAAAACTTGCGTGAGTTCTCAAGGAAATCTGATCAAATCTGCTTCCTCAAGGAAACCTGCATGAGCAAGTTTTCCTTCTCAAGGAAATCTGATCAAAGAAACTTGCGTGAGCAAGTTTCTTGCTCCCTCAAAAACACGCATGCGCAGGTTTCTTTTCTCAAGGACACCTGATAAAATCTGCTTCCTCAAGGAAACTTGCGTGAGCAAGTTTTCCTTCTCAAGGAAATCTGATCAAGGAGCCCTCCAAGAAACTTGCGTTCACCAGCTTCCTTTCTCAAGGAAATCCGCTCAAAAAACTTGCATGTGCAAGTTTTCTTCTTCAATGAAGATTGCGTGAGTGAGCCAAATTCTCTTCTCCTTGGAAGAGACAAATTGCTTGAAGCAATTTGCTGCTGTGATCTTCACCGAAGATTGGCGCCGCCCCATGCGAGAGATGGAGAGGGAAAAGGAGAGGGAGAGAGAGAGAGAGAGTAGTCTAGGGTTTCTTGTGATCTATTGGATTAACCATCGGATCGATTAACCTCTTGGTTTCATGCCACCATGGGGTATATATAGGGCTACGATAGGGACCATGAGGAGGAGTTGTATCTTGGCCTGCTAATGGATCCAAACCCGATCCATTAATGATGATCTATTTCACTAAAGGACCCTCATTGAATTACCTCACCAACCCCCATATTTACATATGAGCTCCACTTATTACGAGTCGTCCATCCCCCCGTATTTAAGATATCGAATGCCCGTTAATTAATTTAAATTACTGACAATTCAAATTAATTAACCTCTGAGTCCTTGACTAGTACCACTCGACCTTATCATCATGCCGGATCAAATCCACCTACAGGGTTTAGCATGACGAACCTTTCAAGCTCATCAAGGGGGCATCATCAACCTGACTAACCAGGATACGAATTCCGTCAATAATCAACATCACATCATATTATTAATATTATCTCCCAACTTATTGGGCCTATCGATCTAACAGAATAGATCTCGTCCATTGGTAAATCAAAGAAATAATAGTTAATAATATATGCCCGTTATTATATCGGGATTAAGGGATCATACTCCATAATAATATCTTGAGGTCCTATCCAATTATCGAGTCGGTACAAATTGGATAACCTCAGGTTTTGGTCCTTCCCAATGTACTCAAAGCACACTAGTATAATTCTATGGTCAAGACCAACCACACCTAATTACACTACAACCATCCCGATGGGTTGTTCAATTCTATCTCGGTTGTGGGCCTCTATTTATACTAAGCAAGGAACTGATAACATGATCTTCCGTGTGACACAACACACCATGTTATCTACAACGCAAAGTAATTGGACTTCATGCATGTACTAATGTAAATAAGCACCTAGTGTAGTTGTGATTCTCTTTTCAAAAATAAAGATGTTCATATAAAGAAATCATGTCTTTCAGTATACACATCTAACACCTTTTTCTTATTTTGGTTAGATGATGTGCTATTAGCTTCTATTTGCATCGTAGGAGTTTTTGGTTTTAAAGTATACAAATTGCCAACCAATTTACCTAAATAGATAATCTCTCTATTTCTTTTTACAACAACATGGTTATTAAAAGCAATAGAATGTCCATCCTTTATTATTTTAGAAACCGAAACAAGGTTCTTTCTAAAAGAAGCTACATAAAGGCAATCTTTTAAAACCAAAACTTTATTTCTCTCAAAGGAAAAATAAACGTCTCCCACTGCAATAGCTGCCACCTCCGTAGCATTTCCCATGTAGACAGTAATCTCTCCTTCAGCTAGTCATCGAGTTTTCTGGAACCCCTGCAAGGAATTGCAGACATGATCAGTGACTCCCATATCTACACACCAAGTACCGGTAAATAACACTGCTAAGCATGTTTCAACGATAAAAGAAAATGATATACCTTTGTCTTGACGATGGGGACAGTTCACCTTCTAGTGTCCAGTTTGCTTGCACGAGAAGCACTTGCCTCTCGGTTTCTTCACGCCAGTCCGAGGTGCATGAGATCCTGCCACCTTCTTGGACCCACCTTGTTTTTTCTTCTTCTTGCCTTTCGGCATAGAAGTAGAAACCCTCTGAGCAACCAAGGCCTGAGAACTCTGACGAAAAAGCCCCTCTGCCACCTGGAGTTCTGCCAGCAGTTCTCCCAACGTATATGTACGTTTGTTCATATTGTAGTTCAGGCGGAACATCTCAAAACTCCTAGGCAGAGACTGGAGAATGATATCGACCTAGGTTTTCTCGTCAATCTCTGCTCCAAGAACCTCAATCTCATTAAGATGAGTCATCATCTTAGGGACATGATCCCTCATGGGTGTCCCCTCGACCATGGTAGTCGTCATCATGTTCTTCATCGCAACTTGCCTAGCGACCCAGTTCTGGTGTCTGAAGAGTTCCTTGAGGTTTAGCATCATATCATAAGCAGTGGGCATGACCAGATGCTGATGTTGCAATACATTTAACATAGATGCCAAAATGTAGCATCGCGCCATCTCATCTGCCTTGACCCACTACTTATAACGCTTCCTCTCCTCTTCACCAGAATACTCGCTAGGCTTTTCAGGACATTCCTCAAAGAGTATATATGTTGGGAATGGCTTGGCGGGTTTCCTAAGTGAATACTTGGTCGTCCTTAAGAAACCTCTCCATATCTACGGATTAAAAATTAATTTGAATGGAGACCCGTCTCTCAACGAGCATCTCATCATCGTATCGATCGGTTCAAATTACAACTTGGCCAATCTCAAATATTGAGCCTTGTAATTTGCCTAACTGTTCGACCGTGGAAAAGACGACAAGTGGTAAGCCAATTTTTGTGTTTATTATAGAGGTCCAAATAATTAATTATTATCTATGATTAACAATTAATCAAAACAATAATAATCAATTATCACACACATGAAATGACGAGACTAAACAAAGGAACAAAAGGAGCCAAGGAAGAGAATTATACCTTCCTTTACCTCGTAGCCTTCTACCTTATGTCCCTTCCCTCCCGGACGTCGTGTGGGCGACGAGCTACCGAGAACCGAGATCACCAAGGTCCTCCAAAATATCACTTCTTCTTGCCAAGCCAAACCCTAACCCTAGGGTTTGATACCGCCGGCAATACCTTCCTCTTCCCTTGCGCCGCTGGCCACCATGAGCCACCCAAGCCCCGCCGGCCCAGCAGCAGACCTTGAGAGGAAAGTGAAGAAGAAGAAGAAGAAGGAGAAGAAGCTCCTTCTTCCTTACCCAAACCAGCCGAACAACTCCCTCTTCCCTATCCTTGCGTCACCGCCGCCGCAAGCTCCCACCGCCGCCTCTCCTTCGCCGGCCACCACTCCTCCCTCGCTACACACCACAAAAGGGAGAAGAGAGGTCCCCCTTTGTCTAGTAGTGGTCTCCTACCGAGAGGATGAGGGAGGAAGAAGAAGGAGAGAAGGAGAGAACCCTTTCTCCTTTGTCGTGACTTAGGAGAGAGAAGGGAGAGAGAGGAGAGGAGAGAGACCTTGGGTTGATTAATTGGATGATTAAGCCTTGATTTCTTGATCACATGGGGTATATATAGGGCTAAGGTAGGGACCAAGAGGAGGAGTTGGGTCTTGGCCCACTAATGGATCTAAAACCAATCCATTAATGAAGATCCATTCCACTAAAGGATCTCCATTGAACTTCCTCACCAACCCCCATATTTTCATATGGGCTCCACCTATTATGAGCACATCCATCCCCCCATGTTTAAGATATCGAATGTCCGTTGATTAATTTAAATTACTGACAATTTTAATTACTCAACTTCTGGCTCCTTGACTAGTACCACTCAACCTTATCATCATGTCAGATCAAATCCACCTGCAGGGTTTAACATGATGAACCTTATGAGCTCATCAAGGGGGCATCATCATCCTGACACACTAGGACACGGATTCCGTCAATAATCAATGGCACACCATATAATTAATATTATTTCCCAACTTACCGGTCCTATCGATTTAGTAGAATAAATCTCACCTATTGGTAAATCAAAGAAATAAATATTAATTATACGTGCCCGTTATTATATCGGGATTTAGGGATTGTACTCCATAATAATCCGAGGTCTAATTCAATTATTAAGTTAGTACAAATTGGATGACCTCTGGTTTTGGTCCTGCTCAATGCACACAAAGCATACTAGTATTTACCATTACACGATACTAAGAAAATTATATGGGATTATGTGTCGTCCGATGGGGAAAATCACACTCTCCTTAACAATTTTCTATAATCATGTTTGACCTAGTGATCCGCAAAACAAGCCCATCCGATGGGGAGGAAGACATTCAGAGCCGACACGCAGACTTGTTTGCATCACTTGTCAAATTAGTAATGGAGGTTGCGGGACCCTTAGGGTCCCTCTACCACTTAGTTATTTATAATGAGGAATTTTCATGCATACACAGGACAAGCACATAAACCAAAACAATAAACAAGAAAAATCCTAGATTTTTCCAACTATCATGGCTTTGGTCTCCAATGTGCCTCTAGTCGTGTCGCCACCTCGTCTGCTCCTCCCTACACCATACAAAAGCCACCATTGAAGGGATCTCCGAGCCGAGATGATAAGTTACTTATTTACATCCATCAATCCTATACTCCACAAAGGAGTGTACATATAATCTAGATCGAAAGTAAATAAAAAGCTCGGCTAAACATGTGCCATATTTAATTATAAAAATTAAATACCTATCTAGCCTCGTCAACCCCGAGGATTCAAATAAAATTACAACCATGCACAACCAATCACATCACGTTTCCGTCACATATCTTGTATACACCAAACTCATCCAGACTTTAAATAAATCCATAAGACTGGATTACCTCATCAAACCGGATGTTCCAAGATCTTGAAGCTTACTTCAATCCATAAATGGACCGATTAAGCTTACACACAAGATGCTCTTTGCCCTTTGCAATGAATCCCTCTGGTTGCTTCATATAGATAATTTCCTCAAGACTTCCGTTAAGGAAAGCTATCTTGACATTCATCTACCAAACCTTATAATCCATATGAGCAGTAATAGATATGAGAATCCAGATAGACTTAAGCATGTCAACCGGCGAAAATGTCTTCTCATAATCGATACCCTCTTTCTGAGTATACCCTTTTACAACAAGCCTTGCATTGAAGGTCTCAACCTTCCCGTCTGATCCTCTCTTTCTTTTGTAGATCCACTTGCATCCAATGTCTTTTACACCATTGGGTGGTTCTACTAGCTCCTAGACCTGATTAGAATCCATAGATTCTATCTCAGAATTCATGGCCCTTTGCCAAGATACCGCATCTTTATCTTGGAGTGCCTCGTCATATGCCTAGGGATCAGGTTCATGTTCGCCAGGGACGATGTCCGACGACTCTTCAAAGAATATGAATCTATTAGGTTGTCTAACAACCCTCCCACTATGATGATATACTACTTGTGTATCCTTCGTGACACGCAGTGTAGTCACTTGTGGTATGCCCTCCTGTACTGTTGGTACTGAAGTTGGAACTTCCCCTCTCAATTCCTCAAGAACAATCCTACTTATGGGCTTGTGGTTCATCACATAGTCTTCCTCAAAAAATCGGGCATTCGTGCTAACGATCACCTTCTGATCTTTAGGACTGTAGAAGAAATCACTTTTCGTTCCTCTAAGATAGCCTACGAACAAACATACTTCTGTACGATATTCCAACTTATCAGCATGTCCCTTTAGTACATGTGTTGGACTACACCAAATTCGAATATGTCTCAGACTAGGCTTGCAACTAGTCCACAATTTTGTGGGAGTAGTGGGTACTGATTTAGAAAGTATCAAGTTCAGATTGTACATTGCCATTTTCAGAGCATACCCCCAGAACGAATCCGGTAACTCAGAATAACTCATCATCAATCTAACCATCTCCATAAGAGTCCTATTCCTTCGCTCTGCCACACCATTCTACTGGGGTGTACCAGGTGCGAACAATTGGGATTGAATCCTTGCCTCTGATAAGTAACTCCTAAACTCTCCCAAGAGGTACTCACCACCACGATCAGATCGTAGTGTCTTGATACTTTTACCTTGCGTTTCTCCACATCAGCCTTGAATTCTTTGAACCTGTCAAAGCAATCAGACTTGCGGCGCATCAAATAAATGCATCCATATCTTGAATAATCATCTATAAATGAGACAAAATATTCAAAGCCACCTCTAGCCTAGATAGACATAGGACCACACAAATCAGAATGAACCAATTCGATCATGTTTGTCTCTATACCCCTTAGCCTTAAAAGGTCTCTTGTGTTGGATAGCTTGGCGAGTTTCCTAAGTGAATACCTGGTCATCCTTGAGAGACCTCTCCATGTCCATGGATTAAAAATTAATCCGAATGGAGACCTATCTCCCAAACAATAGTCTCGTTATCGTATCAAATGATTCGAGTTACAACTTAGCCAAACTCAAAGTTCGAGCCTTGTAACTCACCTAACCAATTGATTGCAGAAAAGACATCGAGCGGATCATCGGTTTTTGTGTTTATTAACGGGGTCTAAATAATTAATTATCAATATTAATTAACAAATAATTAAACACATGATAATTAATTATACATCACATAAAATGATAAGAATATCAAAGGAGCCATGAGAGAAATATACATCTCGTTACCTTACGATCATCTATCGTATGACCCTCCCCTCTTGGACGTCGTGTGAGTGATGATCTACCAAGAATCGGAATCAACAAGGCCACCCAATTAACCGCTTCTTCACACGCCAAACAAATCCAAGCCAAGGGCTAGCCGCCGGCCACTCTTCTTCCTCTCCTCCTTGCGCCGCCGGCCACACAAGGGCCTCCCAAGCTTGCAAACCACAAGGAAGCACCAGAGAGGAAGCTAAGGAAGAAGATGAAGGAGAAAAGAGATCTCCTTCTCAACCCAACCCGGCCGAAACCCCTCCTCTTCTTCTTTCTTGTGGCGCCACCGGCCACCAAGAAGAAAGCTTCTTCTCCAACTCCGGCAGCCCTCTTCCTCCCTGTTCATGTCGAGCCACAAAAGGAGGATGAAGCTCCTCCTTGTCCTTGTGGTCGCTGAGCACCCAAGGTGAAGAAGATGGGAGAAAAGAAGGAGGAAAGGAAGAACTCTTCCTCCTTGCCGCCGGGTGCCCTAGGAGAGAGAAAAGAGAGAGAGGAGAGAAGAGACTTGAGGTTAGATGATTAATTGGATTCTTGGTTTCATGATACCATGGGGTATTTATAGGGCTACAATAGGAATCATAAGGAGGAGTTGGGTCTTGGCCTGCTAATGGATCCAAACCCGATCCATTAATGAAGAACCATTTCACTAAAGGTTCTCCATTGAACTACCTCACCAACCCTCATATTTTCATATGAGCTCCACCTATTATGAGTACAATTTCTCCTCGTGTTTAAGATATCGATGTCCGTTGATTAATTTAAATTACTGACAATTTTAATTAATCAACCTCTAACTCCTTGACTAGTACCACTCATCCTTATCATCATGTTGGACCAAGTTCACCTATAGGATTTAACATGATGAACCTTATGAGCTCATCAAGGGGGCATCATCATCCCAACTCACCAGGACACGGATTCCATTTATAATCAACGATACACCATGTAAATTATATTATTTCCCAACATACCGTACCTATCGATTTAACAGAATAAATCTCGCCCATTGGTAAATCAAAGAAATAACTACTAAGTATATGTGCCCGTTATTATATCGGGATTTAGAGCATGTACTCCATAATAAACCGAGGTCTGATCCAATTATAAAGTTAATATAAATTGGATCACCTCTATATTGGTCATGCTCAATGCATACAAAGTGCACTAGTGTAATTCTATGGTCAAGATAAACTACACCTAATTACACTATAACCATCCCGATGGTTTGTCCAACTCCATCTCGGTTGTGAGCCTCTACTTATACCCTATAAGGGACTGATAACATAATCTTCTGTGTGTCATCACATACCATATTATCTATAATGTAAAGTATCAGACAGTTATGCGCATACTAATATAAACATGCAATAGTAATGTTGTGATTCTCTTTCAAAATGTAGATGTTCATACATAAAGGCAAAACTTTTAGTATACATCCTAACATCTTGGTCATTTTATCTTCCAAGTGAGGGAAATCTTCCACCACCAATGAACCCAAAGGTCTATCGGCTATCAACCTTTGAATCCTACTTAGGTTAATATTACCTAACCTTAGATGCCAAAGATATGTTTGGTTCATTTTCGAAGGTTCTTTTCTCTAATTATGATAAGACGATGAGTTATTTATTTCTATTTGCATCATGGGAGTTTTTGGTTTAAGAGTGTACAAATTGTCAATCAACGCACCAAAACAGATAATCTCCCTATTCCTTTTTATAACAACTCTATCATTAAAAGAAATAGAATATTCATCCATAAATAACTTAGAAACTGAAATAAGATTCTTTCTTAAAGTATGTAGATAAAGGCAATTTTTCAAAACCAAAGTTTTATTTCTCTCAAAAGATAAATAAACGTCTCGCACTATAATAGTCGCCACCTTTGTAGCATTGCCCATGTATACGGTAATCTCTCCCTCAGCTAGTCGTCTGGTTTCTTGGAACCCCTGCAAAGAATTGCAGACATGATCAGTGGCTTCCGTATCTACACACCAGGTACCGGTAGATAACACGAATGTCAGATTCTTAGAAGAAGACTATGTGATGAACCACAAGCCCAGGAGTAGACTTGTGCTTGAAGAATTGAGAGGGGACGTTCCGACCTTAGTACCAACTGTATAAAAGAATACACCACAAGTCACTGCATCGCGTGTCACAGAAGATACATAGGTGATACACAGATTCTAAACACGTCTGGGAGCTAGTAGAACCATAGATTCTTAGTAAAGGGAAATGAATTTCGAGATAGAATCTATGGATTCTAATCACGTCTGGGAGCTAGTAGAACCACCCAATGGTGTAAAAGCCATTGGATGCAAGTGGATCTACAAGAGAAAGGGAGGATCAGACGGGAAGGTTGAGACCTTCAAAGCTAGGCTTGTTGCGAAAGGGTATACTCAGAAAGAGGGTATCGATTATGAGGAGACCTTTTCACCGGTAGCCATGCTTAAGTCTATCCGGATTCTCTTATCTATTGCCGCTCATATGGACTATGAGGTATGGTAGATGGACGTCAAAATAGCTTTCCTTTACGGAAGTCTTGAGGAGATCATCTACGTGAAGCAACCAGAAGGGTTCATTACGAAGGGCAAAGAGCATTTAGTATGCAAGCTTAATCGGTCCATTTATAGATTGAAGCAAGCTTCGCGATCTTGGAATATCCGCTTTGATGAAGTAATCCAGTCATATGGATTTATTCAATGTCCGGATGAATCATGTGTATATAAGAGATGTGACGGAAACATAGTGGTGTTTCTTGTACTCTACATAGATGACATTTTGCTAATTGACAACAATGTCAAAGTGTTGTCAGGCATAAGGGTATGGTTGTCCAAACAGTTCGATATGAAGGACTTAGGAGAAGAGAGACACATCCTTGGGATCAAGGTCATAAGGGATCGCCAGAAAAGGAAGTTGTGCTTATCCTAAGCTTCACACATAGACACTGTCCTGACTCGTTTTAGCATGGAAAACTCCAAGAAAGGTTTTCTACTTTTCAAGCATGGAGTTCCTCTATCTAAGGAGATGTGCCCGAAAACATCAAAGGAGATAGAGGAAATGAAGGCGGTTCCTTATGCATCGGCTGTAGGAAGCCTCATGTATGCTATGTTGTATACAAGACCAGATATCTATTTTGCCGTGGGCATGGTTAGCAGATATCAGAGTAACCCTGGATAGGTACATTGGACTGCAGTAAATCATATACTGAAATACCTGAGATGGACTAGGGAATGTTAGGGCAATTGGCCCTAATATGATCTGGAGGATCATGGGTTTTGATGGGTGTGGTCAATATGGTTAAGTTAGGGTTTGTTGTTGGACTAACATGTGTTTGTGAATGTGCAGGTTTGCAAGTACACATGGACTTGGTTGATGTCTTCAGGTGAAGGGTGGCATGGAGGCAAGCTGGAGGCTTGTGTGTGCATCCGAGGGACCATGGGCAGAGTCGATGAGCCGAGGGACGCAGACTTCGAGGCAAGCGTGAAGGATGACATGGAGACAAGCTGGAGGCTTGTGTATGCATCCGAAGGATGGGAGCCGAAGATGAAGAGGGCGTGAAGGTAATAGATCGGGACTGCGGATTGAAGAGTCAACCAGGTCGTGAGGGACTGAGTGTGAGTGTTTGTACTCAGGGACTAAGCCGGGAGGGTTCGAGTGTGGAGAGAAATGTACTCGGGGAGTGTAACCCTAGGCTTAGTAAAGGAGCAGTCAACTGCTCTGGGAGCAATCGACTGGTAAGGGCTGGCTAATTCGAACGTTGGCTGTAACAGTCGAATCTGAGTGGGACCAGTCGATTACCCCAGGGGCAGTCGACTGGTAGCAGCTAGTTTTGACTCGGGCTCTATTTAAAGGAGCTCGTTTCATCCTTTCGTTTCTTGGCGAAACTTGCTTGGTCACAGCTAGTTAGTAGCCTACTGTACTCAGCTCGTTTCATCTACCGACGGATTAGGGATCGCCCACCTTACGGGCAGCCATGGAGTAGGAGTTTATCTCCGAACCACGTAAATTATGAGTGTCTTCTTGTTGTTAGTTTTATTTTTACTTAGTATATTCCGCTTGCGCACTAACAACGTAGGTAGAAGATTCAAAAATTGCTATTCATCCCCTGCTCTAGCAAGGCGTAACGATCTAACAAGTGGTATCAGAGTGAATGACCACTCTCATTGGACTAACTACCAAAGGAGCAAGAAATCTAGAGGGAAAAAGGATGAAAAATAAGCTAGGGGATGATATCAACACACCACTCATATATGACCATGAAGATTTTGCCTATTCAAGAGCAAGGATGAAGATGTGGCTTGCAATGGATTGGGAGTGTGTGATGAAAATAGAGGAACCATTCGAAATCCCTAAGGACATGCATGGAAAGAAGCTCCGACCAAGATATTGGACTAAGGAGCAACAAGAACAATCTAGGGCAAATGAAAAGGTAATTGGTATATTAATCAATATTTTGCCTAACAATGTTTTGAGTTGTGTAGAGGCATATAAAAATGCATATGAGTTGTGGAATAATTTGGAAAAGTGTCATGAGAATCCTACACAAACTCAAATAGTGGAAGAGCAAATAGAAATGAGCTCAATGGTCCAAGAAGTCTAAGAGGGAGAAGAAGTGTCAACCTCATCAAGTAAGGTGGCACAATTAAGTGAAAAATCATCAACTTCCTCAAGAGAAGAAGAAGAAGTATCAATTTCAAGAGTTGAGGAGGAGGAGAGACCCTCATCCATACAAGAACAAGAAAAAGCTCCAACCTCCACCAAAGCCAAATCAAAAGAACACATTCTATGCTTTGGATGCAAGAAAAGGGGACACTACAAGGACAAGTGTTCATTAGGTAAAAAGGAGGTAATCTCTAAACCCAAGTCCATTCAATTTAAATCTAATGTGGGTTGTAGGGAAAAGCAAGAAAAGAAGCACATTAGGTGCTATACTTGTGGGGAGCTAGGACATTACCACACTCAATGTCCAAGGAAAGGAGAGCTCAAGAAGATGGAGCACTTAAGAAGATGGGAAAAAGAAGAGAAGAAAAGAAGATCGCATCAAGGGGGAGCTACAAGGGTAAGGGAGGTAATTCCTAACTTTACTTATGCTCAAAATGATTGTATAAATGCTAGAAATGCTAATAATTGCTTGCCCATGCGTGTTTTTGGTTTCAAATATCATGATAGAAATAAAAATACTATTGCATGCCAAAATACCAAACAATCCATGTTTCATGATAAATCTAGAACTTTTAGACCTAAGGACCAAGGCATTAACCCTAAGAAAGGGAGACGCATGCCTAGAAAAATGAGTAGATCTAGGAATGGTCAAAATGAACTTAGTGATACTAAGGTTAGGAATTTAGAAAGGGAAAATCAAGTTTTAAGAGCCAAACTTGATAAATTAGAAAAGAACCTAGATAAGCTCATTAGGGGATCCAAGGGAGTAAGGATGATACTAAATGACCAACACCTTAGAAATAGTAGGCCAGGACTAAGATACCATTCTAAGGAGTCAAATCATAAGAAAAAGGGGTACTCGAGAATGCCCTATGATTATAGTAAACAAAAGGTCAAAAATGATAAGGAAAAACCATTTCAAAAGAAAAAGAATGATTTGACCAAGGAAAAAGTGTATAGAGTTAAAAGAGTCATAGTTGAAGGTCAAGAGGCACCGGAGGAATACCGGTGTGGCCTTGCAATTGTAAATGAGTTACCTAGGGAGGTAACTAGAGATAGGAGCTCAAGGGAGAGCCCTAGGAGCCAAAATGGGATCCATGGCCAATGGATCTCAGGAGGATTTCTTCTAGGAGATTAGATGGGCTATGAAGTGTGCCAAAGGGTTTAAAAGGCTAAGGTTAGCCTTAATCCTAGGAAATTAGCACGCTAAAAGAAGGTTTATGAAGAAAAAGATGGAAATAAAATCATATTAGGAGAAAATTGGTTTTTAATGTGTAAATGTCATATAATTTGGTGCTAGAAAATGTATTATGATTAGGCATTGGAGGATACATCAAGGAGAGGCCAAAATTAGGACTTTTGGATAAGGTTTCAATGATACAATTTAGATAGGTTTGAATTTAGTACCAATCTTGGGATCCAGAATAGTTTTGATTAAAAAAATATTTTTCCCAAGAAGACATAGGTTTCATAAATCTTTCCACGAAATTTCAGATTTTTTGGAGATTTGTGGAATTAATTAGGTATTTCTGAAATTAGGTGGAAAAACTAAAATTCAGATACCAGTCGACTGGCTCACAACCAGTCGACTAGCTCAGGAAAAATTTCAACACAGAAATATTCTGTATGTTTTATCAGTCGACTGCCCCAGGGGCAGTCGACTGATCTCGCCTAAAAAACATTATGTGAGTTTTACCAGTCAACTGCCCTGGGGCAGTCGACTGGTCCACAGGTTTTAAGTTAGAACTGATCGCACGGGGTGGCCAAAACTTAGGGTTTTGAGTGCCACCCTCTGCGAAAGCTCCTCCTCCTCGACCTCCTTTCATGTTCTAAGGTCTTCCCACGACCTAGAAACTCTTCCCAAGTCTTCTCCTACCTCCAATCTACAACCTAGGGTTTGTGAGACTTCTCTTCTCAAGTCTAGATCACTCATTGTCATCATGCAATGTTTGGGAAAAAGGTAAGACCTTGGATAGTTTAATTGTTCCCATTTAAACTATGATTTGGAGCTAATGTGGCCTATTTTCTTTGTTTTATTCTTGTTCTATCTTATTGTGGGACGGTATGGGTACTTGCATGTGTATGTCGCATTTTAGGTTGGCTTCTAAGAGACAAAAAGGTGAGGGATAGTCCCAATAGGGTCGAGTAGGCTCGGGAGAGTCTAGGTTCTGATCAGTAGAGTGCCGGAAGAGATTTGATTAGAATGAATTTGTATTAATGAGTTGCCGATACCTAAATAAGTCTTATTTTCAAGAAAAATCTCCTCAGATTGCCGAATTGATCACATATTTTGGGTTAGACCAATTAGTCTACTGTCAACATGACATTAACCTGGATCTGTGTAAAGAATTTTACGCAAATCTAACATGCATTGATTCTGATAGTAGCCTATATGAGTCCATGGTAGCAGGAGTACGCATTCCCTTCTCATCCATTGTGATAGGTGAATTTTTGGGATGTAGGACATCTTATAATGCATTCACTTATTTCCCTACCGTTGTTGAGCCCCTCTCTCTCCATGACATCAGCATTGATCAGATCCATATGCATTACTTTAGAAAACATCGGCATGATACATGTTAGTGATATAAGAAAAATATCCTAAGGCAATCGCCTTATGATTGTAATCATTTATTTTAATAAATGAATATTCACGATTTGAGTATACATGTTTTTGTATTTGATTGAGATCTTAAACTCATTTACTGAATGTTCGCAATATAATTCATAGCATGAGAGAATTCGTGATGAATTCACAACTAGTGATTATCTCTACATGTGCAATTGTGAAGTATTGAAATTGTCCCTAGTCGATGAATTGATAAATACGGACACTATCAATTCTGTTGAGACTAGCATGGGTTATTCTCTAATCAGCTGATTCTCACTGGTTGGTGACATTGGGATGTCCGGAGATAAACATGAATGCTAGTTAAGGGAACTAGTTCATTGGAGTGACTAGCTGTAAAACTTCATATGGTAGTCTACATATAGATATGTTAGTGAAGTTCTTACTGCAGCTTAAGTGCGATGTTCCTTTGACTTGCGGTGTTCAAGTCATCTTGGTCATGGAGACTTATACTTTGACATCTTAAGCAAGCGTCTCCAAGGAGGTGTGGACCCAGGATGATTGGGTATAAGCCGAAGTGCCCGAAGATGTTTGAAGAACCTACAAAGGATTCACCACTCCTTGCGAGGAGATGTATACCCGAGGCCTATCATCGGATTGTTACTCGAAGCCTCTGGCCAGAGTATGACATGTTTAGAGTATGAATCTCTTAAATACATGAGAGTAATTAGAATCCGTAGGATGAGAAAACGTTACTTGGGCTAGGTGTGACGTAGTAAGCCTAGTGGGGACTGACACACATAGACCATGTCCTGAACCAAGTGGGTATAAGATGGTGAAGGGAATGGGGCACAATTCATTATAGCTGCTGAAGGGTTTCAGAATTGTTTCTGAGGTCAATCGTTGATCCTTCAATTAATTAGGGATCATGATGTACTACTAGGTGCCACTCATGATCGTTCTATAATTGATTAATTATAGACGGCCAACATAAATCGAAAGTCTATTTAGTCACACGCACTACGAGTAATCCGACGAATTTAAAATGAGTTGAAAATTGGTTTTTCTAATCAAGAGAGATTAAGTTTGGTTAAGCCGAACGATAAGTCGAAACTGAATTTTTCAGAGACGCATCAGAAGCGTAAAATGGCTAAGTCTTTTGAAGACTTAATAGATGAATTAAATAAGTTTAATTCATTGGAGCGTGGCTTGGATGGGACGGCCAAAGAGGGTCTCCATCCTCTTTGCTTGGCCGGCCACAACAAAGGGAGAGAACCAAATTTTTGGTTCAATTTATAAAATAAACCAAGTGTGGTTTGTTTTATAAAATTATGGATGATATAAATTTTTATATAATAAACCACGGTTTGGTTTATTTTTCATGAAAATTAAAATGAACGATGGATTGGTTTATTTTATTTTATAAAATCAATCATGGATTGATTTACCATGATAAGAAAAAAATTTTCATAAGAAAAAAGGAGACTTGGTCGGTTTTTATCATGAATTAAAATATGATAAAACTTGGAATGATGGAATAAGTCATAGAAAATTTATTACATAAGAAAAAAGAAACTTGGCGGTTGAGAGGCCACTATATAAAGGACCCAAGGCAAGGCTTGGAAATCAATCCAAGTATTCTTGCCTGGGCTCTCTCCCTCTCCTCCCTACTTTCTCTTGGCCGGCCACAAGGCTCTTCTCCCTTCTTCTTGCCGTGCGCACAAGGAGAAGCACCGAGGCGACAAAGTTCTTCGGTTGGGACGATCTTCCTCTCCGGCCATTATCACCTTGGGATTGGGCGCAAGTCATCTTCCTCCTTCTAGCCGAAATTGTGATTGTGGCCAACCTTGGTAGTGAGTTTTTCCGATGTGATTACTTCTCTCTTGGTTTTCTTGTCGCGTTCTTGGAGAATCTAGTAATTCTCGAGAACACGAAACTCGTGGCTTTGCGAAGTCATCCCGAAGATACTCGCCGTGGACGCGAATAGAGGCGGAGCTTCCGAGGGACGCTTACGGTTGGATCTCGTCCCTTCCTTCGAGTTACGCGAGGTATTAAGTAAATTAGTTTACGTTTCTGCAAAATTTTAAATATATGATCATGTCTACACAAGATAAAGTTGCATACTTAGATGTGTGGTTAAATAATTTGAGAAATTATTTATGTTAAACCTTCCGCTGCACGTAAGTAATTTTAAAATTACGAACCCGCATCCATGTCAACATGCACCCGGTCCTAACAGTGGAATCAGAGCCGGTTAGTGTTCGACATAATCATATAATTGATTTTGCGGAAAACTTTGTCATGATCTCAATTTTGGAAAAATTTCCAATTATGGAAACTTTCCAATTATGGTAAATTTTTGATTTAGGAATTTCAAAGTTTGGAAATCATCATGAAATTTTGCAAACTTTTGAAATATCCCAGTTTCTGAAATTTTATGATAATTGTGAAAACTTTCCATTTTTGAAAACTTTACAATTTTGGAAATTTTCCAATTTTGGAAAAAACGTAAGTTTTCTTTATACCAGAAACTTACAATTATTCTGAAAACCTTTTAATTTTTGGAAACTTTTCATTTAAGAAAAGCTCACAATTTTGAGCACTTTCTTTCAAGAAAGTCTAGATAAATTATGGGAATATTAATTGACATTTAAATTCATAATTGGAAATTAAATTATTTACAAAATTCTTTATTTTGGATTGAGCCTCGGGGAGCCGTCCAATTCAAAGTTAGTTGTTATAATTAAATTTCCTAAATTGAATTTAATCTGTCAAATGTTTAATTTGGATTGAGCCTCGGGGAGCCGTCCAAATTATATTATCAATAAATTCTTATTTGGATTGAGCCTCGAGGAGCCGTCCAAATTAAGTTATTGATATTAATTTTCCATAAATAAAATATGTGATCAAATCTTGGAAATTTTTGAGGTGATTCTCAAATGATAATTTCCTTATTTGATTTATGAGGTGATGCTCTTACATATTATTGTCTCCAAAATTAATTAGGAAAATTGTTTCCTATAGAGTATATATCCTTAAATAAGATTTTCATGAAAATAATATGTGGTTGAATTAAGGGAATCTGTCTCTTAATTTAATAAGATTTGATTTAGAGAATTAAAGTCTTAAACATATTAATTCCGAAATTGATTATGAAAATTTAGGAAATTATTTCCCAAAAACAATTCCTTGAATAAAGTATGAAATTAGAATTAGGAAATCCGGTTCCTAATTCAATTAATGAGACTTGATAAATTAAGTCACATACATACTTTATTAAAGAAATCGTTAGAACATGACATAATTATATGTCATGAATGTGCTTAAAAGAAAAGGATGAGACCCAAAACCCCTAACAAAATATTAAGGCCAACACCTTCCATTAATATGGTTAGAACCGGAGTTTTGTTTCTCGTTTGGGTTGATGGGCACATCCATGCCCGGCTTAAACCTCAACATGTTCAAACCATGGAATTAGTTTATGATTAATATAGTTGGAGTCAGAGGTCAATCCTTAGGTTTGGTTGTTGGACACATCCAAGCCTGACTAAACGGTTGAATGAGCTCCAACCATATTAAAACTAGTTCTTGATTAATGGGTGAGCCTTAAGCTTGGAGCATCGATTTGTTGTGCCACAGCCAAGGTCGATGTAAAGAGAGGTGCAGTTGGGTGCTATGTGTATTGTTGCATACTTGTTAATGAGTTAACAGCCCAATGATTTATGCAAACATTCAATTAGTTGATAGCATAATGTGATAGTTACATATGTATAATATGTAATCGGTATAATTACCTACCTTCATAGCTAAGAATAACTTGATGGACTCTAGCCATGGTTGTTCTTATCTATGGTTGGATATCAACCTATTTGGAGATGTTCCTACGATCTCCCGAATTGATAAAAAAGGTTATTTAATTCGAAAAATAAATAGGATTTAATTAATGTATATTGATGCATTCTTTATCATTCTCATCACATAACCTTAATTTGTAGTTCTAGAATTATCACCTGATTATGTCTTCTCTGAATTTACGTTCCCTTTTGGACACCAATAAGTTAACTAAGGCCAAAAGGATTGAAAAGGCACCAAAAGGCACTTGCCATCACTGCGGCAAGGAGGGCCACTGGCGAAGAAACTGCAAGGTTTATCTTGAGTCCTTGAAGAAGAAGGCATTCGATGCTCCATCCTCTTTAGGCATCTTCGTTATTGAATGTCACTCTATTTCCTCGTACACCTGAGTACTTGATACTGGGTGTAGCTCACATATATGTAATGACATACAGGGGCTAAGGAATAGAAGAAGACTCGTCAAGGGAGAAGCGAATTTGCGAGTTGGAAATGGAGCAAAGATTGCTGCTATTGCCATCGGAACATATTTGCTAAAGCTCCCTACTGGACTTGTCTTAGAATTGGATAATTGTTATTTTGTTCCTTCATTAATAAAGAACATTGTATCTATTTCATGCTTGAATGAAAAGGGTTATCATTTAACTTTTAGTAACAATTGCTGTTACATAACTTTAAATGGTGTTCTTTATGGGACCGGAACTTTATGCAATGATATCTACACGTTAGATTTATCCGGTGACATTTTCAATATCGAAGTTAGCAACAAACGTGCTCGAATAGATAATAAAATAGACTCCTATATGTGGCATTGTCGTCTTGACCATGTAAGTAAGAAACGCATGACCAAATTACACCGATGTGGAATTCTGTAATCATTTGAACCCGGTTCATTTGATACATGTGAATTATGCTTAAAAGGCAAGATGACCAAATTACCCTTTTCTAAAAAAGGTAAACCAGTGGGAGAATTGCTTGGTCTAATACATACTGATGTATGTGGACCAATGCCAACTCTTGCACAAGGAGGTTATAGCTACTTCATTACCTTTATCGATGATCACTCACGATTCGGGTATGTGTTCTTAATGAAACACAAATCTGAAGCTTTTGAGAAATTCAAAGAGTTCAGAAGTGAAGTAGAGAAACAGCTTGGCAAAAGTATTAAGATACTTCGATCCGATCGGGGTGGTGAATACTTAAGTCAAGAGTTTCAAGATTATCTTAGGGACAATGGGATATTGTCTCAATGGACTCCGCCATATACACCACAGCATAATGGTGTATCTGAGAGGCGTAACCGAACCTTGATGGACATGGTTAGATATATGATGAATCATGCAACTCTTTCAAAATCCTTTTGGGGCTATGCGCTTAAGACAGCTGTTTACTTACTAAACAGAGTCCCAACCAAGATAGTCTCTACTACTCCATATGAGACGTGGAATAGTAAGAAACCTCATTTATCTCACCTAAAGATATGGGGTTGTCCTGCTTATGTAAAGCGGACTGTATCAGACAAATTGGATGTTAAGTCTAATAAATGTCTATTTATTGGATACCCTAAGGAACTTAAAGGTTACTAATTCTATCATCCCTTGGAACAAAAGGTGTTTGTTTCAAGGCATGCTGTATTTCTAGAAAAAGAATTTCTTTTACAAGAAAACAGTGGGAGTAGCATTGAACTTGAAGAAGTTCAAGAAACTCCAATAGACATTACAGAGACACCTAGTCTAGACCTACAACCAATAACTCATAATGATGAGCTATCAGTTGAACCTAAAACAACACCACTTCTTCGTAGGTCTGATAGGACACGCAATATTCCAGAGAGATACGGATTTCTCATAAGTGAATCGAATGACGTGTTACTCATTAATGATGATGAACCTATCAGTTATGAAGATGTTCTGAAAAATTCAGAAAGGAATAAATGGCTTGAAGCCATGAAGTCGGAAATGGATTCCATGTACGAAAATCAAGTATGGGACTTGGTTAACCCACCTGAAGGGATTAAGCCCATAGGGTGCAAGTGGGTTTTCAAGAAGAAAACTGACATGGAAGGTAATGTTGTTACCTTTAAGGCTAGATTAGTGGCAAAAGGATATCGTCAGAAACAAGGAATTAACTATAACGAAACCTATTCGTCAGTAGCTATGCTTAAATCCATTCGGATGCTCCTGGCCATAGCAGCTCATTATGATTATGAGATATGGCAAATGGATGTGAAAACAACTTTCCTTAATGGAAACCTGCTTGAGGATGTATACATGATACAACCTGAAGGTTTCACATCGGTTAATAAAACCAAAGCATGCAAGCTTCGACGATCCATATATGGACTAAAGTAAGCATCCAGGAGCTGGAACATCCGTTTTGATGAGACAATCAAAGAGTTTGATTTCTCACGAAATCCTGACGATCCTTGTGTGTACAAGAAGGTTAGTGGGAGTGCAGTTGTATTCCTAGTGTTATATGTCGATGACATATTACTTATAGGAAATGATATATCAGTCTTACAATCAGTTAAAATTTGGTTGTCCAAAACTTTCTCCATGAAAGACCTAGGAGAAGCAGCCTATATCCTTGGGATTAGAATCTATAGAGATAGATCAAAACGGTTGCTTGGTCTTTCGCAGTCTACATATATAGACCGAGTGCTAGAAAGGTTTAGCATGTCGGAATCCAAGAAAGGTTACCTTCCCATCAGGCATGGGATCAACCTTTCGAAGTCTATGTGTCCGCGCACAGAAGACGAGAAGATTTGCATGAATAAGATTCCTTATGCATCCGCCATAGGATCTATCATGTATGATATGTTATGTACTAGGCCCGATGTATTGTATGCTCTGAGCGTCACAAGCAGATACCAGTCTGATCCAGGAATGGATCATTGGGTGGCTGTCAAGACAATCCTCAAGTACTTAAGAAGAACTAAGGATGTGTTCCTAATATATGGAGAAGGTGATACGGTAATACGTGGGTATACAGATGTCAGTTTCCAGACAGATAAGGATGACTTCAAATCTCAGTCCGGATACATATTTATTTTGAATGGAGGCGCAATAAGTTGGAAGAGTTCCAAGCAAGACACCGTAGCGGATTCTACCACGGAAGCGGTATACATTGCAGCTTTGGAAGCAGCAAAGGAAGCAGTCTGGATCAAGAAGTTTGTCTCAGAACTTGGTGTGGTTCTAACCATTGATGAAGCAATACCGGTTTACTGCGACAACAATGGAGCTATTGCACAAGCAAAGGACCAGGTCTCATCAGCGATCCAAACATGTGCTTCGCCGATATCATCTGATCAGAGAGATTATAAGTAGGAATGATATACAAATTGAGAAAATTCCCACTGAAAGCAATTTAGCGGATCCTTTAACTAAGGCCTTGCCTCAAAGCAAGTTTGAGGGTCATGTTAGAGCCTGTGGTATTGGATACCGTAGCGATTGGCATTAGGCCAAGTGGGAGTTTGTTAGTGATATGAGAAAAATATCCTAAGGCAATCGCCTTATGATTGCAATCATTTATTTTAATAAATGAATATTCACTATTCGAGTATACATGTTTATGTATTTGATTGAGATCTTAAACTCATTTACTGAATGTCTGCAATACAATTCACAGCATGAGAGAATTTGTGATGAATTCACAACTAGTGATTATCTCTACATGTGCAATTGTGAAGTATTGAAATTGTCCCTAGTCGATGAATTGATAAATACGGACACTATCAATTCTGTTGAGACTAGCATGGGTTATTCTCTAATCAGCTGATTCTCACTGGCTAGTGACATTGGGATGTCCGGAGATAAACATGAATACTAGTTAAGGGAACTAGTTCATTGGAGTGACTAGCTGTAAAACTTCATATGGTAGTCTACATATAGATATATCAGTGAAGTTTTTACAGCAGCTTAAGTGCGATGTTCCTTTGACTTGCGGTGTTCAAGTCATCTTGGTCATGGAGACTTATACTTTGACATCTTAAGCAAGCGTCTCCAAGGAGGTGTGGACCCAGGATGATTGGGTATAAGCCGAAGTGCCCGAAGATGTTTGAACAGCCTACAAAGGATTCACCACTACTTGCGAGGAGATGTATACCCGAGGCCTATCATCGGATTGTTACTCGAAGCCTCTGGCCAGAGCATGACTTGTTCAGAGTATGAATCTCTTAAATACATGAGAGTAATTAGAATCCGTAGGACTAGAAAACGTTACTTAGGCTAGGTGTGACATAGTCAGCCTAGTGGGGACTGACACACATAGACCATGTCCTGAACCAAGTGGGTATAAGATGATGAAGGGAATGGGGCACGATTCATTATAGCTGCTGAAGGGTTTCAGAATTATTTCTGAGGTCAACCGTTGATCTTTCGATTAATTAGGGATCATGATGTACTACTAGGTACACTCATGATTGATCTATAATTGATTAATTATAGATGACCAACATAAATCGAAAGCCTATTTAGTCACACACACTACGAGTAATCCGAGGGATTTAAATTGAGTTGAAAATTAGATTTTCTAATCAAGAGAGATTAGGTTTGGTTAAGCCAAACGATAAGTCGAATCTGAATTTTTCAGAGACGCATCAGAAGCGTAAAATGGCTAAGTCTTTTGAAGACTTAATAGATGTATTAAATAAGTTTAATTCATTGGGGCGTGGCTTGGATGGGCCGGCCAATGAGGGTCTCCATCCTCTTTGCTTGGCCGGCCACAACAAAGGGAGAAAACCAAGTTTTTGTTTCAATTTATAAAATAAACCAAGTGTGGTTTGTTTTATAAAATTATGGATGATATAAATTTTTATATAATAAACCAAGGTTTGGTTTATTTTTCATGGAAATTAAAATGAACCATGGATTGGTTTATTTTATTTTATAAAATCAATCATGGATTGATTTACCATGATAAAAAAATTTATTCCATAAGAAAAAAGGAGACTTGGTCGGTTTTTATCATGAATTAAAATATGATAAAACTTGGCATGATGGAATAAGTCATAGAAAATTTATTCCATAAGAAAAAAGAGACTTGGCGCCACTATATAAAGGACCCAAGGCAAGGCTTGGAAATCAATCCAAGTATTCTTGCCTGGGCTCTCTCCCTCTCCTCCCTTCTTTCTCTTGGCCGACCACAAGGCTCTTCTCCCTTCTTCTTGCCGTGAGCACAAGGAGAAGCACCGAGGCGACAAAGTTCTTCCGTTGGGACGATCTTCCTCTCCGTCCATTATCACCTTGGGATTGGGCGCAAGTCATCTTCCTCCTTCTCGCCGGAATTGTGATTCCGACCAACCTTGGTAGTGAGTTTTTCCGATGTGATTACTTCTCTCTTGGTTTTCTTGTCGCGTTCTCGGAGAATCTAGTAATTCTCGAGAACACAAAACTCGTGGCTTTGCGAAGTCATCCCGAAGATACTCGACGTGGACGCGAATAGAGGCGGAGCTTCCGAGGGACGCTTACGGTTGGATCTCGTCCCTTCATTCGAGTTACGCGAGGTATTAAGTAAATTAGTTTACATTTCTACAAAATTTTAAATATATGATCATGTCTACACAAGATAAAGTTGCATGCTTAGATGTGTGGTAAAATAATTTGAGAAATTATTTATGTTAAACCTTCCGCTGCACGTAATTAATTTTAAAATTACGAACCCGCATCCATGTCAACATGCACCCGGTCCCAACAATACAGAGTGTATCTTTGATGCCAAGTATATGAGTCCTTTTAGTCATGTTTTGTACAAAATTGTCATAGAATGCATACTACCCATTGTCACCAAGGGGTGGGCTAGGATTAGACTGCCACATTTGGTGATGATGTATGCCTTGGAGAGGAGGCTAGACATAGACATCTCCCTGCATGTTTTCACATCTATCTGTCATTTTTTCCAGAGTGTCAATGAGAAAATCTACATGTCATTCTGCCATGTCTTGACCGAGTTCTTTGAGTCCCGAGGTATACATACATCTAGCGGTCAGGTCCATCACCTGTCCAAGGATTATGATCAGATTGGCACACGCCAGTTATCCTTGGCGGGTATTGAGTGTAGGCAGGGAGAGTTTGTTTGGAGGCAGCGTCCTGAGTCCTCCAGCTCAGATGAGGAGCCCGCTGGCGGAGTTACACGCGAGGAGTTCTCCCATCTTCGGTCGGAGGTTCATGGCCTCCGGGAGGATCTCCACAGTTTTCAGCAGCAGCATTTGGGCTTCCAGCAGACCATTCAGGAGGGGGTTCAGGGGTTCCGGAGCCAGCAGGATGAGATGCTTGAGATGATACGACAGTTGCACCTTACGTATCTAGCTCCTCCTCCTCCTCCTCCAGGCGATGACATGATGTAGATTGGACTTGATGTGGTGGTTTAGTGTTGAGAGTGCGTGGTTTGATGTATTTTTATCTCTCAAACACTTATTCATTTTAGTATTGTATTATTCCGATACTTCGGGGCTTTAGCCCTTGTGACATTTTCATGTTTATTTTTCCTTCATGTATGATACACTTGCCTATGTTTTGTGTCTCTTTATGAGATTTTATGTTATGAATTGATTTTGCTTATATTAATTGCAGTTCATTGCGTGTTATTGAATATTGTTTGGTTATATTGCTTAAATTCATGAAGTGCTATTGAATGCTAAGATGTGACATTGAGTTAATATCCTTGGTTATGCTTTCATACTCATCTTTTAAGGTTGTAATTCATGGTTTAATGTTGAGCGTATGAAATAAGGGTTTATTGATATCATGGAAGTTAAGGTAGGTTGATAAGCATATGTATCTAAGGTTAAGAGATAAGAAGGGGGAGGTTTGTGTCATATTGCAAATACTTATGAAAAAAGGGGAGACTTGAGGACCATTCTATGTGTAAAATTAAGGTGAATGGATTTGGTAAACATAAGGAGTCATGAATGGTTTTGAAAGTTGATACAAAATGCTAAGTTTTGAGGAAATTTGAGTTTGTACTAAAGTCAAGCACATTTGACATTTTTCATGAAACTATATTTTTCTAAGATAGAGCATATCCTAACAAATGTGCTTGTAAAATTTTATATTTTTCAGAATTTTGTAGAATTTTCTACGCATTTCTAAAATTCAGCTGGAATTTCAGAAATGGGAGTATCAGTCGACTGCCCTGGGGGCAGTCGACTGATGATTCGGACAGAATGAAAATTGTTGATTTCTGAGGGGTTTTTTCATAAATCTCGTGAGTTCTTTTTGGCACTAGGGGTAGGATTGCTTGGGGCAATCTTTTTGATGGTGTCAAAGGGGGAGAACTTGGGTTTTAAGTTAGGTTTGGTTTGGAACTTAACTTTGGCTGATTGGTTTATGAAACTTGGGTGTTAAGTTGGGGAGAACTTAATTTGTGTTAAGTGTTAAGTTGGGAATAACTTAACTTGGTGTCGGCAATGAGAATTGAAAGTTGGGAGAAAGCATAGGTTAAGGGGGAGGTTGCCTCTTGTTTGTTATGCTTTGATTTTCAATTGCTATTGCTATTGTTGATTATGTTTACCTAACTTAACATATTGCCACACATCAAAAAGGGGGAGATTGTTGGGGCAGTCGGCCCTAATATGATCTGGAGGATCATGGGTATTGATGTGAGTGTCAATATGGTTAAGTTAGGGTTTGTTGTTGGGCTAACATGTGTATGTGAGTGTGTAGGTTTGCAGTACACATGGACTTGGTTGATGTCTTCTGGTGAAGGGTATCATGGAGGCAAGCTGGAGGCTTGTGTGCGCATCCAAGGGACCATGGATAGAGACGATGAGCCGAGGGACGCAGATTTTGAGGCATGCATGAAGGATGGCATGGAGGCAAGCTGGAGGCTTGTGTGCGCATCCGAGGGACGGGAGCAGAAGACGAAGAGGGCGTGATGGCAATAGATCGAGACTGCGGATTGAAGAGTCGACCAGGTCGTGAGGGTCCGAGTATGAGTGTTTGTACTCAGGGACTATGCCAGGAGGGTTCGAGTGCAGAGAGAAATGTACTTGGGGAGTGTAACCCTAGGCTTAGTAAAGGACTAGTCGATTGCTCTGGGAGCAGTCGACTGGTAAGGGCTGGCTGATTCGAACGTTGGCTGTAACGGTCGAATCTGAGTGGGACAGTCGACTGCCCCAGGGGTAGTCGACTGGTAGCGGCCAGTTTTGACTCAGGCTCTATTTAAAGGAGCTCGTTTCATGCTTTTGTTTCTTGGCAAAACTTGCTTGGTTAAAGCTAGTTAGTAGCCTACTATACTCAGGTAGTGTCCAGATCTTGTGGAGAGGTTTCTCTATCCACAAGGAGCTACGAGTTCTAGCCGAAGGAGCTCCGTTGAATCATCCATTGATGGATTAGGGATCGCCCACCTTACGGGCAGTCGTGGTGTAGGAGTTTATCTCCGAACCACGTAAATCGTGAGTGTCTTCTTGTTGTTAGTTTTATTTTTACTTAGTATATTTCGCTTGCCCACTAACAACGTAGGTAGAAGATTCGAAAATTCCTATTCACCCCCCCCCCCTCTAGCAAGGCATAATGATCTAACAAGGACTATATGCTGGTTTACCGGGCAGACCAATTATTCTGTGTGGGTTATACAGATTCAAATTTCCTGTCAGACAGGGATAAAAGTAAGTCTACCTTAGGGTTTGTGTTTACTTTAAGAGGTGGAGCCATAGTATGGAGGAGTGTCAAGCAGAAATATATGGCGAACTCCACCATGGAAGCTGAGTTTGTGGCAGCCTTAGAGGCAACCGAAGAAGTTGTATGGCTCAGGAACTTTATGATGGACTTGAATGTGATTCCTGGTTTGCCCAGATCTATCACAATCTATTGTGATAACAGTGGTGCAGTTGCAAACTCGAAGGAACCACGAGCCCATAAGGCGAGTAAACCCATACAGGGCAAGTACCACCTGCTACGAGAAATCGTAAACCGAGGAGAAGTTGTTGTCGCCAAGATTGCATCGGAGGACTGTTGGGACCGGGTGCATGTTGACATGGATGCGGGTTCGTAATTTTAAAATTAATTACGTGCAGTGGAAGGTTTAACATAAATAATTTCACAAATTATTTAACCACACGTCTAAGCATGCAACCTTATATTGTGTAGACATGATCATACATTTAAAATTTTACAGAAAGTAAATTAATTTACTTAGTACCTCGCGTAACTCGAAGGAAGGGACGAGATCCAACCGTAAGCGTCCCTTGGAAGCTCCGTCTCTATTCGCGTCCACGCCGAGTTTTCTTCGGGAAGACTTCGCAAAGCCACGAGTTTCGTGCCGACAAGAACTACTAGATTCTCCAAAGGCACGACAAGAATACCAAGAGAGAGATGGAAAGACTAACCACCAAACGAAGAACGGAATCAAGATTCTGGGAGGAAGGAAGGAGTTGCGCCCGCTTCTTCTTCTTCTTCGGCAGCTGCTTGGTGGTGGCTGAAGCTCACGGCAAAAGGGGTTCCCCTTTTAGGGCCGGCGGCACTAGAGGAGGGAGAGGGAGAGAAGGAGAGAGGGAGAGGGCTTGTTTCCTTGATCTCTTAGATTAATCTCCAAGCCTTGCCTTGGTTCCTTTATATAGTAGTCTCTCAATCGCCAAGTCTCCTTTTTATGGAATAAATTTTCATAAAAAATTTATCATATAAATTTTTCTATGAATTATTCCATCATGCCAAGTTTTTATCATAATTTAATTTATAATAAAAACAACCATGTCTCCCTTTTTATTATGGAATAAATTTTCACAAGAAATTTATTATATAAATTTTTCTTATCATGGAAAAATCAATTCATAATTGATTTTATAAAATAAAATAAACTATTCAAAGTTTATTTTAATTTCCATAATAAACCAAACTTCGGTTTATAAAAATTTATATATATTATCCATAATTTTATTAAACAAACCACGCTCGGTTTATTTTATAATTTGAACCAAACAATTTGGTTCTCCCCTTTTAATGTGGCCGGCCAAACAAAGAGGGTGGGGACCCTCTTTGGCCGACCAAACCCAAGCCTACACCATACGAATTAAACTCATTTAATTCGTCCAATAAGTCTTCAAAAGACTTAGCCATTTTATGCTTCCGATGCGTCTCTGAAAAATTCAGATTCGACTTATCTCTCTTGATCGGAAAATCCAAATTTCAACTCGTTTTAAATCCCTCGGATTACTCGTAGTGCGTGTGACTAAATAGGCTTTCGATTTATGTTGGCCGTCTATAATTAACCAATTATAGAACGATCATGACTGGCACCTAGTAGTACATCATGATCCCTAATTAATCGAAAGATCAACGGTTGACCTCAGAAACAATTCTGAAACCCTTCAGCAGCTATAATGAATCATGCCCCATTCCCTTCACCATCTTATACCCACATGGTTCAGGACACGGTCTATGTGTGTCAGTCCCCACTAGGCTGACAACGTCACACTTAGCCCAATCAATGTTTTTCTCGTCCTACGGATTCTAGTTACTCGCATGTTTCTGAGAGATTCATACTCTGAACATGTGATGCTCTGGCCAGAGGCTTCGAGTAACAATCCGACGATAGGCCTTGGGTATACATCTCCTCGCAAGGAGTGGTGAATCCTTTGTAGGCTGTTCAAACATCTTCGGGCACTTCGGCTTATACCCAAGCATCGTGGGTCCACACCTCCTTAGAGATGCTTGCTTAAGATGTCAAAGTATAAGTCTCCATGACCAAGATATATGACTTGAACACCGCAAGTCAAAGGATCATCGCACTTAAGCTGCAGTAAGAACTTCATTGACATATCTATATGTAGATTACCATATGAAGTTTTACAGCCAGCCACTCCAATGAACTAGTTCCCTTAACTAGCATTCATGTTTATCTCCGGACATCCCAATGTCACCAGCCAGTGAGAATCAGCTGATTAGAGAATAACCTATGCTAGTCTCAACAGAATTGATAGTGTCTGTATTTATCAATTCATCGACTAGGGACAATTTCAATACTTCACAATTGCACATGTAGAGATAATCACTAGTTGTGAATTCATCACAAATTCTCTCATGCTGTGAATTGTATTGCGGGCATTCAGTAAATGAGATTAAGATCTCAATCAAATACACAAACATGTATACTCAGATAGTGAATATTCATTTATTAAAATAAATGATTACATTCATAAGGCGATTGCCTTAGGACACTTCTCTCACAATACTAACAAACTCCCACTTGGCCTAATGCCAATCGCTACGGTATCCAATACCACAGGCTCTAACATGACCCTCAAACTTGCTTTGAGGCAAGGCCTTAGTTAAAGGATCCGCTAAATTGCTTTCAGTGGGAATTTTCTCAATTTGTATATCATTCCTACTTATAATCTCTCTGATCAGATGATAGCGGCGAAGAACATGTTTGGATCGCTGATGAGACCTTGGTTCCTTTGCTTGTGCAATAGCTCCATTGTTTTCGCAGTAAACCGGCACTGCTTCATCAATGGTTGGAACCACACCAACTTCTGAGACAAACTTCTTGATCCAGACTGCTTCCTTTGCTGCTTCCAAAGCTGCAATATATTCCGCTTCCGTGGTAGAATCCGCTACGGTGTCTTGTTTGGAACTCTTCCAACTTATTGCGCCTCCATTCAAAATAA
Source organism: Boesenbergia rotunda (assembly GCA_024364735.1). Classification (NCBI taxonomy): domain Eukaryota; kingdom Viridiplantae; phylum Streptophyta; class Magnoliopsida; order Zingiberales; family Zingiberaceae; genus Boesenbergia; species Boesenbergia rotunda. Next base: position 698,096 of record JAGFNQ010000065.1, on the reverse strand, counting down.
ATACGTATCCGGACTGAGATTTGGAGTCATCCTTATCTGTCTGGAAACTGGCATCTGTATACCCACGTATACCATATCACCTTCTCCATATATTAGGAACACATCATTTGTTCTTCTTAAGTACTTAAGGATTGTCTTGACAGCCGCCCAATGATCCATTCCTTGATCAGACTGGTATCTGCTTGTGACGCTCAAGCATACGATACATCGGGCCTAGTACATAACATAGCATACATGATAGATCCTATCGCGGATGCATAAGGAATCTTATTCATGCAAATCCTCTCATCTTCTGTGCGCGGACACATAGACTTTGAAAGGTTGATCCCATGCCTGATGGGAAGGTAACCTTTCTTGGATTCCGACATGCTAAACCTTTTTAGCTCTCGGTCTATATATGTAGACTGCGAAAGACCAAGCAACCGTTTTGATCTATCTCTATAGATTCTAATCCCAAGGATATAGGTTGCTTCTCCCAGGTCTTTCATGGAGAAAGTTTTGGACAACCAAATTTTAACCGACTGTAAGACTGATATATCGTTTCCTATAAGTAATATGTCATCGACATATAATACTAGGAATACGACTGCACTCCCACTAACCTTCTTGTACACACAAGGTTCGTCAGGATTTTGTGAGAAATCAATCTCTTTGATCGTCTCATCAAAACGGATGTTCCAGCTCCTGGATGCTTGCTTCAGTCCATATATGGATCGTCGAAGCTTGCATATTTTGGTTTTATCAACCGACATGAAACCTTCGGGTTGTATCATGTATACATCCTCAAGCAGGATTCCATTAAGGAAAGCTGTTTTCACATCCATTTGCCATATCTCATAATCATAATGAGCTGCTATGGCCAGGAGCATCCGAATGGATTTATGCATAGCTACTGGCGAATAGGTTTCGTCATAATCAATTCCTTGTTTCTGACGATATCCTTTTGCCACTAATCTAGCCTTAAAGGTAACAACATTACCTTCCATGTCGGTTTTCTTCTTGAAAACCCACTTGCACCCTATGGGCTTAATCCCTTCAGGTGGGTTAACCAAGTCCCATACTTGATTTTCGTACATGGAATCCATTTCCGACTTCATGGCTTCAAGTCATTTGTCCCTCTCTGAACTTTTCAGAACATCATCATAACTGATAGGTTCGTCATCGCTAATGAGTAACACGTCGTTCGATTCACTTACGAGAAATCCGTATCTCTCTGAAATATTGCATGTCCTATCAGATCTACGAAGAAGTGGTGTTGTTTTAGGTTCAACTGATTGCTCATCATTATGAGTTATTGGTTGTGGGTCTAGACTAGGTGTCTCTGTAATGTCTATTGGAGTTTCTTGAACTTCTTCAAGTTCAATACTACTCCCACTGTCTTCTTGTAAAAGAAATTCTTTTTCCAGAAATATAGCATGCCTTGAAACAAACACCTTTTGTTCCAAGGGATGATAGAATTGGTAACCCTTTGTTTCCTTAGGGTATCCAATAAATAGACATTTATCAGACTTAGCATCCAATTTTTCTGATACAGTCCACTTCACATAAGCATGACAACCCCATATCTTAAGGTGAGTTAAGTGAGGTTTCTTACTATTCCACGTCTCATATGGAGTAGTAGAGACTACCTTGGTCGGGACTCTGTTCAGCAAGTAAACAGCTGTCTTAAGCGCATATCCCCAAAAGGATTTTGGAAGAGTTGCATGATTCATCATAGATCTAACCATGTCCATCAAGGTTCGGTTACGCCTCTCAGATACACCATTATGCTGTGGTGTATACGGCGGAGTCCATTGAGACAATATCCCATTATCCCTAAGATAATCTTGAAATTCTTGACTTAAGTATTCACCACCCCGATCGGGTCGAAGTATCTTAATACTTTTGCCAAGCTACTTCTCTACTTCATTTCTGAACTCTTTGAATTTCTCAAAAGCTTCAGATTTATGTTTCATCAAGAATACATACCCGAATCGTGAGTGATCATCGATAAAGGTAATGAAGTAGCTATAGCCTCCTTGTGTAAGAGTTGACATTGGTCCACATACATCAGTATGTATTAGACCAAGCAATTCTCCCACTGGTTTACCTTTTCCAGAAAAGGGTAATTTGGCCATCTTGCCTTTTAAGCATGATTCGCATGTATCAAATGAACCGGGTTCAAATGATTCCAGAATTCCACATCGGTGTAATTTGGTCTTGCGTTTCTTACTTACATGGCCAAGACAACAGTGCCACGTATAGGAGTCTATTTGATTATCTATTCGAGCACGTTTGTTGCTAACTTCGATATTGAAAATGTCACCGGATAAATCTAACGAGTAGATACCATTGCACAAAGTTCCGGACCCATAAAGAACACCATTTAATGTTATGTAACAACAATTGTTACTAAAAGTTAAATGATAACCCTTTTCATTCAAGCATGAAATAGATACAATGTTCTTTATTAACGAAGGAACAAAATAACAATTATCCAACTCTAAGACAAGTCCAGTAGGGAGCTTTAGCAAATATGTTCCGATGGCAACAGCAACAATCTTCGCTCCATTTCCAACTCGCAAATTCGCTTCTCCCTTGACGAGTCTTCTTCTATTCCTTAGCCCCTGTATGTCATTACATATATGTGAGCTACACCCAGTATCAAGTACCCAGGTGGTTGAGGAAATAGAGTGACATTTTAATAACGAAGATACCTGAAGAGGATGGGGCATCGGATGCCTTCTTCTTCAAGGACTCAAGATAAACATTGCAGTTTCTTCGCCAGTGACCCTCCTTGCCACAGTGATGGCAAGTGCCTTTTGGGGTCTTTTCAGTCTTTCTGGCCTTTTTCTTCTTTCCCTTATTCTGTTCTTTACCCTTCCTCTTAGAGCCTTTCTTCGAGGAACCAACTAACAGTACCGTCTTCTGATCCTGCTTCACAGAAGGCTCTATAGTCTTCAGCAGGTTGAGCAACTCAGGAATGGTAGTCTCCAGCTTGTTCATCCGATAGTTCATCACAAATTGTGAATAACTTTTGGGCAAACAATGCAGAATTAAGTCAATACTTAGTTCGTGATCCATTACAAATCCGAGTGTGCATAGTCGCTCAATGTACCCCAACATCTTCAACACAAACTGTGAGACAGAAGTGTCTTCCTGCATCTTAGAGGTGAAGAGGAGTCTGGAGACCTCGAACCTTTCGGATCTCGCCTGCTCGTCAAACAGCTCATGAAGATGGAAGATGATGGTATAAGCATCCATATGCTCATGCTGCTTTTGTAGCTCAGGTATCATAGCGGCTAGCATGATGCAACTCGCAAGTTCAGAATCGGTCACATGTTTCTGATAGGTCACTAACTGGTCTGGAGTTGCATTTTCGGGAGGATGGTTGGGAAGTTGATCTTCAAGGATATAAGCAAGCTTTTCTGCCTTGAGGACTATCCTCAGGTTTCGAAGCCAGTCCATGAAGTTTGGCCCAGTCAGCTTATTGGTGTCCAAAATGGAACGCAAATTCAGAGAAGACATGATCAAGTGATTATCCTAGAAATACAAATTGAGCTTATGTGAGAAGAATGATAAAGAATGCATCAACATACATTAATTAAATCCTATTTATTTTTCGAATTGAATAACCCTTTTTATCAATTCGGGAGATCGTAGGAACATCTCCAAATAGGTTGATATCCAACCATAGATAAGAACAACCCATGGCTGTGGCATCAAGTTATTCTTAGCTATGAAGGTAGGTAATTATACCGATTACATATTACATATATGTAACTATCACTTTATGCTATCAACTAATTGAATGTTTGCATAAATCATTGGGTTGTTAACTCATTAACAAGTATG